>OY856412.1:718951747-719551747 GCA_963693085.1 Alisma plantago-aquatica
AAGGTTGGGCATCAAGTCTTTCCATGATGTCAACAACTTCACTAATATTTCTTCTCATATGCGCACCCAATAACTCCAAGACAATTTTCACAAGAGGTCATCTCTATGCCTACATGAACCACCTTAATCATTGCACATGCTACATCTATAATAGCTTTCCATCTTTTGTTGTTCCAATTTTACACATACGCCATGCCTTATGCCAGCTCGAAGACCCAATGATTTTAACAACACTTATAACATATTTGTTGTCCAAAAACTCACTAAAAGTGGCATCTCTTTATGAAAACTAGCTATTTTCACTTTTCTATAGGTTGACCATGCACTAGAATTCCTGCTTATATTTCCATTGATGGTCTTGGATTGTCCATATCACATGTTGTGCACTGAGTCATACTTTGATATTGGCTCATGATATCCTTGTACCCTAGTACGTTGTGTACTATGTAACGTCATAGAATTTAAGGCCTATGGTGAGTGTGTTGCGTGTTGTCACACAATCTGAATATAACTTCCATTCTAATGTAGTTTCTGATAATCATTTTGACCTTATATCATGTGCTAGGTTCAATTTATGAAGGAATCTCCTATGACTATCCTTGTCACAAAGTATATTAGTATACACTCCCAATATTATATTGATATATTGTTATATTGGATTGATGAAATACTACCTATGTTGTTGTTGGGAAATAGGGTGACAAAATAGGTAGTAGGAAAAAAAATTTACAACCATATTTCCCATAAATAGTAGATTGTGTCAACAACTATATAATAGAAAGGATGGTTTTGAGGATATACCTTGTCCTAGAGCAAGTTCAACAACATACGTCTCATCGTTATAGATATGCAATTGTATTCTAGTTGCTCTTGGATGGTGTCTGTACAGTTCCTGGTCTTCACCACAGACAACAGACTCAAACAACGTCTGTTGTGGCTCCTACAGTCTCACCCACAAATTGTTGGATGGCATTGTCCTCCTAGTGGCATAGAACGGCCTCCCGCCTATATAGTAGTCCATGCGGACCACTAGGAACTCATCATCATATCTCGGATAACAAAATCCTAGATCAGCAATTCCACCACTTTCTCCTCTCAAATCCTAATTCACCCTCTCTCTCTAGGATTTCTTTTATCTGGATTGAATCACGAATCAGGAGAGCTCTTATTGTGTTATGTTGATCATATAGAGCATTTGAGGTTCTTTCATAATTTGCACTTTGGCCCCTCACTATACTTTCTCTTATTTCATCTGATTTTTTGTCATAAAAATGTTAATGTAAATTATTTACTTTAGAGGTCTAGTTTCCTCCAAAAATTGTGATGAATTAAAATATTGTTTATAATTATGTTTAAGAGATCTAGGTAAAATTTTAGATAATTCAGAATTAGAAATAGATAAATAAAAATCAAATACTACACTACTTTATTACAATCTATAGCATGGCCGGTCGAGTTAAAAACTCGATCGACACCCCTCAATCCATGCGGACCACTGGGAAATCTTCACTTCAGTATAGTATACAATTGCATATCAAGTCACTCACACATATACATTTGAGAGAACAGTGTATCAAATAGACCCACTAGATAGACCACTGGGAACTCAATTCTGACTTTGAACATCCTTATATCCACTGGGAGTCCACTGAGCGATCTGGTGTAGTTGGGGAGTCCACTGAGCACCCCTGTATAATAATTACATATTCAAAAATATGTATATTAAGTTAGACTCATTTCACCATTTAGCAAATCCTAACACTGTATGGATCTATAGTCTGGGCAACTACATGATAATATTTAACTTGATTAATTAAGTGCATTGCAGTATCTTTTAGCATCAATCAAGTTGCAAGCAAGAATTATATCAGATGCTACAAAGAAAGGTACAATATGCTTATCAAGTACTTTTCATGATTCTTTGGAACACATATACCACTTAGGATCTCAATCTCTTATCATCATCATGCCTGGGTATTCAAACCCTTAATTCATCACTGAGTACTGTCACCACTTAGCAGGTAACCATTACCTCTAGGTCATCAGACTAAGGTATTAATTCACATGATTCACAAAGCTCATTGACATTGTATCATATAAAAATTATAGCTCTTACTTAGCTATTCTCATCACCTCATGATTCCTACATGTTTAGTATATCATGCTAACAATAATATCAGATACATGTCATAAACATGCAATGCAAATGAGATATATCCCTCCCATTATTTAGGGTTAGGGTTTCCCTTCATCAACCGATTAGGGTTTCAAATCATCTCATCACCCATTATTAGGGTTATGATTTACCTTTATTATCCCATTAGGGTTTCAAGACTACATCATAAAAGATTAAACCCTAATTCATACTCCATTCATCCTAGGAGTATCAACATATACTTATTTCATTGCTGATATAAGTTTCTCTCTCATCCTTACTAGGATGTTGAGTGCACCATACTTTTACTAAGTTGGATTTATTCTCTTTAAGGCACATTAGCTCATAATTATGAGATTGCATTATACTCATTACCCTTTTAATGTTGCATTTAACATAATCATACAACATGTATCACTTAGTCATATACATTCGATTGAAGTATACCTACCATATCGGGCATCATGGTATATATATGCTATCATATTGTATTTGGGATATAATTTTCACATCATATCATGTAGTTATATCAGTCATGTGGTGTAATCACATCCTCATATCGTTTTATGGTGTATCCCCCAACACCATAACGTTTATTCATCTCGGGTTGGCTATCACTTAGCTCTTATCATCTCAAGTTAACCTCATATTGGGTATGAGATAGATGCTTGTCCTTATATCAGGTATAAGAGTATATCGTACACAAGGTGTGCACTATGTCGGGCATAAGGTAGATGCTTCATCGTGGTATCATTTTTAGTAGTCTATACACCATGCCATATCGGGTCACCGTGTTGGATCCTCATATCGGGTTCCTATATTGGGTCTTCATATAGTGTTAGCATATTGGCTAACATATCGGGAAAACCGTTATGCTCACATTCTTTTCATTCCTTTCTAAGGATCAGTTGTATCATATGATTGAATAACAAGCTAGGTATCTAGTTGAGCTCTTCAACCCATCACAAAGCAATAGGGGTATGTCGGGTTTCAAAGACATATCAGTTTTCACTTCTTTATCTAGGGTTTTAACCATATCGGGTAAAGTGTACCATATCGTGTGAAGGGTATAATATTAACCTTGTATCGTGTATAAGGTATAAGTAGGTACCTCCCATATCATTCATAAAGTATGCCTCATATCGTTCATGATGTATTACCCACTTCTATATCGAGTTAACTACCATCTTGGGTTCCATATCGGATTTTAAGGTACTTCAACCCCATATCGGGTTATACCATGATGATGTCATCATCATCAACCTCAAGACCTTTGTCTTGCTATTCTAAATCATGGAAAATAGTCCTAACAACTTATTGGAACTAAAAAAAAATTAATTGATCAAAAGACTCAAAATTGAAAATAGTTCAACAATTTCAACAATATTGTAAATGAACAATAACATAGTTGGGTTCAAGTTATATAACCCACCTCTAGCACAACTTCCAAGCTTCAATCTCCAACTCTTCAGGTTCCCAAGGTTGAAGATGAGATTCTCTAAGATCCAAGACTTGAGTTCCTTAGCTTTTGCACGATATCTTCACTCCTTGTGGCCAATATCGTCTTGCTAGGTTGATATCACCTTGCTTGGCCGATATCTTTTCTCTATGGCCGATACCAAGCTCTAAATTCGATACTTTTTCACACATGCACGATACTAGAGTGGTATGCATGATATCTTAGGGAAAGATGGTAACAAGATCCGAAAATTCTACTAATAGGTGAAGAGAATGGTATTTATACTTGGGGTTTATCAAAAAGAGTGTAAGAGGTGTCATTACCTTAAGCTACTAAGTGCCACATAGCCATGCATGGATTGACACATGTATTTGCATGTATCCCATATTTATCTTTCCATGCAAAAATAAAACTTAAGGATAATGCAAGGGATAAGGGTTGTCCCTTTGGTTATCTTCTAGGGCAAGTTACTTCTACTCATATTATTATTATATTCAACACAATCTTTTCCAAGGAAAAGTTGCAAACCGATATATATGACTTCCTTAAAGTGCCTAGCCCGTCATGGGCAAATCCAAGAGTAAAAAAAAAATGATAGGAGACTTTCTCTATGGCTCCTTGGCCGATAGAGACTCCTATATTCAAGTCTTCAACTTGATATCGCTCAAATAAAGCTTTAACTTCTCTACTTCTTTGGTCTTTTCATCACCATGAGTGCTACCACTCTAGGATGATTCAAACATAGTGTCTCCTTCTTTCTCTCTCCTCTAGATGATACTAGGAAGGAGTAGGGGCATTCTAGAAGTGGTAATGTACACATCAACCCTTCATTTTGGATAGATTACAATTTGTACCATAATTGATGCACAAAGCACTTAGCATTATTCTAACAAGTTCTCACTTAGAATTTAGGCTTTCCACAAGCCACCACTTAGTATAATTCTCTCTCTTATGATGTTAGAACACTTAGGGTACATTCAACACATGTCATTTTGCAATATAACCCCTCATATTGGGTAAATTGCGACTATCATATAATGCACACAGTTAGCAAATAAGCTAGAGCTTGAAAATAAATTGAACAAAGAGTCTTAATTACTTTTCAAAAGATTAGAACAAGTTTGTAAGTAACTTACTTAAACAAAACTTCTAGGGTTAAGCCATAACCCAGGTCAGGGATGTTACAATTATCAACCCCTAAAAAGAATTTGGTCCCCGAAATCTTAAGAGAAAAGAGAAGGGTACTTCCTCCTCATCTCTTCCTCTAGCTCCCATGTGGCTTCTTCAATGCCACGATGATGCCAGAAAACTTACACAAGAAATATGTCTTTCTTCTTCAACTTCTTGACTCTTCTGTTAAGAATCATCATTGAACCTTCCACACATGATATATCTTCATTCAATTCAACCTATACAAGTTGCAACACCATCTCTGTATCAGGATTACACTACCTCAACATAGAAATATGAAACACTGGATGTAGTCTATATAGCTTAGGTGGCAATTCCAACCTATAAGATACCTTTCTGATCCGTGCTGTCACTGGGTAAGGTACCATAAATCTAGGAGCTAACTTACCCTTCTTACCAAATCTCAGAACACCTTTACAACGAGAGACCTTGAGATACACTCTGTCTCTAACTTGGAATTCTAAAGGTCTGCGACGCTTATCGGCATAAGACTTCTGTCTATCTTGTATAGCTTTCAACTGTTGTTGTATCACTTTAATCTTTTCAATTATTTGTTGCACTAACTCAGGACCCAGAAGTTGGTATTCTCCTATCTCAAACCAGCATAACAGAGATCTACAACATCTACCATATAATGCTTCATATGGTGCCATATCAATACTAGCCTGATAACTATTGTTATAAGCAAACTCTATTAAGATCAAGTGTAAGTCCCAACTTCCTACAAACTAAAGAACACATACTCTAAGTAAGTCCTCCAAAGTCTGTATAGTCCTTTCAGACCGTCCATCCGTCTGAGGGTGAAAAGTTGTACTAAACTTCAATTGTGTACCCAAAGCTTTATGTAGTCGTTCCCAAAAATGACTTTTAAACTAGGGACCTCTATCAAACACAATCGTCGCTGGATCTCCGTGCAATCACACTATCTCGTCTATGTAGATCTGTGCAAGTTTCTCAGCAGTATAGGTTGTTTTGACAGGAAGAAAATGTGTTGTCTTAGTCAACCTATCAACTATCACCCAGATGGAATCATGACTTTTGGCTTTCCTAGGTAGACCAACCACAAAGTCCATCGTCACATGATCCCATTTCCACTGAGGTATAGGTAAGGGTTGTAACGTTCCTGCAAGATTTTGGTGTTCTTCTTTAACTTACTGACACACCAGACACTGCATAACAAAATCAACTACATCTTTCTTCAAATCGGGCCACCAATACATATCTTTTAAGTTATGATACATTTTAGTGCTCCCTGGATGCATTGCATACATTGATGAGTGAGCTTATTCCATAACTAACTTTCTTAAGTTCCTAACATCTGGAACTACCATCCTACCATGGTAACAGACTATCCCGTCCTCTGATTCATGGAAACCGTCCCGTTTCTCACTACCCAACTCTGACCTGGTCTGCTGAATCACAGTATCAGCCTGTTGTGCTTCTTCAATCTGTTCTTTCAGAGTAGGTTTCACATGCATCTCAGCTAACAATCTGGCTAACAAAGATACTTCTAACCGCACATTCATTTGTCTCAGAGAGACAAGCATATCCCGCTTAAAACACACTAAAGAATTCAATTATGCTTTATTTGTGGGTGAAGATGAAGATTTTCTACTGAGTGCATCTGCCACTACATTGGCTTTTCCTAGATGATAATCCGTTGTACAATCGTAATCCTTGATTAATTTCATCCAGCGACGTTGTCTCATCTTCAACTCATGTTGTGAGCAAATGTATTTTAAGTTTTTATGATATGTGAAAATCTGACATGTTTATCCATAGACATAATGTCTCCAAATTTTCAACGTGTGAACTACTTCTGCTAATTCTAGATCATGTGTCAGATAATTCTCCTCGTGTTTCTTGAGTTGTCGAGAAGCAAAAGAAATACATGATCACTATGCATAAACACACAACCTAGACCATTCTTAGAAGCATCACAGAAAATAACATATCCCTTTCCCTGCTCAGGTAAAACCAGCACTGGTGCACTGGTCAACCTTTATTTCAACAACCAGAAAGAATGTTGACATTTGTCATTCCAGACAAAAGGAACTTCCTTCCTTGTCAACCTGGTTAGGGGTAATGCTACAAAACTAAAGTCTCTGATAAACCTTTTGTAGTAACCTGCCAAACCTAGGAAACTGCAAATCTCAGTTGGTGTCTTGGGCTGTTCCCACTCCACAATAGACTCTACTTTCTTTGAATCAACACAAATACCTGAAGCAGATATAACGTGTCCAAGAAAAGACACTTCTAACAACCAAAATTTACACTTATTAAACTTAGCATATAACTTGTGCTGTCTCAACAAAGTCAAGGCTTGATGAAGGTATTGTTCATGTTGTTGACCATCTCTACTGTATATCAGGATGTCGTCTATGAAAACCACTACAAAATGATCAAGGAATGGCTGAAAGATTCTATTCATCAGCTCCATGAATGCAACTGGTGCATTAGTTAGTCCAAACAACATAACTACAAACTCCTAATGACCGTACCTCGTCCTAAAGGCTGACTTAGGTATGTCACTCTCCTTGATACATAGTTGATGATATCCTGACCTTAGATCTATCTTAGAGAACAATGTTGCACCACACAACTGGTCAAACAAATCATCTATCCTTGGTAGAGGATATTTGTTCTTAATAGTCACCTTATTCAACTGTCTATAGTCTATGCATAGTCTCATAGACCTATATTTCTTTTTAACAAAGAGAATTGGAGCACCCCAAGGTGAAGTACTCGGTCGAATAAAACCTTTTTCAAGTAACTCCTGTAACTATTTCTTGAGTTCTGCCATCTCAGCTGGCGCCATCCTATAAGGTGATTGGTCTATAGGTTGCGTACCCGTAACAAGATTAATCTCAAAATCAATCTCTCGAGGTGGAGGAATACCTGGAAATTCCTCGGGAAACACATAATCAAATTCCTTGACAACGGGAACTTTAGAAAGACTAGGACTTTCTGCTCTGGTGTCTACCACATGTGCCAAGAATGTTTCACATCCTTGTTGCATCAGCCTCTCTACTACCATCACTGTCACTAGAAAAATTGGAAGGATCTTTCTATCCCCCTGAAAGACCCATGTCTTATCGCCATGTGTAAACATAGCTTGCTTGAAACCACAATCCAAGACAACCTTATACTTCTCTAGGGTATCCATCCCAAGAATTACATCAAACCTGTGCATTTCAAGTGGTATAAGATCCACCTGAATGATGTGTTCTACGAAAGAAAGAACACATAGAGACCATACCTCCCGCAACACTACAAATCTAACTAATAGAGTTTCTAATAACATATTATCCATTCTACGATTGACAATCATATTGCAGTCATGAATCACTTCTTGAGTGATAAAGGAATGCGTAGCACCCAAATTAATCAAAACAAATACGAAATAGGATGAAGACATATCTGAATGAAATAATTCCATCTAACCGGTCACGACTCATGGATTAACCACTGCCTCCAGCTTATTCATAACATAGAATCTCGTCGTTTCCTTTTTCTGACCTCGTGCTCTATTGGTTGGTGCAGATGATCCTACCTAGGATGCTTGTCCATGTCCTCGAGTGCCACTACTGAACTGTTCTCTCTGCGAGCCTTGTTGACTCTGCCTCTGTGGTTGGGTTACTTCCACATCTCTAATTGGACAATCCTTTATCATATGTCATGTCTTCCTACACATGTAGCAAACTATGTCCTCCCATTGCGACCAAGGTGGTCCTGTCACTGACATCGATGCTGAGCTATGGGCTCCACTTGGCAGAAAACTATGACCTCTACCTCTATTGGACGTCCATTGTGTCTGATCACTAAACCTCTTTGGTTCTACTAGTGTAGTAAACCTTGGTTTCTTAAAACTTCCAGACCTCTGATCTTGGAACTGTGCAGGTACTTTCCTACTATTTTCCTCTTGTTTCTAAGTCACAGACCTCTCTATCCACCTAACTGACTCCAAAAAGGTAGCAAATCTCTCTCTATTCTCTAGAGCAGATATAGGTGTGGTTAATTCACCATTCAGACCCTTCTCAAAATGCCAAATTCTCTCCTCGTCTGTGGTAGCCACGTGTGGACAAAACTATAGAAGCTCTATAAACTTAGCTTCATACTCGCTAACCTTCATCGGTCCCTATAAAATCTGCTCAAACTGCAAGATCTTCTCATCTAGATAAGTTTTGGGAAAGTATCTACTGACAAACTCTCGTTGGAATTCTTGCCATTCGACCTCAACACTAGGTCTTTTCTCTTCTTCAATGGCCCACTAGTAGCCAACGCTTCCTTTTAGAAGGTATACAACATGCTTAACCTTATCAACTTCTGGAATGTCAAGGATACTAAAGGCTTTCTCTATCTCAGTAAGCCATGAATCTACGTCTGTTGGGTCAGTTGTGCCAACATATTTAGTGGCTCCTACTCAACACAACCTCTCAAAGGTCTTGCCAGATCCATGTCCCTCATTGAGAACTGGTACCCTAGGTGCTGGTACTGGTATATGATAAGCCATATGCATCATCGTATTCATGATCTTCCCAAAAAGAGCATGAAAGGCTAGGTTTTCTAACATAGCTTGGTTAAGCTGGGAATTCTCAAGCACTGGTTCTTCTCTAGCATGATCCCTTGCACCACCTCCTGGTGCAGCAACACTGCTCTCAACAACGTGTTCTTCGTGTGCTCCAGCCATCTTTCAGTTTTACTTCTTATCATGTATGAGGAGAAGTCACAATAAGATATACTGAAGGACATTAGAACAGACTCAACAAACTTAATCCCATGTCTTTGTAGCTCAGTGAACCTTAGGCTCTGATACCAAAACTTTGTGACAACTCGATAACAAATCAAGTCATCACCAGTAATAATCGCAAAATTACCATAAGTAGTGGAATTAACAAAAATCACTAAGAATTAAAACCATTTTGCACATAGATCCTTTTCCAGGAAACTTTTCACAGAAAGAACCAAAACTTTATATACATGTGGTTCATATTGTACATACATCGTACTGCCTCATCTTGTGGATAAAAAGTACCAGTTGCTTTACTCAAACATATACATCAACAACATAAAACCTCGAGGTAATCAAACCAAAATCTCAAGTCATTCATAAAAACTACTATGAACTATTTCCCAAGGACCTGAGAGTACAAAGATGACACATATGACTTCTATCTACAAGACACAACAGGTAGTGTACTCCACCTGAACTACTACTGTTGCCACTGCTGATGTGGTCTGATGTGGTCCTTCCTCTGCAGTCCAGTTTCTATTCCCTCATCCGTGTCCACCTAAAAATTGTGGATCCCACAGGGGGAGACTATTGTCCCAGTGAGAGATATAACTCTCTGTCAACAATATTATTATCACAGGAAATAGTATAAAACTGAGCAGATGATACTTTACGCAATTAGCAGGTATATTTGCAGTGCAAAGCATAAATATTGATAACATGGTTATAAGTCATTTATTTACTTTATAAGGAATATGAAGAACATGTATAACATCTATCTACTAAGATGTATAAAAGTAATAAGACATCAACCAATGTTTTCTGTATTCGATCCTTAAGCAAATATGCTACATGGATGATTACATATTCACATCATACTTATGCCCAGAGGAGATGAGGTATACCACTCATGATCCAACCAACCGTGACTATGTTAAGCATTGGTACCATACAAGGTCAGTGGTAGAGCTGACTGTCAAGACCTCACCTGTCTTGATCAGTACGAGATAACTGGCAAGACATCTTGTATCAACTACAATTAGCTATGCCGGGGTATAGCGACATCTTCACTATAGAGTTATAACCGTAGCATGTACTCTCTTCGGGAGAGGACCACTGAGCTTTCCTAGATTAATTGTCATCAGGAAGACCACTAAGCGATCCTGGTTTGATTTAATCAAGAAGTCCACTGAGCAACCTGGTATAGTTGGGGAGTCCACTAATCACCCCTGTTTAGTTGGGGAGTCCACTGAGCACCCCTGTATAATAATTACATATTAAAAAATATGTATACCGAGTTAAACTCGTTTCACCATTCAACAAATCCTAACACTGAATGGATCTATGGTTTGGGAAACAACATGATAATATTTAACTTGATTAATTAAGTGCATTGCAATATCTTTTAGCATCAATCAAGTTGCAAGAAAGAATTATATCAGATTCTACAAAGAAAGGTACAATATGTTTATCAGATACTTTTCATGATTCTTTAGAACACATATACCACTTACGATCTCAATCTCTTATCATCATCATGCTTGGGTATTCAAACCCTTAATTCATCACTAAGTACTGTCACCACTTAACAGGTAACCATTACCTCTAGGTCATCAGACCAAGGTATTTATTCACACGGTTCACAAAGCTCATTGACAATGTATCATATAAACATTATAGCTCTTACTTAGCTATGCTCATCACCTCATGATTCCTTCATGGTTAGTATATCATTCTAACAACAATATCAAATACATGTCATAACCATGCAATGCAAATGAGATATGTCCCTCTCATTATTTAGGGTTAGGGTTTCCCTTCATCAACCGATTAGGGTTTCAAATCATCTCATCACCCATTATTAGGGTTACAATTTACGTTTATTATCCCATTAGGGTTTCAAGATTACATCATAAAAGATTAAACCCTAATTCATACTCCATTCATCCTAGGAGTATCAACATATACTTATTTCATTGTTGATATAAGTTTCTCTCTCATCCTTACTAGGATGTTGAGTGCACCATACTTTTACTAAGTTGGCTTTATTCTCTTTAAGGCATGTTAGCTCATAATTATGAGATTGCATTAAACTCATTACCTTTTTAATGTTGCATTTAACATAATCATACAACATGTATCACTTAGTCATATACATTGGATTGAAGTATACCTACCATATCGGGCATCATGGTATATATATGTTATCATATTGTATTTGGGATATAATCTTCACATCATATCATGTAGTTATATCGGGAATGTGGTGTAATCACATCCTCATATCGTATTATGGTGTATCTCCCAACACCATAACATGTATTCGTCTTGAGTTGGCTATCACTTAGCTCTTATCATCTCAAGTTAACCTTATATCGGGTATGAGATAGATGCTTGTCCTTATATTGGGTATAAGAGTATATCATGCACAAGGTGTGCACTATGTCGGGCATAGGGTATATGCTTCATTGTGGTATCATTTTTAGTAGTCTATACACATTTCCATATTGGGTCACCATGTTGGATCCTCATATCGGGTTCCTATATTGGGTCTTCATATTGTGTTAGCATATTGGCTAACATATCGAGTTAGTATATCGGGCTAACCATTATGTTCACATTATTTTCATTCCTTTTCAAGGATCAGTTGTATCATATGATTGAATAACAAGCTAGGTATCTAGTTGAGCTCTTCAACCCAACACAAAGTAATAGGGGTATGTCGGGTTTCAAAGACATATCAGTTTTCACTTCTTCATCTAGGGTTTTAACTATATCGGGTAAAGTGTACCATATCATGTGAAGGGTATGATCTTAAATTTGTATCATGTATAATATATAAGTAGGTACCTCCCATATCATTTGTAAAGTAGGCCTCATATCATTCATGAGGTATTACCCACTTCTATATTAGGTTAACTACCATCTTGGGTTCCATATCGAATTTTAAGGTACTTCAACCCTATATCAGGTTGTACCATGATGATGTCATCATCATAAACCTAAAGACCTTTGTCTTGCTATTATAAATCACGGGCAAAAGTGTTAACAAATTATTGGAACTAAAAAAAATTAATTGATCAAAAGACTCAAAATTGAAAATAGTTCAACAAGTTCAACAATATTGTAAATGAATAATAACATAGTTGGGTTCAAGTTATATAACCCACCTCTAGAACAACTTCCAAGCTTCAATATCCAACTCTTCAGGTTCCCAAGGTTGAATATGAGCTTCTCTAAGATCCAAGACTTGAGTTCCTTAGCTTTTGCATGATATCTTCACTACTTGTGGCCAATATCGTCTTGCTAGGTTGATATCACCTTGCTTGGCTGATATCCTTTCTCTATGGCCGATACCAAACTCTACAACTCGATACTCTTTCACACATGCACGATACTAGAGTGGTATGCATGACATCTAAGGGAAATATGGTAACAAGATATGAAAATTCTACTAATAGGTGAAGAGAAGGGTATTTATGCTTGGGGTTTATGAAAAAGAGTGTAAGAGGTGTCATTACCATAAGCTATTAAGTTCCACATAGCCATGCATGGATTGACACATATATTTGCATGTATCCCATCTTTATCTTTCCATGTAAAATAAAACTTAAGGATAATGCAAGGGATAAGGTTCGTCCCTTTGGTTATCTTCTAGGGCAAGTTACTTCCACTCATATTATTATTATATTCAACACAATCTTTTCCAAGGAAAAGTTGCAAACCGATACATATGACTTCCTTGAAGTGCCTAACCCGTCATGGGAAAAGCCAAGAGTCAAAAAACTGATAGGAGACTTTCTCTATGGCTCCATGGCCGATAGAGACTCCTATATTCAAGTCTTCAACTTGATATAGCTCAAATAAAGCTTTAACTTCTCTACTTTGGTCTTTTCATCACCACGAGTGATACCACTCTAGGATGATTCAAACATAGTGTCTCCTTATTTCTCTCTCCTATAGATGATACTAGAAAGGAGTAGGGACATTCTAGAAGTGGTAATGTACACATCAACCCTTCCTTTTGGATAGATTACAATTTGTACCATAATTGATGCACAAAGCACTTAGCATTATTCTAACAAGTTCTCACTTAGAATTTAGGCTTTCTACAGGCCACCACTTAGTATCATTCTCTCTCTTATGATGTTATAACACTTAGGGTACATTCAAAACATGAAATTTTACAATATAACCCCTCATATTGGGTAAATTGCACTTTACATTTAGACTATCATATAATGCACACATAGCTTGCAAATAAGCTAAAACTTGAAAATAAACTTCACAAAGAGTCTTAATTACTTTTCAAAAGATTAGAACAAGTTTGTAAGAAACTTAATTAAGCATAACTTCTAGGCCCCGTTTGGATGCCGCAATCAAGATTACAGTTGTATTCTTAAGGTTTAGGAGTCTAAATGCAACAGTGGGGAATGTTGCTATTTAGAAATATCTCGTTTGGGCGGGGTTAGCTTAGTTCTCACGCCGGACAGATCTGGGAATGGTGGAGTACTCCATCTGCCAAGTACAGAAGGACAATGGGGAGTGTCAGTAGAAGCAGCGACTAAAACGTACGGCTGCTACAGAGGAAGTGTAGAACAAGAACGAAGGAGGGAGAGACAGAGGTGAAGGGTGAATGGGAGGCCACACAATACGGAGAGATGATGAGGTAGGAGGAGAGATGATGAGGTAGGAGGATGTAGTTCGAGGAGAGAGGAGAGACAAGTGGGGACCAGTCATGGATGCCTGTGGTGAACATTCAGAAGTACGTCGATTCTGGCGTGATTCGGAACACATCTTTTATTCACGCAAAAATGCCAGCTGGAAATGCAGGTAATCGCCAACTACATCACCTAATCAACCAAACCATTTATTTAAAATCACTGGTACTTAAAATACCATCTTCAACTACAATCCTACTGTCAAATGCAGTGCCCAAACGACCCCTTAGGGTTAAGCCATAACCCAGGTCAGGGATGTTACAATTATCAACCCCTAAAAAGGATTTCGTCTCTGAAATCTCAAGAGAAAAGAGAAGGGTACTTACTCCTCATCTCTTCCTCTAGCTCCCATGTGGCTTCTTCAACGCCACGAAGATGCCAGAGAACTTTCACAAGAAATATGTCTTTCTTCCTCAACTTCTTGACTCTTTTGTTAAGAATCATCATTGGACCTTCCACATAGGATATATCTTCATTCAATTCAACCTCTATAGGTTGCAACACCATCTCTGTATCGGGATGACACTTCCTCGACATAGAAATATGAAACACTAGATGTAGTCTATGTAGCTCAGGTGGCAATTCCAACCTATAAGCTACCTTTCCGATCCGTGTTGTCACTGGGTAAGGTACCATAAATCTAGGAGCTAACTTACCCTTCTTCCCAAATCTGAGAACACCTTTACAACGAGAGACCTTGAGATACACTATGTCTCCAACTTGGAATTCTAAAGGTCTACGACGCTTATCGACATAAGACTTCTGTGTATCTTGTGCAGCTTTCAACTATTGTTGTATCACTTTAATCTTTTCAATTGTTTGTTGCACTAACTCAGGACCCAGAAGTTGGTATTCTCCTATCTCAAACCAGCATAACGGAGACCTACAACATCTACCATATAATGCTTCATATGGTGCCATATCAATACTAGCCTGATAACTATTGTTATAACCAAACTCTATTAAGATTAAGTGTAAGTCCCAACTTCCTATAAACATAAGAACACATGCTCTAAGCATGTCCACCAAAGTTTGTATAATCCTTTCAGACTGTCCATCCGTCTGAGGGTGAAAAGTTGTACTAAACTTCAACTACGTACCCAGATCTTTATGTAGTCATTCCTAAAAATGACTTGTAAACTGGGGACCTCTATCAGACACAATTGTAGCTGGAACTCCGTGCAAATGCACTATCTCATCTATGTAGATCTGTGTAAGTTTCCCAATAGTATATGTTGTTTTGACAGGAAGAAAATGTGTTTTCTTAGTCAACCTATCAACTATCACCCAAATGGAATCATGACTTTTGGCTTTCCTAGGTAGACCAACCACAAAGTCCATCGTCACGTGATCCCATTTCCACTAAGGTATAGGTAAGGGTTGTAACGTTCCTGTAGGCTTTTGGTGTTCTGCTTTAACTTGCTGACACACTGGATATTGCATAACAAACTCATCTACATCTTTCTTCAAACCGGGCCACCAATACATATATTTTTAGTTATGATACATTTTGGTGCTCCCTAGATTCATTGCATAGATGGATGAGTGAGCTTCTTCCATAACTAACTTTCTTAAGTTACTAACATCTGGAACTACCATCCTACCATGGTAACAGACTATCCTATCCTTTGACTCAAGGAAACTGTCACGTTTCTCACTACCCAACTCTGACCTGGTCTGCTGAATCACAGTATCAACATGTTGTGCTTCTTTGATCTATTCTTTCAGAATAGATTTCACATGCATCTCAACTAACAATCCAGCTAACAAATATACTTCTAACCGCACATTCATTTGTCTCAGAGAGACAAGCATATCTCGATTAAAACACACTAAAGAATTCAATTGTGTTTTATCTGTGGGTGAAGATGAAGATTTTCTACTGAGTGCATCTGCCACTGCATTGGCTTTTCCTAGATGATAACCAATTTTACAATCATAATCCTTGAATAATTCCATCCAGTGACGTTATCTCATATTCAACTCGTGTTGTGAGAAAATGTATTTTAAGTTTTTATGATCTGTGAAAATCTGACTTGTTTCTCCATAAAGATAATGTCTCCAAATTTTCAACCTGTGAACCATTGCTGCTAATTCTAGATCATGTGTCAGATAATTCTCCTCGTGTTTCTTTAGCTGTCGAGAAGCAAAAGAAACTACATGATCACTCTACCTCAACACACAGCCTAGACCATTCTTAGAAGCATCACAGAAAATAATGTATCCCTTTCCCTGCTTAGGTAAAACCAGCACAGGTGCACTGGTCAACCTTTCTTTCAACAACTGGAAAGAATGCTGACATTTGTCATTCTATATAAAAGGAACTTCATTCCCTGTCAACTTGGTTAGGGGTAATGCTCCAGAATAGAAGTCTCTGATAAACCTTCTGTAGTAACCAGCCAAACCTAGGAAACTGCAAATCTCAGTCAGTGTCTTGGGCTTTTCCCACTCAACAACAAACTCTACTTTCTTTGAATCAACACGAATACCTGAAGTATATATAACATGTCCAAGAAAAGACACTTATGACAACCAAAATTTGCACTTGCTAAACTTAGCATAAAACTTGTGCTATCTCAACAAAGTCAAGGCTTGACGAAGGTGTTGTTCATGTTGTTGACCATCTCTACTGTATATCAGGATGTCATCTATGAAAACCACTACAAACATATCAAGGAATGGCCAAAAGATTCTATTCATCAGCTCCGTGAATGCAGCTGGTGCATTAGTTAGTCCAATCGACATAACTACAAACTCATAATGACCATACCTCATCCTAAAGGCTGACTTAGGTATGTCACTCTCCTTGATACATAGTTGATGATATCCTAACCTTAGATCTATCTTAGAGAACACTATTGCACCACACAACTGGTCAAACAGATCATCTATCCTTGGCAGAGGATATTTGTTCTTAATAGTCACCTTATTCAATTGTTTGTAGTCTATGCATAGTCTCATAGACCCATCTTTCTTTTTAACAAAGAGAACTAGAGCACCCTAAGGTGAAGTACTCGGTCAAATAAAACCTTTTTCAAGAAACTCCTGTAACTGTTTCTTGAGTTCTGCCATCTCAGCTGGCACCATCCTATAAGGTGTTTGGGCTATAGGTTGCGTACCCATAACAAGATTAATCTCAAAATCAATCTCTCGAGGTGGAGGAATATCTAGAAATTCCTCGAGAAATACATCCTCGAATTCCTTGACAACATGAGCTTCAAAAAGACTAGGACTTTCCGCTCTGGTGTCTACCACATGTGCCAAGAATGTTTCACATCCTTGTTACATCAGCCTCTCTGCTACCATCATTGTCACTAGACATGTTGGAAGGATCTTTCTATCCCCCTGAAAGACACATGTATTATCACCGTGTGTAAACATAGCTTGCTTGGAACCACAATCCAAGACAACCTTATACTTCTCTAGGGTAGCCATCCCGAGAATTACATCAAACCCGTGCATTTCAAGTGGTATAAGATGCACATGAATGATGTGTTCTGTGAAAGAAAGAACACAGGAAGAGCATACCTCCCGCAACACAACAGATCCAACTAACAAAGTTTCTAATAATAATTATTCATTCTACGATTGACAATCATATTGCAGTCATGAATCACTTCTTGAGTGGTAAAGGAATGTGTAGCACCCAAATCAATCAAAAGAGATACGAAACAGGATGAAGATATATCAAAATGAAATAATTCCATCTAACCTGCTACGACTCATGGATTAACCACTGCCTCCAGCTGATTCATAGAAAAGAATCTCGATGTTGCTTGTTGCCGACCTCATGCTCTATTGGTTGGTGCAGATGATCCTGCCTGGGATGCTTGTCCACGTCCTCGAGTGCCACTACTGAACTGTTTTCTCTATGAGCCTTGTTGACTCTGCCTTTGTGGTTGGGTTACTTCCACATCTCTAATTGGACAATCCTTTATCATATATCATGTCTGCCTACACATGTAGAGACTTTGTCCTCCCATTGCGACCTAGGTGGTCCTGTCACTGACATCGATGTTGAGCTATGGGCTCCACTTGGCAGAAAACTACAACCTCTACATCTGTCGGACGTCCATTGTGTCTAAGCACTAAACCTCTGTGGTTCTACTGGTGTAGTAAACCTTGGTTTCTTAAAACTGACAGACCTCTGACCCTGGAACTGTGCAGGTACTTTCCTACTATTTGCCTCTCATTTCTCACTCACAGACCTCTCTATCTACCTAACTGACTCCACAAAGGTAGCAAATCTCTCTCAATTCTCTAGAGTAGATACATGTGTGGTTAATTCACCATTCAGACCCTTCTCAAAACATCGAATTCTCTCCTCGTCTGTGGTATCCATGTGTGGACAAAACCGCAGAAGCTTCGGAAACTTAGCTTCATACTCGCTAACCTTCATCGGTCCCTATCTAATCTGCTCAAACTATGAGATCTTCTCATCTAGATAAGTTTTAGGAAAGTATCTACTGACAAACTCTCATCAGAATTCCTGCCATCTGACCTCAACACTAGGTCTTTTCTCTTCTTCAATGGCCCACCAGTGGCCAGTGCTTCCTTTCAGAAGGTATACAACATGCTTAACCTTATCAACTTCTGGAATGTCAAGGATCCTAAAGGATTTCTCTACCTCAGTAAGCCATGAATCTACGTCTGTTGGGTTAGTTGTGCCAGCATAATCAGTGGCTCCTACCTGGCACAACCGCTCAAAGGTCTTACCAGATTCATGTCCCTCATTGGGAACTGGTACCCTAGGTGCTGGTACTGGTATCCGATCAGCCATATGCGTCATCGTATTTATGATATTCCCAAAAAGAGCATGAAAGGCTGGGTTTTCTAACATAACTTGGTTAAGCTGGGGATTCTCAAGAACTGGTTCTTCTCTAGCCTGATCCCTTTCAGCAACACTGCTCTCAACAGTGTGTTCTTCGTGCGCTCCAACCATCTTTCCGTTTTACTTCTTCTCCTATATGAGGAGAAGTCACTATAAGATATACTGTAGGACACTAGAACAGACTCAACAAACTTAATCCTATGTCTCTGTACCTCAGTGAACCTTGTGTTGGCTAAATGGACATCATCAAAATCCCTTTGTTTTGAAAATGACAAATATTTCATTCTTGTGGATCTAACGTGCTACTTGAGTGTTGTAGGAACAAGGTGGATGACAAACCTTTGGAAGATCTATATGCTCAAAATGCTTTAATTTCATGATTGTAATCAAATGTAAAACTTGTACAAGTATATAATGTACAAGTACTTAGACATCATGTAAATCAAGCGTTTAGATCTTCTCTAGCCATTCACAACACTTAGATAAATCATCCCCTAAAATAGTGTCACATATGCACACTCATACACACACTTAGTATTCATCCAGAACCACCAAATTAGACATACTCTCGGTCGAACTCTTTGTCGACCGAGACAAGCTCGGTCGAAGAACTTCTTGATCGAGAGTCTCCCGAGTTATTTCTTCTAATAGGTTCTATAGCCGTTAGACACAGCAAACAGGGTAGTTGGGAGTTGGAATCGAACGTTATATACACTTGCTCCAGACCATCCCTCGGTCGACAAAAACTTCGACCGATGGACTCTCGATCGACAAACTTCTCGACCGAGATTGTCTCTGTCTGCACTTTTCAGAATTAATAAACTAGTCGTTGCTAAAGCAATTAGTTGACAACTAACGGCTAGTTGAGCACTAAGTACCCCCTAGAAAGTGTCTACAACATCCTTAAGCACTCATAGGCCATTCCTATAAATAGGACATGCCTTAGGACACCTAAACACACTTGTGCAACACTTGAGCATACATACTTGCAATTGAAAATCCATTCTTGTGAGTAATTGAGCAACTCCAACATTTGCTATTCATTTCCATTGCTCCAATTTCGTGTCCTATAGGCTAGCATCTCCTACCCACTGCACTTACACTTTCATACACATTGGTTAGGAGATCAAAAAGCTTGATATAAGATTCAAGCCTTGTGCCAAAGTGGTATTTGTATTTTTTTTCCTTTCTTGTTCCTTCTTATCTGCTTTGTACTCTCCTTGCTACTCCTAGGTTGGAGGCTGTAGATTGGAGAGGGTTTATCTTCTCAGGTGGAGAAGGGTCTTCACAGGAGGAGAAGGTGGACTTTGGACTACTTCTAGAAGGTCTCAATGGGAAGCTACTTCAAGGAGGAAGGCTACTTCAAGGGGGAGCTTGAAGTTACTTCAAGTGAAGGCTGCTTCAAAGTTGGTGAGACGACTTCGGGGTGAAGGCTGTCTAAAGGGTTTGGGAAGGTAGTTGTATTTTATGTAACATCCTTGCAAGGTAATAAAATACATGTGCTTTCAAATCCCAATTGGAAACAATTGGGTAGTGGACTAACTCCCTTAGTATCTGCTAAGGGTGGAACCACTCTAAACCTTGTGTCCCCTTGTCTAATCTTTTGTGGTTGATTGTTTGAATTATTATTTTTAAAATCTTCATAAAAGCCCTATTCACCCCCTCTAGTGGTTTTTCAATTGGTATCAGAGCAGGCTTCAAGGAACTCTTAAAAGTCTTGAAGAAAATGGGTGATGGGGTACTCAACAACCTCAACTTGGAAGGAACACTTGTGGCTCGGCCTCCACCATTTGATGGCACCAACTAAACTTACTGGAAGAGGAGGATGCAATTCTATTTCCAAGGAATCAGTTGGGATCTTTGGAGAATGGTCTCAAATGCATATGATCTTCCTCAAACCGACTATGATACATGGGATGCAAACACGGTGAGATCAACTAATTAAATGCAAAAGCTATAAGTATTCTTTATTGTTCAATTTCCATAGGTGAATTCAATAGAATTTCAAATTGTGAAACTCCATTTGAGATATGGCATAGACTCTCTATTACCTATGAAGGAACTGTTCAAGTTAAAAATTCTAAAATTGGCATGCTTAAACAAAAGTTTGAACAGTTTCGTATGGAACCAAATGAGTCTATTAGTGAAATGTATGCGAAGTTTTCTTCTATTGTTAATGGTTTGAATGCCTTAGGTAAAACAATTAGTGAAGAGGATCAAGTGTCAAAAATTCTTAGGTCTCTTCCTCCCAAGTACAATCCTAAAGTGACGGCAATTGAAGAAGCCAATGACCTCACCCGGCTAAGGATGGAACAACTCATTGGCAACTTAGAAGCACATGAGGCAACCTTGGAGGAGGAAGAAAGATGAGAGCATGAACTTCAACAAGGGAGAAAGAAGGACATTGCATTCAAAGCATCAACCAAGATTAGTCATGACACGAGTGAAGATGATAGTGAAGAAGAAACTCTCATTGTAAACAGTAAGCAGTATAAAAGTTTTAAAACTAACAAAACTTCTAGTAAATCTAAGATTTGAGAGATCTTTGAATGCCAAGGATAGTATTGTTTCTGAAATCCTTAACTTGAAATCCTCTTTAAATGATTGCAATATGAAGTTGCTTACTTTAGGAACAAATCATGATCTTCTTTCTCAAGAAAAGGTTGATTTGCTTGCAAAACTGCATAATTTTTAGACTTAACCTATCCTATGTAATCATCTAGATTATGATGTTATTGTTAAGGAAAGAGATGCTTTATCATCTAATCTAGATCAAGAAAAGTTAGATATCAAAAAGAAAGTGGATGATATTGCTAAATAACAAAGAGAAATTAGTAGCTTGAGAAACAATGATATTCTTGATAAAATTCTACAAGATTCTTTTGGTCAGATTGAAAGAAGAGGACTAGGTTATAAGCCTAAAGGTAGATCTGTTCAAAAACCTAGAATGAGAAGGACACAAGTGACCAAGACTAAAGTTATGTATGTGCCAGCTAAGAAGAGAAATGAAATTGATTCTATATGTTGTCATTGTTGTTTACGTCTTGGACATTATTCATTCTCTTACCCATATAAAAAAGGATGTTGATCTAGTTTGGGTTCCTAAAACTTAGAGATTTAAATTTGATTAGTTGAGATTTGACCTAAAATGTTACTTTGATATTCAAATGTCATATCTCAACAAAATTGAGCTTTAACTTTCATATTCTTGTATTGGAAGTACCTTGTTTGCAAATGATTACTGAAAAACAATACAGAAACAAACTCGGTCGAGAAAATCTTCGACCGAGACACTGTCGGTCGAGAATTAGTCGACCGAGCATGTTACTATTTTTAAGCTTGCAAAAATCTAATAAAACATGTACAAACAGCAGAATACTCGGTTGAGAAAATCTTCAACCGAGATAAATTTGATCAAAGAAAAGTTTGACTGAATCAAGTTCTGCTGAACCTGTTTAATTGATCCAGGTCGCTATCAATTGTCTATTAATTATTGATTTAATCTGCAAATTAAGAATGAATCTTGGAGACAATTCTTTAAATATATTGATAATCTTTCATCATGACTTATTATATATACTTTGATTATAACTTTCTTATTAAACTTGTTACAAAACATGTTGATTAAAATCTGTATAATTTTTGCAAACTAAAATTGGACATGTCTTATTGCAAAATGAATCAATCAGATATAATAGATTGCAAGTTCATTTTTAATTGTTATAATCTCCTACATGGTTTGGTTTCAAAATGAAAATTATGAACCATGTTGATTTAATCAAGGAAATTATTGTTTTATAATCCACATGGTTTGTCCTAAGTATTCCTTGGTTTATCTATATAAAAATTATGTGTCTTGAAATTTGCCTTTAAATGATCATGATCATTTTAATTATGGATATTGTTTTAAAAGTGATCATAGTGATTCATCTCATAAAGATGATGTTATATATGAATACTTTTTGTATGATACTATGTATTCAATTAAGTAGATTATTGTGAATGCTTAAATTGGAAATCTACAGAAATTGCCTCTTAGTCAAAATCAAAGTTTGACCAAGGGGCGCCCTGGTTGAAGTCAAGGTCGACCTAAAACAAGCTTGACTAAATGCTTATTTGTAAATCATTTTCTTGTAATCAATCTTGGTATATTGAAAATAAGACTAGTGCATAGCTCTCATAAAAGGTTAAATTATTATGATCTAATGCTTATTATGACCTTAGAATCCTTAAATTATCTTGATTATAAGATTAAGGGGGAGTTCACAAAAACTTTGTAAACATCATAAAGAAAATTTGAAACAAGTTATGACCTTATTATTTTTAAGGTAATCTTGGCTATGAAAATAAAGGAGCCTACAATATTCATGAATGTGATATATATCTTGTTCTTAATGGAGTTCTCTAAACAAATTTGAGCTTAACATCCTGTGTATTTTCTTAGAGATACATTCATGTACTCAACTATAAGCTTAAAGGATTCTCATGTCATTTTCAGGGCTTAACATCCCTTATAAAATGGATGAGAAATCAATATATGTATCCATCGTGAGCTTAAATGGATCTCATATCATCTTCAGGGCTTAACATCCCTTGAAAAATGGATGAGAAATCAAAACACATACGCCATGAATCTAAAACAATCTCATATCATTTCAAGGCTTAACATCCTTTACAAATGATTGAGAAATAAATTGTGGCTAAATTTGACAACACATGGTTTGCATTCATATTAATCCCTTACTTTTAACACGAAATCCCTTCTTAAGGGGGGCATAGCAATAAAATTAAGGGGGGATAATAAAAGTCATACTTAATGATTATCTTGGTTATCTTTTTGAAATGACAAAGGGGGAGAAATAATGTAAAATCAAAAATATAAAATAAAATGAGTTTCATAATCTCTCGGGCAGCACACACTTGCAAACAAGAGAATGGCTACAAAAGGTAAACTTCAGGTATGAAACTCATATGATTTATATTTCCTTATTTTATATTTTAGAAATGTTTGTCATCTTCAAAAAGTAGGATATTGTTGGCTAAATGGACATCATCAAAATCCCTTTGTTTTGAAAATGACAAACATTTCATTCTTTTGGATCTAACGTACTACTTGAGTGTTGCAGGAACAAGGTGGATGACAAACCTTTGGAAGATCTATATGCTCAAAATGCTTTAATTTCATGATTGTAATCAAATGTAAAAACTTGTACAAGTATATAATGTACAAGTACTTAGACATCATGTAAATCAAGCGTTTAGATCTTCCCTAGACATTCACAACACTTAGATAGGTCATCCCCTAAAATAGTGTCACATCTGCACACTCATACACACACTTAGTATTCATCCAGAACCACCAAATCAGAGGTACTCTCAGTCGAACTCTTTGTTGACCGAGACAAGCTCGGTCGAACAACTTCTCGACCGAGAGTCTCCCGAGTTATTTCTTCTAATAGGTTCTATAGCTGTTAGAAAAAACAAATAAGGTAGTTGGGAGTTGGAATCGAACGTTATATACACTTGCTCCAGACCGTCCCTTAGTCGACAAAAACTTCGACCGACAGACTCTCGGTCGACAAACTTCTCAACTGAGATTGTCTCTGTCTGCACTTTTCAGAATTAATAAACTAGTTGTTGCTATATAATGTACAAATACATAGACATCATGTAAATCAAGCGTTTAGATCTTCCCTAGACATTCACAACACTTAGATAGGTCATCCCCTAAAATAGTGTCACATCTGCACACTCATACACACACTTAGTATTCATCCAGAACCACCAAATCAGAGGTACTCTCAATCGAACTCTTTGTTGACCGAGACAAGCTCGGTCGAACAACTTCTCAACCGAGAGTCTCCCGAGTTATTTCTTCTAATAGGTTCTATAGCTGTTAGACACAACAAACAAGGTAGTTGGGAGTTGGAATCGAACGTTATATACACTTGCTCCAGACCATCCCTTAGTCGAAAAAAACTTCGACTGACAGACTCTCGGTCGACAAACTTCTCGACCGAGATTGTCTCTGTCTGCACTTTTCAGAATTAATAAACTAGTCGTTGCTATATAATGTACAAGTACTTAGACATCATGTAAATCAAGCGTTTAGATCTTCCCTAGACATTCACAACACTTAGATAGGTCATCCCCAAAAATAGTGTCACATCTGCACACTCATACACACACTTTGTATTCATCCATAACCACCAAATTAGAGGTACTCTCGGTCGAACTCTTTGTTGACCGAGACAAGCTCGGTCGAACAACTTCTCGACCGAGAGTCTCCCGAGTTATTTCTTCTAATAGGTTCTATAGCTGTTAGACACAACAAACAAGGTAGTTGGGAGTTGGAATCGAACGTTATATACACTTTCTCCAGACCGTCCCTTAGTCGACAAAAACTTCGACCGACAAACTCTCGGTTGACAAACTTCTCGACCGAGATTGTCTCTGTCTACACTTTTCAGAATTAATAAAGTAGTCGTTGCTATATAATGTACAAGTACTTAGACATCATGCAAATCAAGCGTTTAGATCTTCCCTAGACATTTACAATACTTAGATAGGTCATCCCCTAAAATAGTGTCACATCTGCACACTCATACACACACTTTGTATTCATCCTCTCAGTCGAACTCTTTTTTGACCGAGACAAGCTCGGTCGAACAACTTCTCGACTGAGAGTCTCCCGAGTTATTTCTTCTAATAGTTTCTATAGCTGTTAGACACAACAAACAAGGTAGTTGGGAGTTGGAATCGAACGTTATATACACTTGCTCCATATCGTCCCTTAGTCGAAAAAAACTTCGACCGACAAACTCTCGGTCGACAAACTTCTCGACCGAGATTGTCTCTGTTTGCACTTTTCATAATTAATAAACTAGTCATTGCTATATAATGTACAAGTACTTAGACATCATGTAAATCAAGCGTTTAGATCTTCCATAGACATTCACAACACTTAGATAGGTCATCCCCTAAAATAGTGTCACATTTGCACACTCATACACACACTTAGTATTCATCCAGAACCACCAAATCAGAGGTACTCTCGGTCGAACTCTTTGTTGACCGAGACAAGCTCGGTCGAACAACTTCTCGACCGAGAGTCTCCTGAGTTATTTCTTCTAATAGGTTCTATAGCTGTTAGACACAATAAACAAGGTAGTTGGGAGTTGGAATCGAACGTTATATACACTTGCTCCAGACAGTCCCTTAGTCGACAAAAACTTTGACCGACAGACTCTCGGTCGACAAACTTCTCAACCGAGATTGTCTCTGTCTGCACTTTTTAGAATTAATAAACTAGCCGTTGCTAAAGCAATTAGTGGACAACTAATGGCTAGTTGAGCACTAAGTACCCCCTAGAAAGTGTCTAGAACGTCTTTAAGCACTCATAGGCCTTTTCTATAAATAGGACATGTCTTAGGACACCTAAACACACTTGTGCAACACTTGAGCATACATACTTGCAATTGAAAATCCATTCTTGTGAGCAATTGAGCAACTCCAACATTTGTTATTCATTTCCATTGCTCCAATTTTGTGTCCTATAGGCTAGCATATCCTACCCACTGCACTTACACTTTCATACACATTGGTTAGGAGATCAAAAATCTTGATATAGGATTCGAGCCTTGTGCTAAAGTGGTAATTGTATTTTGTTTTTTCCTTTCTTGTTCCTTCTTATCTACTTTGTACTCTCCTTGCTACTCCTAGGTTGGAGGTTGTGGATTGGAGAGGGTTTATCTTCTCAGGTGGAGAAGGGTCTTCTCAGGAGAAGAAGGTGGACTTTGGACTACTTCTAGAAGGTCTCAACGGGAAGCTACTTCAAGGAGGAAGGCTACTTCAAGGGGGAGCTTGAAGTTACTTCATGTGAAGGTTGCTTCAAAGTTGGTGAGACGACTTCAGGGTGAAGGTTGTCCAAAGGGTTTGGGAAGGTAGTTATATTTTATGTAACATCCTTGCGAGGTAATAAAATACATGTGCTTTCAAATCCCAATTGGAAACAATTGGGTAGTGGAATGACTTCCTTAGTATTTGGTAAGGGTGGAACCACTCTAAACCATGTGTCCCCTTGTCTAATCTTTTGTGGTTGATTGTTTGAATTATTATTTTTAAAATCTTCATAAAACCCTATTCACCCCCCCTAGTAGTTTTTCACCTTAGGCTCTGATACCAAAACTTTGTGAAGACCTGATAATAAATCAAGTCATCACTAGTAATAATCGTGGAATTACTATAAGCAGCATAATTAACAAAAATTACTAAGAATTAAAACCATTTTACACATAGATCCTTTTCCAGGAAACTTTTCACAGAAAGAACCAAAACTTTATATACATGTGGTTCATATTGTGCATACATTGTACCGCCTCATCTCAAGGATAGCAAGTACCAGTTGCTTTACTCAAACATATACATCAACAACATAAAACCTTAAGGCAATCAAACCAAAATCTCAAGTCATTCATAAAAACTACTAAGAAATATCTCCCAAGGCTGAGAGTATAGATACTACACATAGGACTTCTATCTACAAGACACGACAGACAGTGTACTCCACCTGAACTACTATTGCTGCCCCTGCTGATGTGGTCCTTCCTCTGCAGTCCAGTTTCTATTCCCTCGTCCGCCTCCACCTAAAAATTATGGATCCCACGGGATGATACTATTGTCCCAACGAGAGATATAACTCTCTGCCATTAATATTATTATCACAGAAAATAGTATAAAACTAAGGAGAGGATACTTTATGCAATTAGCAGGTATATTTGCAGTGCAAAGCATAAATATTGATAACAGAGTTATAAGTCATTTATTTGCTTTATAAGGAATATGCAAAACATGTATAACATCTATCTACTAAGATATATAAAAGTAATAAGGCATCAACCAATGTTTTCCGTATTCGATCCTTAAGCAAATATGCTACACGGTTGATTACATATTCACATTCATACTTATGCCCATAGGAGATGAGGTATATTGCTCATGCTTCAACCGATCACAACTACGTTAAGCATCGATACCATACAAGGTCAGTGGCAGAGCCGGCTGTCAAGACTTGACCTATCTCGGTCAGTACGAGATAACTGGTAGGACATCTTGTGTCAAATGCAATTAGCTATGTCGGGGTATAACGACATCTTCTCTATAGAGTTACAGTCATAGCATGTACTCTCTTCGGGAGAAGACCACTGAGCTTTCCCAGATTAATTGTCATCAGGAAGACCACTAAGCGATCCTGGTTTGATTTCATCAAGAAGTCCACTAAGCAACCTGATGTAGTTTGGGAGTCCATTGAGCACCCTTGTTTAGTTGGGGAGTCCACTGAGCACCCCTGTATAATAATCACATATTCAAAAATATGTATACCGAGTTAAACTCATTTCACCATTTAGGAAATCCTGACACTGAATGGATCTATGGTCTGGGAAACTACATGATAATATTTAACTTGATTAATTAAGTGCATTGCAATATCTTTTAACATCAATCAATTTGCAAGCAAGAATTATATCAGATGCTACAAAGAAAGGTATAATATGTTTATCAAGTACTTTTCATGATTCTTTGAAACAAATATACCACTTAGGATCTCAATCTCTTATCATCATCATGCCTGGGTATTCAAACCCTTAATTCATCACTGAGTACTGTCACCACTTAGCAGGTAACCATTACCTCTAGGTCATCAGACCAAGGTATTAATTCACACGGTTCACAAAGCTCATTGACACTGTATCATATAAACATTATAGCTCTTACTTAGCTATGCTCATCACCTCATGATTCCTGCATGGTTAGTATATCATGCTAACAACACTATCAAATGCATGTCATAACCATGCCATGCAAACGAGATATATCCCTCCCATTATTTAGGGTTAGGGTTTCCCTTCATCAATCGATTAGGGTTTCAAATCATCTCATCACCCATTATTAGGGTTACGATTTACCTTTATTATCCCATTAGGGTTTCAAGATTACATCATAAAAGATTAAACCCTAATACATACTCCATTCATCCTAGGAGTATCAACATATACTTATTTCATTGTTGATATAAGTTCCTCTCTCATCCTTACTAGGATGTTGAGTGCACCATACTTTTACTAAGTTGGCTTTGTTCTCTTTAAGGCACGTTAGCTCATAATTATGAGATTGCATTAAGCTCATTACCTTTTTTAATGTTGCATTTAACATAATCATACAACATGTATCACTTAGTCATATACATTGGATTGAAGTATACCTACCTATCGGGCATCTTGGTATATATATGCTATCATATTGTATGTGGGATATAATCTTCACATCATATTGTGTAGTTATATCGGGCATCATGGTATATATATATATATATATATATATATATATATATATATATATATATATATATATATATATATATATATGCTATCATATTGTATGTGGGATATAATCTTCACATCATATTGTGTAGTTATATCGGGCATGTGGTGTAATCACATCCTCATATTGTTTTATGGTGTATCTCCCAACACCATAACGTGTATTCATTTCGAGTTGGCTATCACTTAGCTCTTATCATCTCAAGTTAACCTCATATCGGGTATGAGATAGATGTTTGTCCTTATATCGGGTATAAGAGTATATCGTGCACAAGGTGTGCACTATGTCAGGCATAGGGTAGATGCTTCATCGTGGTATCAATTTTAGTAGTCTATACACCATGCCATATCGGGTCACCATGTTGGATCCTCATATCGGGTTCCTATATTGGGTCTTCATATCATGTTAGCATATTGGCTAACATATCGAGTTAGTATATCGGGCAAACCATTATTCTCACATTATTTTCATTCCTTTCTGAGGATCAGTTGTATCATATGATTGAATAACAAGCTAGGTATCTAGTTGAGCTCTTCAACCCATCACAAAGTAATAGGGGTATGTCGGGTTTCAAAGGCATACCTGTTTTCACTTCTTCATCTAGGGTTTTAACCATATCGGGTAAAGTGTACCATATCGTGTGAAGGGTATAATCTTAAACTTGTATAGTGTATAAGGTATAAGTAGGTACCTCCCATATCATTCATAAAATATGCCTCATATCGTTCATGAGGTATTACCCACTTCTATATCGGGTTAACTACCATCTTGGGTTCCATATCGGATTTTAAGGTACTTCAACCCCATATCGGGTTGTATCATGATGATGTCATCATCATCAACCTCAAGACCTTTGTATTTCTATTCTACATCATGGACATCAGTCATAACAACTTATTGGAACTCAAAAAAAAATTAATTGATCAAAAGAACTCGAAATTGAAAATAGTTCAACAAGTTCAACAATATTGTAAATGAATAATAACATAGTTGGGTTCAAGTTATATAACCCGCCTCTAGTAAAACTTCCAAGCTTCAATCTCCAACTCTTTAGGTTCCTAAGGTTGAAGATGAGCTTCTCTAATATCCAAGACTTGAGTTCCTTAGCTTTTGCATGATATCTTCACTCCTTGTGGCCAATATCGTCTTGCTAGGTTGATATCACCTTGCTTGGCCAATATCCTTTCTCTATGGCTGATACCAAGCTCTACAACTCGATACTCTTTCACACATGCACAATACTAGAGTGGTATGCACGATATCTAAGGGAAAGATGGTACAAAAATTCAAAAATTCTACTAATAGGTGAAGAGAAGGGTATTTCTACTTGGGGTTTATGAAAAAGAGTGTAAGAGGTGTCATTACCTTAAGCTACTAAGTGCCACATAGCCATGCATGGATTGACACATGTATTTGCATATATCCCATCTTTATCTTTCCATGCAACAATAAAACTTAAGGATAATGCAAGGGATAAGGGTCGTCCCTTTGGTTATCTTCTAGGGCAAGTTACTTCCACTCATATTATTATTATATTCAACACAATCGTTTCCAAGGAAAAGTTGCAAACTGATACACATGACTTCCTTGAAGTGCCTAGCCCGTCATGGGCAAAGTCAAGAGTCAACAAACCGATAGGAGACTTTCTCTATGGCTCCATGGCTGATAGAGACTCCTATATTCAAGTCTTCAACTTGATATAGCTCAAATAAAGCTTTAACTTCTCTACTTGGTCTTTTCATCACCAAGAGTGCTACCACTCTAGGATGATTCAAATATAGTCTCTCCTTCTTTCTCTCTCCTCTAGATGATACTAGGAAGGAGTAGGGACATTCTATAAGTGGTAATTTACACATCAACCCTTCATTTTAGACAGATTACATTTTTTTAAAATCTATTAGAGGGTAATTTTATTCATCTCTCCCCTCCTATGCAAGCAAATCAAACAGGTTGTTACAATGAGGAATGTTTGCAACAGAATTAAACCTGGTAGTACTACTACCATTACAAAGGTCCAAGTTGATGACATCAACGAGGTCAGTAGGTGGACTTCTATAGAAATAAAAGCCACCCTGGTTTTTTTTATGGAACTTAGCCAGCCAATCGGTTGCCTCGTTTCCTTCCCTCTTCGTGAAACTACCGGTCTAGCCAGGGTCTCTTCCTTATTTCACCTCTTCCACCCATCTATCCAGTTTTGGAAAGTCTGTTGGATTTCCCTCTATAGCAAGCCTGGTGTTCTTCGAGTCAGCTTCTATGCAGATCATGCTATTATTTAGTTGCTTCCCAATGTCAACAGTGAAGGCAATTGTCCTTACTTCCGCCTCTAAGGTAGTGTTAGCTTTAATGATCTTACCCCTTCCTCCTAACCATTGCCCTTCATGGTTCCTGTCAACAATAGCAATCGTTGATCGACTCGTGCGCATATCAAATGTTGCATCGGTGATCAGTTTGATCCAATTTCGATCGGGTCTGTGCCATGGTATAACAATTTCATGTTCATGCTTAATCAGATCGCTTACGGCCCATGCTTTGAATGTCATCATGATATCTTTATAGATGAGGGCTTGGATGTGAGCGGTAGTCATCTTCTTTTCCTCAAAGACAAACTTGTTCCTTTGGTTCCATAAGTGCCAACAGCTTACTACAAAGATCAGATTATTAGGCTCCGACGTTGAGAGATTTTTATCCAATCAGCTCCACACATCAGTTTCTGCAAAGAAGGATATCCACATGTGTTGGTGTAGGATCATCTTCCAGACCTGCGTCGCCTGATCACAGTCTCTAAGAGAATGCAGGGTCGATCCGTCGTTAGCTCTATACACCAGACATGTTTTATCGTTGGTCATGCTTCTGGCATATCTTCTATAGTTAGTAAGGATGGCCTCATGACCCACAAGCCAAAGAAAGTATCTGATTTTCATGGCTATCTTCAATCTCCATATCTTCATCCATCTAACCTCCGTCCTAATGTCCTTGCCTTCCCGCAAGACATCATATGCGCTTCTAGTAGTAAAATTTCCTGAGTCGGTGTGGTTCCAAGCCCTTCTGTCAGGGGAATCGATATTCAAGGGGATGGGAAAAGTTGTTATCTTCCTCATAATGTTGGGTGGAAACCACTCCCTAAAAAAATCGAGATCCCAACTGTTGTCATGGGTAATCAGGTTCGCAACTTTCAGTTGTAGCATACCATCTGGGATGGGTTTGAGCACTACCTCCTTCAGGGTCGAACTGTTGCCCCACCAATGGTCGGACCACACATTGGTCTGCTCACCATTGACGATGGTAACTCTTGAATTATCCATTATGAATTGTTTCCTTTACAGGGCCACTCGGCCTAATCTTGGATATGGCTGGTAAATAAGTGCCTTTGTACCCTTCAAACTTCTGTTGTAGGCCCTCACACCATAGCGAGTTCCTCGCTGAGCTCAGCTCCCAGGAGTGTTTGATTATCAGTGCTTCATTAAGCTCCCTCATGGATTTAATGCCCAAGCCCCCATGTTGTTTGTCAGTGGTGATTTTGTTCCATGCAACTAAGGAGAGGGAGTGTTGCTTATGGTTGCCTCCCCAGATGAAAGAACAGATGCTACTATCAATCCGGTTGCAAATCTTCACAGGAATAACCGCCATCTGCATGACGTAGGCTGGAATAGCTGACAAAGTAGACTTTGACAAGCAAACTCATCCTGTTAGGGTCAGAGTTCTCGCAGCCCACGAATTGATATTGGTCGATACTTTGGTAATTATGTTGCTATATGTGTCCTTCACTCTCCCATGAATCAAAGGGACACCCATGTATTTGTTGGGTTTTAGAGGAGGCAGAGAAGCAGCGGAAACAAAAAAAATTTCTCCCCAAACCCGGAACAAAAGGAATCACGTCAACATCTATATAATAGGAAAGATGGTTTGTGAATCATACCTTGTCCCGAGGCTTGCTCGGCGACAATACCACGCGCCTTGCGCGGTCTTCACCTCCGGTCTTGGACGGTGTCTGTGCAGCTCCTGGTCGCACCGGGACTGAAGACTCCTCCTCCTACCAGACTGTCGGATGACAGTTGTCCTCCTGAGCGGCAGTGACCTCCCGCCTCTAAAGTAGTCCACACGGACCACCCGGAACTCCACTCTCCTTGTCCCACAAGGAAGTGGAAGGAGTCGCACCCTCCTGTTGACGTACTAGTCGCCAACACACTCTCCTGCTGTCAATTGCAACTGCAGTTGTCCTTCCCTTGCTGCACCTCCCTTTGCGGGAAGCACTTGCTCGGGCTCTCTCTCGGTTACCAAAACCAGAGAGAACGACAACTTTGCAGAGCAATCAACTTGCACTGAGTTGTATCTTGAGAAGCCCCCAATACCCCTATATATAGGCGGGTCATGGGACAGGGTTCTCTGTGCCCGGCAATACGGGACTAATGCAGGAGTAGAAGGGTTCGAGAATTTTCCACAAAAAGCAACCGGTTCGCAACTTGAAATGATCGGTTCACAACTGAACCGATCGGTTCGGCCATTGAGCCAATCGGTTGGACCTGAGCCGATCGTTTGGGGCACTCCAACCGATCGGTTGGTGCCCTGAACCGATCGGTTCATAGTCCTAATCCGGCTCAAAAAGACTTTCTTTGTTTCGTTCCCAATTGGTATCGAATACCAATGTTATTTCCCAATCAAATTGGGCAATTTGAAACCAAAGGAAAATTCTTGCCGACATGACTTTTCCCAACTGGTCGGTTGCACCAGTTGAGCCGATCGGTTCAACCCTTGAACCGGTCGTTTCAACCTGGGCATGAGCCGATCGGCCTGGACACTCCAGCTGACCGGTTTAGCAACCTCAGCCGACCGGTTCATCCCATGAACCGATCAGTTGGGAGCACAGGTTGGGCAAAAATCAGTCAATTGCGATTTCAATCAATCTGATACTCCAATCAATGCGTCCAACAACTTGAACCATACGATATTGAGCCATCGACTGATTGAGTGTTTAATTGAACTACTAAACTCCTTTAGTAATCAATCTAAACATTGCTTGTGGACAAAACTCCTCTTCCAGGTTGAATCCTATGTGTGTGACCCTGCAGGTCCATTTCACGTTGGCAGTGAAAGTCCATAACACTTATGACTTCACAAGCAAAGAGCGGTGCCTAGTCACACATCAGTGCTACCCAAGTGAAAGTAGAAAGTTGGAGAACAACTTTCATCCTACAATCCGTGAATGGTGTTACAGTGAATGTATAATTCCTTTGTCACTAATATCCAGAATGAACTCGAGGCATGGAACAGTCATCCGGTCAATGTTCATTCATTTCCTTGATCTCAGAGTAGACCGAGTGAGATGTGTATGACATCAATATCACATATTGATTCACACGTGCATGCGCATGCCTTTCTCAATCCTACTCATCAAGTGGCCAAGGATATCAAACTCCCTTAGGAGGGACAAATCCCATATCTATCACTCACCCCTCAAAAGCCCCATGTGTCAAAGCCACCCAATCATCACCTTTATAACAACCCATGTTTCAGGACTGCGTTTGATGATGTCAAAGTGTACCCAACGACATGTGTTGAGTGCAGTGATTTCAGGTCTAAGAATCACACTCACCACCATCACTGTGAGAGCTGACTGTGACTACCATGTCATGGTTCCATGTGTCACTCACACGGTGGGTCTGTCCGATACCTTGTTCTCTAACAAGTACCTATGTGCTTGGTTTGATATCACCATATCATGACTAATGAGATTCTGTCATCAACCAACACACAATCTAGTCTTCAGTGTTATTGATGTCTATGGCTATTTCCACAATAACAACCGACTAGGGACTAAACAAGAATGTATACTCTTAACATCCGTATGATCTCATCGTTTAGGTCCTTAACCTAAAAGCATACGTCATTGAGTAAAACAAACTTTAGACATCTATCAAGTTACACCATCATCTCAGAAACAGTTTAAACATATAGATTGGAAATTGCCTTTATTATTATTCAAATCATTTACAAAGTATCCCATTACAATCATCATATGACTTGCTCTATGGGCATACATACCAACAGTATTTCCCCATATTGTCCGTAGGGGTGAAACCACTCAACCTGCAAATTCTCCTCTGGAGTCTTAGTGGCACGCTCCTAGAGAAAAGAATGTTAGATTTGTTAATGGAGATTACTTGTCCCGATACTGCACCAAATGCATCAAAGCATTTATAATGGTCTTCATTTCCTCAGTGTCTGCTTTTGCGAAAAGAAGTAAATCATTTGCAAAACATAGATGAGATATCTTGGGTCCCTTGTTGTAGATTCTGATTGGTGTTCATTTCTTATCTACCACTAGCTTATCGATGGACTGGCTCAATCTTTCAAGGCACTGAACAAACACGTTAGGTGATAGAGGATCTCCCTGGCGAAGGCCTCTAGTGGCTTTGAAAGCACCGACTTCTTTGCCTTTCCAGATGATAGACGCTTCTCCACCTGAGATGGAATTCAGAATATAGTGACGAACAACCTCAGGAATTCCGATTTTTAGAAGAGTGCCAGCAATGAATGGCCAGGTAATTCTGTCATAGGCTTTAGATAGGTCTATTTTGATAACCATCATATTGGGCGTTGTCTTCTTCCGCATAATATGCAAAATTTCCTATGCGACAGTAATATTATTAACTATTTTCCGCCCTGGTACAAAAGCACTTTGTGTCTGCGAGATCCACTCTGGGAGGTAATTTTTTAGCCTTTCCACAATGACTTTCGATACTACTTTCAGTGCACAATTGTTCAAGGAGATAGGTCTGAATTGTTCGCACTTTTCGAGTTTCTGGACCATAAGAATGAGGACGATGCTCGCGTTGTAGAACACAGGTTCCAGTTTCTTGCCTGAGAGGGCAGTGTGCGCTGTGGCGAGGAGAGACTGTTTAATAGCGTGCAAGTTCTTCAGTAAAAAGGATGTATCGATGTCGTTGGGACCCGGGGCCTCATGGGGGTCGCAGCTGGATAGAATATTGTGTAGTTCTTGGAGGCTAGGAGGGCTCTCGATCTTCTGAGCTTCTACATCAGATAGGGTCCTGAAGGAACCGGTGTAGCTGCTGATATCATCGGGGTTGTGGTTAACCGGCTCCGTGAATAAGCTTCTGAAGTGTTGTGTGATCATATGTGTGATATCGTCTTCTTCTGTAACCCAATTTCCTGAGTTATTTTTCAGCATAGTAATATTATTGTGTCGCCTTCTTTGCTTCACGTAGGCGTTGTAGAAACTAGAATTATTGTCCCCGTTCTTAAGCCAACTTATATGGCTCTTCTATTTCAGATCTTCTTCTTTCCGCAAAATCTCGAGATACTTGGTTTCCATCTCCCCAACAAGTTGGATAGTCGTGCTATCGAACTTGTCTGACAGCGAAGCTTGGAGGGTTTCAAGGTTCCTAATTATTCTTCTCTTCTTTTTACCCCTCTGTGCTCTTTCATTAGTTGTCCAGGTATCGATATTCTGTCGAGCTCTCTTGAGAGCCTCATGAAACTCAAGGTTCGGGTCCCAGTTATCTCGGACAATTTTCTGAAAATCAGCGTTGCTAGACCACGATTCTCTGATAACGAATCTGGATAGATTACAATTTGTACTATAATTGATGCACAAAGCACTTAGCATTATTCTAACAAGTTCTCACTTACAATTTAGGCTTTCCACAAACCACCACTTAGTATCATTCTCTCTCTTATGATGATAGAACACTTGGGGTACATTCAACATGTGACATTTTGCAATATAACCCCTCATATTGGGTAAATTGCACTTTACATTCAGACTATCATATAATGCACACATAGTTTGCAAATAAGCTAAAACTTGAAAATAAACTTCACAAAGAGTCTTAATTACTTTTCAAAAGATTAGAACAAGTTTGTAAGTAACTTACTTAAACAAAACTTCTAAAGTTAAACCATAACTCAGGTCAGGGATGTTACAATACCAATAACATCTTTTATTGTTCTTAAGAGTAACAAGAAGTGGCCATAGACATGGTCAATACATCGAAGTGGGTTTCCATTTGTACAAAATCTATTGATGTTGTTGTTGATTGCCACACCTTGTATACATGGGAAAAGTAGTGGATATATTACCAAGTCATTAACTCCGTCAATTTTCAAACACGAGTAGAAAATTGGGTCCACTTGATGCGTGTCTCTAGCTTGAGTGGGGATGTCATCAACTAATGTATTGTTTGTTTCTGTTTTCCTATGAGGCCATATGCTCCTTTGTTTCCACTGTCTGTTTGGTGAGTACTTGACCCTGGCTCAGGTTCTATCTATAACAAAAAACACTCAACACAAACTACTCCAACCCATCACACAACCGAGCCTATGTGTGTGTTAAATGGCTCGGTTCCTCTTAGTTTAGTATTATTAGCAGCGGCCTAGACTTACCTTGCAAAGTGACCATGCCTAAGAAGGGATCTCGACATCAAAAATCAATATATGTTCAATTAATAATGGAGATATATACTACTTGACGATTTCATAATCCTTCTATGTGCATGTTTTTCTTGCTTCTTTGTTGCAGTCTATACTGATGGGTTGAAGAAAATCTATGGCGTTCTGTTCGGTTTCAATCTTACATGTGTTAGATATATCCTCATTTTCGGAAGGAAAAAAATGTAATTACGTGTATTTTTACTGAATCAATAATTTTTTGATCTATAACATTTTTTATTCACCTTCACTTCTCCCTATAATACTTGGTCATGTAAACTTTGAGATACTTGAAAAAAAAAATAGTTTCTCATTGTAGAAAAACTGTTCAGAAAGCTAACCCACATGAATGTACAAATCAACACCGCAATCTCAACCCCCCCCCCATTCCTCGGGACTAGCTCCAATATCAGGGATATTGGTAACAGTCATGAGGTATTAAAATCAAGAATTTTAATGGGGCTCAAGTTCTCATGTGTGTGTACTTGAAATGTTGTCAATATGAAAGATTTGAAATATAAATCAAAGAAAGAAAATTAAATTGAGTGACTTCAAAATACATCCAACCATATAAAATATTCTAATTCAAATACTTCCAATTTTGCCTCACTTATTCCAAATATCACACTTTTCTTTCAAGTTATATCTTACCATACAAACCCTGAAGCAAATGTTGCATTCAACGCCGCTTGCAAAACTTACAGAAGGATATAATATCAAGAAATTGAATAAAACTTAGTACATATTCTAAAATAATTTTAGCAACAGTCCATACACCCTCCAGAATGTGGACATTGTACGCACAATACTTTGGACTACTCTGCGAAAAACAGTATGTGCAATCACAATCTTTGACACAAATTTTCACCACCATCAATTTGATGGTATCGTTACTGATCAAGTTCCACGTCCCAAGACTGCCCTAACTGAAGAGCCTTAACACGGTGGGAATAACTGCACGCAGCACATGTAAGCTATGCAGCAGATAGGTCAAAATGATTTTCCAGCAAAGTATGAACTTCAACGAGTGAAGAAACCTTGAAGTCTGGAGTCAAGTCATTACCAACTGATTCAGCAGAATCGTACCTCCCTGTCTCATCCAGCAAGCATGTATATGCACCTGCTCGTTTACCACATGCTACCTGTAAGGTTTATCAGCCTGGACATCAGCCTCGTTTATCATGGAGCAATTATCTTGATACTTCTAAGTAAAAGTGTTTAACAACCTTCATCACATGACAAAATGTGTGGATGTGGACTACTCACAGTTATCAGTCGCAGTATGTATTTTGCAAGTTTTAGCCCCAGAGAGGAAAAATCAATGATCTAGAGTTCAGGACTTACATCATCTTTAAGACTATCACCAATCATGATAACTTCATTTGGACTGATGTTCCATGTCGAACATATGTGTATTAATGGGGCTGGGTGTGGTTTGTAAGGTCGAAATTCCCGGCTAAGTGCAGGATCAAATTCCATCTGCGGAAAAAATTAGAAGGCATAAATACATAATGCCATAGGATATAGGAGTATAATGACAATCTGTGAATCTACACACAACAGAGCTGGATTAGAGGCCTAGTATTCTCTTGTTGCTAAGATTGCTAGGGTAACTTGAGCGTAAAAAAGGTCACACGAAGTCTGTTGGTTAATAGTGCTTGCTAATTGATATTCTGGCTCATATTGTGGATTGATTGTTTGAATTATAGTTTCTGATCCAGCCATACAAAATATATATTTTGGTTTAGAGTTGGAAAAGGAAATGTGTTTCTCAGACAATGTACAGGGCCCATTCAATACTGTAGGAAGCTGAACACCAGTTCTGGGTCCTTAGTAAAGCAATAAAACAACTGATTCCTAGTTTATAAAATCCATCAACATATATCTGAAATAGTTTTACTTTTACATGATTTATAAAACCAAGAGTACTTGGATAGTGGATTAGTAAATTAGATATGTAGCAGGATTCTCCATAATCCAAAACCAAACGTCTCCATATAAAAAGCTCAGATCCGGGTCCTTGATAGAGCAATAAAAAGACTGATTCCTAGTTTATCTAATCAATCAAACAAAATGAAAATTACAGTTTTACATGGTTTTTAATAACCAAGAGTTTTTTTAGCTGAATTAGGAATATTAGTTAAAATGCAGGACCCTTCAACCAAACATCACATATCCCGAACAAGCAGGAACTGCCAATCATGTGTCATACCGGAACACCTTAATATTAGTGAAATTCGATTTCTCTTAAAATAAAGATTTGTTCACCAATATTCTACTAAACCATAAATTCATTTGGAATAGAATTCATTTACTATACTTTCACCATGGATATTCTCACATCCTCGGACATTAAAAATTGAAGTCCATTGCAATATTATTAGCACGAAGAAGAAAGCAAAACTGGCACAGCTAAGCTCTTCTGCTGTGAAAGCATAGAGCCATAGCCTGGCCTACGGGCTATTCTGGAAAAGAACTTTACAAACCAATGGACTCGATATCCATGTTAGAGGAGCAATGGACACTGCACTTCCAATGGAAAAAAGGCCAAGCTTACTTAAGAGCAGCAATCATTAGCAAGATAATATCACTAAATTTTATTCGAACCATGATAGCACATCTAAAGGGCAATCAATACATCATTTCACTAAACAATACGTACGTGAGTAAACTTCTTATATAGGTAGTAGGGAATGCATGTGCTTCAGATTAATAGGTGGTAGTCTTAGTGTGCATCTCCGCTGTATTTTCCCTACATGGTTGTGAATATTCATATATCATCATCAACTAAGCCTCAATCCCAACCATGTTGGGGTCGGCTATGTTGTGAAATATCGTACAATCTTATAAAATTCCATACACATCCCAAAGAGGTTGGGTCGTCTTTTTCTCTTCCAAACTTCTAGAAACACAGACATGATATCAATAGAACATATGCAAAGACACATAGAAAAGTGCGGTTTCATTGTAACATAGGACTCAACAGCGATAGAAAAAAGACTGGAATGATAATAATTCAGTAGTTATTCTAAGGGCTCAAGATGCAATAAAACATGCACATCAGATATTTTATGTCACAGATGATGTAGCCATGCCCTTTATTAAATCAATTGCATTGAATAGGGCTAAACATGCAATAGTCAGGTTTACATGTCACACGCTATAAACATCATTACATGGATTATATCAGGTTCACTTAAAAGTGAAAATATTAGCAATGTCAAAGCCTAAGAATCAGTTCCTAGCAAGAATAAATAAGAGAGAACATTGTGCATTCCTGAAAATACTTGTGCATTGGTCATTGGGTTGCTCAGTTGCAGGATTCCTAGTCATGTGCTAGGTCATTACCAAACTAGGCACAAAGCGTTGCAGGATTTTAAATCCATGTGTTGATCATGTTACCGAATTAGGAATAAGTCATTGACATTGCCTTGCATGCCTTGCACAGGGAAAAGTCACATGCACAAGTTTTATGGGCTGTGGTTAGGGCAAGGGCTATCATGGTACCTTGCCTATCTTGCACAGGGCAAGGTCATCTGCACAAGCGTTATGGGCTTTGGTTAGGGCAAGGGTTATCATGGTCTTTCAGTTCGCAAGCTTTTGGTTCCAAGATCTACATCACAGTTGTCTTCAGCAATAGAAATAAACAATATCACCATCCCCCGCGTGGTAGGTGACTTTTTAGAAAAAGGCTTAGTTTCCACAATAGTTTGGTCAGCCAAATGATCTGATCAAATAAAGCATAGGGTGGCAGCTTTTAACAACTTTTAGAGAATTTCTGGGATTTTTCACATGTGTAATTCTTGTCTATTTTTTTTTTTAATTTATTATTTGCTCTCTCATGCCATGTCCTTACCCAACCTAGTATCACGTTGTTGCGCCTCTCCCTTTCATGTTTTGTAGCCCTCTCATGTTTTCTACATCACAGCTGTCTTCAGCAATAGAAATAAACAATATCACCATCCCCTGCGTGGTAGGTGACTTTTTAGAAAAAGTCTTAGTTTCCGCAATAGTTTAATCAGTCAAATGATCTGATCAAATAAAGTATAAGACGGCAGCTTTTAACAACTTTTAGAGAATTTCTGGGATTTTTCACACATTTAACTAATTCTTGTCTATTTTTTTTTGGTTAAATTTATTAACTAATTCTTGTCTATATAAGTGGAGCAATTACACAAAGGTCCATATAGAAAAGGATAATAACAAACAGAATATATAAAGACATAATTTAACACTCCCCCTCAAGTTGGAGCATATATATCAACCATGCCGAACTTGTCCACAAGAGAGTTAAAATGTTTCTTTGCCAGCAGCTTTGTAAAGATATCAGCAACTTGATCCTCTGAGCGGGTGAATGGAGTGCAGATCCGACCAGACAAGATAGTCTCTTTGATAAAGTGGCAGTTAACTTCAATGTGTTTTGTCCGCTCATGATACACAATTAGCAATGAAGATGGCAGCTTTATTATCACAATGCATAGGAATAGCAGTAGAAGCCTCCACACCGAAGTCTTTCAAGAGAGATTGTACCCATAAAAGTTCACAAGCAGTATGAGCCATAGCCCTATACTTAGCCTCAGCACTGGATCTAGCAACAACATTTTGCTTTTTGCTCCTCCAAGTGACCAAATTTCCTCCAACATAGGTGTAGGTAGCCTGAGGTAGATTTTCTGTCAATCTTACTTCCAGCATAATCAGAGTCAGAATAACCTTCAAGCGAACATTGTCCATGCTTTCTATAACAGAGACCTTCACCAGGAGATTTCTTAAGGTACCTCAGAATATGAGACAGGGCATCCCAGTGACACTGTCTAGGCTTATCAAGATACCTGTTAAGAAGACCAACAACAGTAGAGATATCAACTCTAGTAACAGTTAGCTACCAAAGGAGTATCAGCAGGACGCGCTCCAAGCATCCCAGTCTCCTGTAAAAGATCAAGAACATACTTCCTCTGGGATAAGACAAGATCACTAGCAGTTCTAGACACCTCAATGCCTAGAAAATATCGCATCTTTCCCAAGTCTTTAGTAGCAAAATGCTTGCACAAGTGTGTTTTAATAGCCTGAATTTCAGTAACATCGATGCCAGATAAGATGATATCTTCAACATAAACAATCAGAATCACAATACCAGAAGATGTCTTTGTAATAAAGACAGAGTGATTGTTACAACCCCAATTTTTGGGTTCATTTGCCGAGAAATGTAATTTCTTATATGAACGATTTTTGAACAAATAAAGATATGATTTGTTTTGAATAAATGGACTTTGTTTACAATAGCCTTGATGATTGTGTTGTGGGCTTTATTAGCTATTGGGCCCAAATAACAAGAAAATTCAATTAGTAAATGAATAATTGAGTTTTTGAGAAAAGAATGAGATGGAAACCTCTAGAAGGCAAATCCAAAGAGGGATTCCGTGCCTCTTGGGTTCCTTGGGTTCTAAGGAGTCCAAAGTTGCAAAGAAAAGGCAATAAGAAAAGAAAAGATTAATTAAGTATTTATTTATTAAGAAAGAAATTGAAAACAATGGTAAAATGTGAAAAACAAGTGAAAAGAGGTATAATTGAGTTATTCTTGGTGGAATTTCGTATCCCAAGGATTCCTAATATTAAAAGGAATACCAATGAGGAAAATAAAAGAGAAATAAAGAGAAATCCTCAAAAAGAGATATTTTAATGAGAAATAAACAAGATAATGTGAAATAATGCATTTAGATGCATCTAGAAGGATAATAAGTATCCAATAAATATATATATATATATAAATGAAATCAATGATTGATTTGATGAGTTGATTTGAATGAACTTCGTGTATGATAGCCTTGTATGCTTTCTTGATGGGCCTTATTGGCCATTAAGCCCAATTGAAAGAAATAGAAAAAGAAATGATAAAGGAATTCAATTGGATAAAGGAATACATAAGGAAATAAATAAGAATGATTAAAAGGTTAAAGGATATTTTACAAAATAGAATTTCGTGACATAAAGGTTCCTTGGGGTTCAAGGAACTCAGGATAATTACATAATGGCAAAAGGAATAGGAAATATGTGGAAAATATGAATAAATAAGTGATAACTTGAAACTAAAGAAAAGGGCTCGTTTCCTTTAGATAATGACTTCAATTTTTGCATGATGAGAGATAAAGGTATGAACAAATTTCCCTTAAAATTTGAAGCAAAAAGGAGTTAAGAATTGGGAGTTATCGGTTTTTCAAGTTATCCTTGATTTTGGAAATTGTTTCACTGATTTTCCTTTTTGGATATATCGGGAGCGATGAGGGCCGTTGGATCTTGATCCAACGCGCGCCGCTCATCGTCTAGAGTCCCAGAGGGACGCGGACTCTGCGCTTGCAGGAGAACTTTCCCCTCATTTTTCCGATCGACTCAGTGCATGTGCACTCGAGTTTTCTGTTCCATTGAGTCCGGGAGTGAGAGGCGAAGCTTCTCGACCCTAATTTGATGGGTTCCCATCGCGAATAGGAAAAACGCCCAATTGGGCAAAGGATCAGTTGACGGTGGGGTTAAGAAACCCTAGGAAGAGCCACCCTAGTCCTATATATAGGCCACCACTCGAGTCCTCGCACCCTAGCGATCTCGAGCGGCCATCTATTAGGTCTCGGCACCCTCTCCCTCGCGCAATTGCCATCGCTCCGACGAGCCCCACCCGCGGCGCCGCTGCGAGTTCAAAATAAGAAGAGGAGGACGACGAGCAGGAGTCGTCGGATCATGGAGCACGTTGGGCCGGCGTAAGATCTAACGACCACAGGAGACGCGCACTGAGATAGCTCGCTGAGTGGAGCGAGTTGACGCGAGGCATCGGATCAGAGTCCATCGTGGACCCGAGTGCCATCCGACGGACAACAGCCTGCAGTCGCGCGCGTCACTGTGGTAGTGGAGGAGTTCGACGCGGAGCGTCGGATTGAGGCACGGACCAGCGGCGCACCGATCCAACGACCAAGAATTTTCGGTAAAATCCCCTCTCTAATCAAATAATCCAAAATATTGCTTTTCCTTGCAAAATTAATAGAAAACGCTAGAAATCTCCAATGAAGAAACTTTATATATGAAAGTTGTATAGAAAAATATGAGGAACATGATAAAAATACTTTGAGAATCTAATTCTTTTCCGTTTTGCAAAAATACTTTAATTTGGTAGAAAAGTGTATTAAAAAGTAATTAGAAACCCTAATTGTATATAAAGGATGCATCTTTGAAGATTAATAGGTTAATTTGAAAGGTATTAACCTGTTGATTAGTAATATAGAGTTTTCATCCGTTTTGTATATAAAGTTGGTAGTTTTAGGGTTTTAATCCATAAATGAAGAATAATATATATGGAAACCCTAATTGGGGTAAAAGAAGAGGAAAACCATGATATTTCGGATTAAGGAAGTAAATTACTAAATAATGATCCTAAGACTGTTAGGAATATTAAAATGAGAGAATTTAAAGGTTTTAAGTAGATTTGATGAATTAGGGTTCTTAATAACTAAGAATGGAGGCAAAACCCTAATTTCCAAGAAAACCCTAAAATTGGAACAGAAACCCTAAAGAATATGATGATATTGAATAAATTTTGATAAAATGAAGTCGGAATGTTTATTTCAGGGTTTTTGTGCACTTTGCTTGATTGTTTGGATTTTCTCTCTCTACAAAGTTGATTCTGTATCCGAATCTGCAAATACAGGTATGTGGTTATGCTTATGAATAATCGCTTTAGTTTCACGGCGATTTCCGAACGTGTTTATCGGTTGCTTGAAAATAATTGTTGGATGCCTTTTATTTCATGCAACTATAAAGTGACTATGATTATCACCATGAATATATATATATAACTGGCTTAGATCCGAATCCACCTATGTGGCTTGTAAAGGCTAAAAAGGGGTAACCTAGAGTAAGGTCTAGGTTATCGTGGGTTAGAAATTGGGCTACCAAATGTAGTGCCATGACACCCTTTAGCATGCCATGAGTTAAGGAGTGGGCTACTTACGGGTAGTGCCATGTGACTCAACCCTAGAAACTGGTTCACCTATAGGTGGGACCATGAGGGGTTTAATGGGGAGCTACTATAAGGAAAGTAGTATCCAGGTCCACTGCAGGGACAACGCAGAGGATAGGGAATGCATGGATCGCACAGTTATATTTAAAATGTAAAATTGTTTGTTAAATGGTAATTGGCTGCAATACATTGTTATGAATAATTGCACGATTATTGTTTCCCCCACATACCAGCTTTATGCTGACCGACGTTTTGTTTGTCGGCGTTTTAGGTACAAAGCCAAAAGGACAAACAGTAAAGTGGCACATTGTGAATTCACAAATTAAAGAACAAGGAGGTTTTAGTTAGATTAGTTCAACTGTGGATAGAGATTTAGAAATTCCAACTTTTCAAAGGTATGCAAAATTTTATTTATTACAGCTTTTCAGTATAGATTGTTGAAATTTAATAATTGTTCTTGGTTAATTGTCGAACCTTTGATCCGGAAATTATGGGTGCGGCTTTGACCTCTCGGTCTCCCTTAATTGGGGGTTACTGGGAGGCGGGGTCGTAACAGTGATCAACATGTGATCTCGGAAATCCAAAAGTACTCAGTATCTTGCTCAACTTGTCAAACCACGCCCGAGGACTCTGCTCGAGTCCATAAATATATATTTTTAGACGGAAAACCTCGTGTGACTCCCCCTGAGCAACAAACGCAGGTGGTTGCTCCATATAGACCACTTCTTGAAGATCACCATATAGAAAAGCATTTTTAACATCAAGCTAAATAAGAGGTCAATACAAGTTGACAGCAACAGAAAGAAGTACTCAAACTGAATTCAGTCATGCAACAGGCGAGAGTCTCACAATAATCAATACCATAGGTTTGAGTGTACCCTTTGGCCACAAGGCGTGCCTTCAAACGTTCCACAGTCCCATCAGGTTGATACTTCACAGCATATACCCATCTGCAGCCAATAGGCTTGCAATCAGGAGGAGGATCCACCAGCTCCCAAGTTCCTCTATCAGCAAGGGTAGTCATTTCCTCAGTCATGGCATTTGTCCAAGCAGAACTTTATAAAGCATCATGGATATTCTTAGGAACAACAACAGCAGATAGAGCAGCAACAAATTACTCACATGAATACCCAGATGTGCAGTAGAAACATGATTAGCAATATTATGAGAAGTACAAGAACGAGTGCCTTTCCAGAGAGCAATAGGCAAATCTAAGTCAGACATTACCTCAACAGGTGTAGGACCTTCTAGAGGAGGAGATTGGTTTTGCATGGGGGGGGGTCTTGAGCAGACTGTGACCGGTTCCTGTGTTGATACATAATAAGAGTAGAAGCAGTTTCAGCAGGTAAAGTGTCAGATATGCAATCACTGATGACTGGTAATGGTGCTGCTATAATATCTGAACTCAAGGTATGTCCTTTAGCAGAATAAAAAGGTGTATCCTCAAAGAAAACCACGTCACTACTCGTTAACCACTTTTTAGTAGTAGGACTATAGCAACGATACCCTTTCTGAGTACGTGAATAACCCAAGAAAATGCATTTTTCCGCTCTAGGAGATAATTTGTCATAATTCGGTCGAAGTAGACGCACAAAGCAGGTAGAGCCAAAAATCCTCGGAGGAACAGAAAAAAGAGGCACATTTGGTTGTAGAACCTGTACAGGAATCTTGTTACCAATCACAGAGGAAGGCATTCGATTAATTAGAAAACAGGCAGTAAGAATGGCTTCTGGCCAAAAATGTCTAGGAATATTAGAGTGTAGCATGATGGTTCTAGTGACTTCAAGCAAATGTCTATTTTTCCTCTCTGCAACTCCATTTTATTGAGGTGTATATGCACAAGATGTTTGATGAATAGTACTGACAGAACGACAAAACAGCAAACCTCTTTCGGAACAAATTCCAAAGCATTATCTGTTCGCAGAATTTTAACAGGCATAGAGAACTGGGTTCTAAATTCAGCAAAGAAGAATTTTATTGTAGGCAATACTTGGGACCGATCTTTCAGAAGACACAACCATGTGACACGAGAAAAATCATCAATAAACAGAATGAAGTATTTATTTCCAAATAAACTTGGAACATGACAAAGACCCCATACATCCACATGAACAAGATCAAAAATGTTTTTACTACTAATCTGAGACCGCTTAGGATAGACAGTTCTAGATTGTTTGCCTAACTGACACGACTCGCACTCAAAACTGTGTCCCTACACCAGATATGACATGCTTTAATTTTTCAGATGACGAATGTCCAAGTCTGTAGTGCTACTGCAAAGCTGAAACCGAAGATGATAATGCTGAAGCTAAAGCCATAGTTCCGATCTTTTTCAACTCATCTAGATAGTAGAGACCATCAGATCCTTCATTCCCCCCCACCAATCTTCATCCTCGTGCGAAGGCCCTGAAAAGTGCAAGTACCAGAAACAAAGGTGAGACTGCAGTTCAGGCTACGCACAATTTTGCTAACAGATAGTAAGTTTAGTGGAAAACGAGGCACATATATAGCAGATTTCAACAAAAACTGAGCAGCAATATCACCAATCCCAGACACAATAGATTTTGAGCCATCAGCGAGCATAACAGAAGACTTAGAAACCGGTGTAAATAAATTCGAAAAAAGATACCGATTTCCAGAAATGTGAGAAGAAACACCTGAATCAATCACCCATCTTGTATTACCAATACTACACGAGGGTGCACTTAGAAAAGCAGAATCACAACCAGAGTAGGTTGCAACATGAGCTCCAATAGTAGCAGTAGAGGAAGACCCAGTGCGCTCCAGCAATAGACGTTCCACCTCAGAACGGATGAAGTCAGCAGTAGTAGAGCTCGACGAATCAATAGCTTGAGGCTAAGTAGCAACCTCAGAGGTAGCATTGGCCTCAGAAGCAACATTGGCCTAGGCAGGTTTGCCATACTTCTCCCAACACTTTTCTTCAACGTGGTTAGACCTACCACAGGAATCGCAAAAGCGTTGTCCAGAGGGCGGGCGAGAAGCATTGGGATGGCCAGAGGACGCACCACGTCCAAACGAACCACGCCCCCTCCCAGAGCCAAGAGGAGGACGGTGCTCCTGAAAGCGACCACGACCACGATTACAACCACGACCTGACATAACAGCAAGGGCAGTAGTATCACCAGTATCAGCAGGTAACTCAGAAGATGAGGCAGGCAGTCGTTGAAGGCGCTGCAAAGCACTCTGCAACATAGGCAGTGGATCACTGGCAAAGATCTAATCTACAACTCCAGCATATGACTCGGGAAGGCCACATAAAAATTGGACTACCTGCAGCTCCTGTCTTTGGCGTTGCATGGTTGCCAAAAAAATCGACAGAGGGTGATAGCTCTCCAGTTCACCCCAGAGTCACTTAAAGGTAGAGAAGTAGTCAGCAAGGTCAGGTCAGGAGAACTGTAGACGAGTCAGCTGCTTATTTAAGTCGAACACCTTCTTGAGATTTTTGTTGTGAGAGTAAGTGCTTGCCAGCTGATCCCACATTTCCTTAGCAGTAGGTAGACGGGGTAAGGAAACATTGATGTGTGTTTCATTGTTGTTGAGAATCCATGTCATCACAGTCGAATCATCTTTGACCTAGTCATCATAGGCCTTGATGTCCTTGGACTCAGTAGTAGAAGTAGGAGCTGGAGGTGGGTCACGCGTCAGGTGGGAATGTTTGCCCTGAGATTTAGCATAAATATCCATGGAACAAACCCAGTGTTGGTAGTTGCGCCCATCCAACTTTACAGTAGTAACCTGACGGCGATGATCGTCATGTGAGGAAGCCATGACAGACAAACAACGCCAAGTCCAACAGTAGGAGGCAGGTACAATCAGTAGATGACCGCCTAGGTCCTCGCTCTAGGCGGCAGTAGGCACAGGAGAAAAAACTGGGTGGACTAGTTACATACAGATTGCGCCGAGGCGCAGCAAGGGACCCGACAGCTCAAAGGCCGACACAGGCAGGCAGTAGACGGAGTCGGAGGAGGCTCACACAAAGACGCTAGGTCAGTTGGGTGGCTAGGAGAAGGCGGCGGTGCGGGGGCTCGAGGCGCCGACGGCGTTGGAGCGGCCTGCTGCTGCGGCGGCTACCTCAGCCGAGCGGCGGGCAGCATGGCGACTACGGTGCGGCCGGCGGCTGCGGCGCCTACGCAGCCAGCAACAGCGGCGGGGAGTCGGCCGGTAGAGAGAGGGAAGGGAGGGAGGGGAAGAAGGAGAAAGGAGAGAGAGAAAGAGAGGGGGTGGCGCGGTCGGCGCCCAGGTAGGGTTATGCCTGCTCTGGTACCATGAGAAAAAGAAACTGAGAAACCGTAGGGTTACACAATGTGTGTACCTCATATATATATAAGTGGAGCAATTACACAAAGGTCCATATAGAAAAGGAAAATAACAAACATAATATATAAAGACATAATTTAACAATCACCATCCCCCGCGTGGTAGGTGACTTTTTAGAAAAAGGCTTAGTTTCCGCAATAGTTTAATCAGCCAAATGATCTGATCAAATAAAGCATAGGGCGGCAGCTTTTAACAACTTTTAGAGAATTTCTGGGTTTTTTCACACATTTAACTAATTCTTGTCTATATTTTTTTTGGTTAAATTTATTATTAGCTCTCTCATGCAATGTCCTTACCCAACCTAATATCGCGTTGTTGCGCCTCACCCTCTCATGTTTTGTAGTAACGTCTAAGCATATTTGAGGTATTATGCACAGAAAAATATTTAATGGAACTGCCTTGGATCATGCAAGTCATACTTTCAAGCATATGATCATCATCATTGTCATCATCGTCTCAATCCTAACCACGTCATTGTGAGCCATACTCTTCTCAAGTTGTAAAGATTCAAAATATCTCCTTATAAGCTTCCATGAAATAACTTAGGCCCTTCTCTTCTTTTAATGACTCAACTGCTTAAAATAGCCATGTTGGTCGGTCTGTCTTGCACATGTCTATACCATATCAGGCAACCTTACACAACTTGTCATCAATGTTGACCACCCTCACTTATTCCTCATATAGTCATTTCTCAAGCAAACTTGCCTTGTCTCCCACACATCCATCTAAGCATAAGCATTTTGGCCACATTAATCTTGTCGACGCTTTGCTTCTAAGCGGCACAACAATCAATCTCATATAGCATGGTTGATGGTATAGCTATTCTATATAACTAATTTTTAAGCATATGAAATATCTTTTAATAGAAGTATGGATTGTACAAAGACTTTTCATAACCCTATTAGTATAGGATTTGCTTGGACTTGATATCCCACTAAGTCCTATGTTGAATGAGATAGATCCTCCAGAGGAGCCTCTGGGCATGAGGCTGCAGGGGTAAGCATGATTGGAAAGCTTGTTAGAAGTGTTGACTCCAGTAGGGTTAAAGTCAAAGTTAGTCACACAATTACACTTGTGGATATAATCTTGTGATATGCATAAAGCTTGTAGCGTTGCATGCTCTTTTCCTCATACATGTTTCACGTGCATAATATTAGGTGTATATATGTTGGAGGAATGGAGTATCCTAGTTGTCTCTCCTAGCATGTTCAACATTCAATTGGCACCTAAAAGTTGATTGGGACAAGAGAAAATAAAACATACAAAAAGATTTGCAAAGAGGCGTTAGTGAAGAATTTGAGATGAAAATTGGATATAGAACATTAATGTGGCATACAAGACTATCTTGACTACTCCTAAACTCATCATGGAAAGTCGGACAAAGAAGAGGAGAGGCGAAAAAGGACTATTCACTCTTTGAAGCGGGCCTTTTATACTCATGGGGAAAGGACCATTATTTGGAACACTAAAATACAATGGATAGGGTTCAATATTCCAGATCTGAAATGATATGGGATCAAGAGAACATGTCTTATAGAAAATAAAATAAGAGAATCCTAACACCTTCAAAGCATGCATAAACTAGGCAAGGTCATAGAGAGAGATTAGTTGTAATGGTAAAATCATTGTCGATTATTAAGCGGATAGCTTATCAACTTACTCCTCCCATTTAGTTTTCCGATATGCATGGCTTGTTTTTTGTAGGTGTGGAACTCAGGTTTTCAATAGTAGCCTAGTAGTCTCTCCTCATGAGGATCTAGTAGTATGTCTTACTCTAAGAGCATGTGTGTGGTATCTATGGAAATATGGTATGACGGGGAAGTCCCCTTTGTGTAAGTTTCTTGTTGATAGAGCGTACAAACCCAAGACAAACCCCGATGGGCCAAGACACGACTACAAATAGACCCAACTTAATTAACTAAATAACTAGACTCTCTAACACTCCCCCCCCCCCAAGTTGGAGCTTGGGAGTTGGGAGAATCCCAAGTCAGCTTGCAAATAGACAGACAGACTAAAGACAAAGCAGAATAAAAAGATAAACCAAGCCAATACAAGAACGTTTCCCCCCATCAATGATACAATAAAGCACGCACCACTCAAACACTCCCCCTTAAGTAGATAATCCAAAAGCAAGTACGCATGCAGGTAGCAGGAGCTTCTTGATCAATATGAAGTAGCATCTGGAGTAGAGGTAAACAACAACATATAGGCATCATGGTTTTAACTCCGTCACTATCGCCATGAAATAGACTAGAGAGTGTTGGACACAAGAACAGAGAGTGTTGTTGCACATGAAGTAGTAGCCAACGCACATACAAAGAACAAACAAGAAAAGGGTCAACGTACGCAACACACAGACAAGCCAGAGAGTGCTAGAACACAGCAGAAAGCAGACGACATAGCCGGATAGAAGATTAATGCACGAATTAGCAAGCAGATCAAAGACACCAAGATTCAACGTAGATGAAACTACGTCATGTATATGAAATCACCAAGAGAAATCTTCATCATCTTCTCTCATCATATAGTTTCCATAATAGTAGATGTTACAGTCCATAGAGTGTTGGGTTACAGTCCTTGGAGAGTGTCAAGTCACAGCATCAACAGTATATGACGTGCCAGGGCACAGACAAAGAGTCGATGTGCAAATAGAGAACAAACAAGTAGAGAGTCAATGTGCAAATAAAGTACAGAAGACAGACAGTGCAAAAGCACAAAGTAGCAAATAAAATGTGCTAATCATAGCACAAGTAGCAAAAATGACGTCTTTGGACAGAAAACCAATACCGAAAGTGTAGCAAAAAGATCTATATAGTAGCAGAAGCACCACCACATAGCAGCAAAAGTAACATGAAGATCTATATATCGAGCACTAGAACTAAAATCTTTTTCTCTGCTCCATCTCATCTCTTCCCTCTACTCATCATCCTCTATTCTCCCCTCATGCCAACCACGAAAAGAGTAAAGAGAGTGGTTGGGGTGAAAAGTCAGAAACAATAGTAGAGGCAAGGGTTATGGAGGCAAGTACGTCGAGGAGGTAACCGATAATTTGAGTCAATGCACAGCATGTCTCATTTACATAGATCCAGGTAGAAAAATATGTGGACCTTAGTGCAAAAGCATTGTGGAGGTAGGCATTATGAAAGTAGGGCTAGAAAGGGTGGGGGTTAAAGAACAAAAGAAATATAAATTTGTTGGAAAGGGAGATTCGTGTTGCGGGTAAGGATAAAGATAGGGACTCGCCATGTATAGAAGCCTCCTTCATGTTATTGAATAATTGTAGATGATGTAGCACGCCAAGATATAGCAGCAGTAGCCTGTGACATGTTGTGTCGCAAAAAAGACTGTCCTGTCCACATCAGTAGAAGCAGAAGCAAGCAGCCGACACGGCGTGTCTTGAAGAAGACACGACACGCCGTGTCTGGTAGCAGAAGCCATCACCGGCAAGAAGTTGGCAACACACTATATTGCGGGCGACACACCGTGTCAGTTGACAAATTTGAGGCAGAATCAGGGTAGATCGCAAGTGACACGTCATGTAGTTGAGGCCACACACCGTATCGCATGATAGATTTCGCGATCCAAGTCGTGAAAGAACAAAATTCAATGAAAAAAAGTAGCAGTAAGACCCGAGACATATAGGGATAAGTCCTTCTAGATCTCCACCATAGCAATATAGGGATGATATATCCCAATATCAGCCAAAAAGAATATCTTTTTCCAAGACTTGGGATAGATCTCAATGTTGGTGGTGGCATGGATGATGACAGCGGTATAGATCAACAACACTGTAGATGAAAATGACAAATACGGTAGCGGTGGCAGCTCCAAGGCAAACAATAATGACGGCGGCATGGCAGACCATGTAGATCTAGTAGCAACAACTTCAAGATGGATTGTTTTGTTGTTGATGGAGACGCTCCATGAAGACGACTCATGGAAGATACATGGGTAGGAAATCCATGCGGGCAACCAAGCAACGGCCGCCCGAAAGGGGGTTTCACTCCTTTGCTCTCTCTCTCTCTCTCTCTCTCTCTCTCTCTCTCTCTCGCAGGGTTAGGGGCAGCATAGGGAAGTCTGCTTTGATACCATGTGGAAAAATGATATGATAGGGAAGTCCCCTTTGTGAAACCCCCTCCCCTATAAATAGGATAAGGAGGAAGCTTATAGACTAAAGACAAATCCTAACGGACCAAGACACAATTGGGCCCATATACAAATAGACCCAACAACTTAATTAACTAAATAACTAGACTCTCGTACAATGTCCTCAATTATTCTTGAGTTGCAAATAGAGTAGCTCTTCATTGTAACAGTTTAGTGTATTTGTATATCTCGACTATGTATCTTGTGTGCTACAATTTCTACTCTTAAATGCAATGGGTATTGATCATTATGATTTTGTTTTTCTTGTTAAACACTCATTCAAAATTGATCCCTTAGGGTTTGGACAATTACTCTAGTATAATGCTTCCTTTCACCAAATTTAATTAGTAGGTAACTTTATTTTTATTACACAAAAGCAAAAAATGTTTTCACTAGATAAATGGATTTTTCTTTCCATATACACCAAGAGGGATCAAGTTGAGATACGCTTTCTGCATGTAAAAGCTATGCAAATGAAGTAGCTTCCTAAGCCATAGAGAAAAGTGCTTAGTTAAGTAGCCCAGTACTGAAGGATAGTAAGCATCTTGTGGAAGAATATTGTATTGAACTGATTCGATTAATGAAAGAGGTACAACCTTGTCCTATATATAGGAGCAAGGGAGAAACCCTGAGACTTGTGTCTTAAGTAATCTAAACGAGCCGAAACACTAAAGGCCCACTAACTAATTAACCTACTAACTAAATAGGCTAATATATACTCTTTAACACTCCCCCTCAAGCTGGATCATGGGTGAAACACATGTCCAAGCTTGAAGTTACAGGACTCAATAAAAGAAAAGATAGAAATGATAGAAGATAAATATCACTCCCCATACAAAAGATTGATACTCCCCCTTAAACAAAACTCCCCCTGAATCATACGATGGCGCCGCTTTTCTTTGAAATTGTATTCTGCAGGCTGGAGATCCTCGAGCTTTGATGAAGGTCTTTTGGAGTGCATCTGGAATGAAGAACATCTGAACTGGAACCTGAATGTTGCAGCAGTAATTTGCCACTTGGAGCAAAAAATCTTCAATACCACGACTACGGCAACTTCACTAGAATATGTACTTAACGCGGCACGAACGCGGATACACAATGTCGATGTAGCAGTAGCAGAATCTTCAAATTGTCTGGGAATTCGTGCATAACGTGGCACGAACACGAACAGACGATATGTTGGTGATACGATGCAAGTATCATGACTCTGTCGCATGAACCTTGGGGCTTGACAGGTTAGAAGATATCATCCATCAAGGAAAGTCCCAAGAAGATCAGTGGAAGGCGATGCTAATACAGCAGATGCAGCTCGGAGAAGACGCGGTGAAGCAGCTCGGTGAAGATAAATCTGGATGAATCAATCTTGCAGATGTAGACTTGGCAGGCTAGAAATTGTTAAGCTTTTGAGAAGTCTGAAGAAGAACCTATTTGTCTCTCAAGAATGCAGCAAGAGTGATAATATTGTCTGAAAGTGGAGAACAGGTGTGTTGAACGAAACTCCATGAAGGTAACCTGGAATATGTAGCTTGATTACATATATCATCTCTTCTCATACTCTCTCTCTCATACATATTCTCTCACACTCTCATGGTCTCTCTTCTCATTTCTTTCTCTCCTCTCTATCCCCCTCCCCGCACACCAAATACAACGAGAGTGAGTGTTTAGTGAGGAGAAATGGATATATGACCCTCCGCACGTGGAAAAAGGGATACACACATGATGGGTGAGTGGGAAAGGAATTGGTGGATTTGAGAGGAATTTGTGATATTGAGATGTGTAATATGTGGAGAATGAAACTGATAACTTGAGAGAATATGCTAAATGGGTCAATGTGTGGGGGTGAAGCCCCCACGAAAAATCCGATTAGGATTAAAATTTGGATCCGATTAGCCAAAGATAGATCCGAGTAAGGATTCGGATATCAATAGAGATAGAGAAGTTGGGGGCAGCATCACTCATACTTGGGAGAAGACAAACTGATTAGGGGGTGATGGCATGGTTGAATATGGTGGAGTGCTTTGACCAGGGATAGGTGATGGCATTGGGGCAGCAACAACGAGGACTCAACAACGATGGCAATGGATAATGGATGTCAGCATCAGCAGGATGGAGCAGAAGCCAGGGGGCTTGGATGATGGCAACGATGGTTGTTTTGATGTTGTTGCTGAATTTCAGCGGCGACAAGATGATGACCAACTACCGTAGGACTTGACCATAGCGGAGGAGATGATAATGTGCTTCTGCGCGGCTCTGGAGATATTGCAGGCCATGAGGCTTCAGGCGAAGCCATGTGTGAAGCTTCTCCATTAGCTACGACGAAGGCTGGATAGACGATGGCAACAGAGACGAAGCCGGTTGGGTGGATATGATGGCAACAACGGCGGATACTGCTCCTGGGATCGGCGGCGATGGTTTCTTGTTGTTGTTGGCGGTGGCACTAATAGTCGTGCGTTGACGGCACCGGGCGTAGGGTCGGCGGTCATCGGCAGCGCATGGGCAGGCAGTGGCGGCTACTAGCCTGGTCGGCGGTGATGGTTGTTGCGTCTGGCGGCGATTGCAATGACGGTGGCGTTGCTGCTGCTTGTGGCTGGCGGCTGCTTGCTGCTGGATACGGCGACCGCGTGATGCGGCGGCAGGAATGATGCGGCGGCGGATGGATGGATAGATAGGAGATAGCAGTGAAGGATGACGTCGGCGTACGTAAAGAAGATTTGATCAATTAAGAAAGAGGAGGATGAGCCATGGAAGCCGGGATATGCCTGGCAGGCAGCCAGCCTAAGCCATGGCAATGGCGGCGGCCGCCTGCAGGCGGAGGCGCCCCCTCTGTTGCTCTTTCTCGAAGAGAGAGGCGGTGACTAGGGTTGCGTGCGTGCCGGAGAGGAGAGGGAAGAGGGGCATCGGCTAGGTTAGGTTTTTTTTTGAAGAATATTGTATTGAACTGCAAAGAGGAGTTCTCCCATTCGTGGGTATGTTCTAGAATGTTATTTGGTGGATTGCTTTCTTCCTACGTACACCTCTGTCATATTGCCACACCTAACCACTATCTTAGGCTAAAACTTCACCAAAAATTACCAAGACAAGGTTAAATGTTTGCAGACATAAGCAAAAAAATGAGATTCTTTGCCCCCACTTTTAGCACGATTAAGTCGGGCATTTTTTAGTAAGAAAACGAATCCCAAAACCATCAAGCGGCTTACTCCTTATGGTAAAATTCCGTTTGAGATTGGCTAAGCATTCGAAAACATTCATATGTTCTCCAAAGTTCTACATCTTCCAAACATCTCTCGCAGTTGGGATAGGCAATAAATTCAATCACAAAGTCATCAAAATTCTTTCGTGTATTCTAAAATTGATTTGGGATTAAGTGGCAGTCTCTCCAACTCATTGTAGGATCATATACATGACTCTACTTATTGGCTCCTTTAAATTAATCACATGAAACTCCAAAGAGTTTAACAACGTAGCAATTACCTTGTTATTTATCCAAATAATGTATTCTATGCAATTGCTTCAAGTATAGTTAAGTTGGTCACATAGTCATACTTCCCTTGATATTTGAGATAAGACTGTCTGCTCTAACCCTGGATTTTTTCATTAAATTGTTTACCATTGGTTTAATAGCTTAAAATTCTATTTCCTACTTTGATGAATAACAAGTCCCGTTTTTGAAATTTGACATTAGTGCTCATAGTAGTTATTTTATAATTTCAAACTCCAAATAATATGATTAGGTTTCAAGTATCGCGGCTCAATTTTGCTAAACATTTAATCTCAGGGACAATTTTTCTTAAGATTTAATCTCAGGGATTGCAACTAAAATGACAGTATGAACAATGTATAAGGAACTTAGCAAACTACCTACATTATCCACCTTCAACTAAGCATGCACATGGGCTTGTGTAATAATGTGGAAGACGAGGCTACAAAAGTCTCTACAACAATAAGCCAGAAGCCACTAGTACAATATAGGAAAATGTATAATTTTGATGCTGTTTCGACGGGGTCACAAAAACAAAAATTTATAGAAATTTTGCTATAAACTTTGACGTTTGCTTTCCAGGCATTTTAACACCAGAATGAACCAATTAATTTCATGAAATTCACTAGAACAGTCTACTGGTGTAGATATACTGATTTATCCAAACAATATGCAATGTGATATGTTGGGGGAGGTTTCTCCTACATGTGTGAGTAAAAAAACTAAACTACTTTGATGGGGATTTGGATGCACATAGCATAGATGAAATGAATTGATTAAGTTATGACAGTTTGCAAGCACACTATATAGACTTAAAGCCACATATTATGCAATAATATCATATCTTGGGCTTGGGGGTCAGGCTTGGGGGTTATGACTCCATGGGCACATAAGGAACCAAATTTATAAGTTACAACTTATTACACACGTTTGTAGTAATCTAGGAATTACCAGCAATTTCATAATGAAAAACAAATATGATTTGCGTACCTAGTTGAAGGTTGAGAGCCATGATGGTTATTAGCCATCTTGTCGGCTATATATGAGTTGATTAATTCTATCAACATATTGGCACTAGTTGATTTCATTTTATACAAGTATATATGTATTTCAATGTGGTGTTCAACATGCCTGACTAGTGACAACTTGCATAATCTTAGATAAACTCCCCAATAAGTTTTTATTGGCTGTATCCTTGTGTAGCTAGGAGGCAACAATCCAGTTGGAGGTGTGATTGCTAATGGCATAACATATGAACTATCTCAATGGGCAAGCTAATTTTGCGCACTACCATTAGAAATCATATGACCTAAGAAATAAAACCTAGTGGGTCATCATAGCCACAGATACATCTGTGGAGCCCGGTTTCAAGTATTATCTTCGTAAATCTTGATAGAAGCAGAAGAAACAGGATTGGTCAAAATAGGCTAGGAAGAGAAGAATCATAATTTAGATTGCCCCTTCAAAATTCCAAAGAGTTATATAGTAAAAGCCGCAGACATGGAACCTAGGAAGCACTGACACTTCAAACAGGTGTCGTACCAGTACAGGACACGTAAAATTGGACACGAGTACTCCTTAGACATGCATAAATATGTACTGGACATCCTCCAGCTGTCTCCAACATTTTTCTCATTTTTTTTATAGTTGGACACTTCATGGACACATGTTGGACACTTGTTGGACAAAGCCCAATCCCATTCAAAGCCCATACCAAAAATAAAGCACGCCAATATTCATACCTTTATTTCCAATATGTTGACTTTTGCATCTACTCTTGGGCTTAGGGCCTTCATCTATATGTGCCCAATTGATCAGCCGCACTAAAGGTAAACGGTCAACATTCAATCCTTACATATTTAGATAAATGTGTTTACTACATCCTCATATCTTAATTCTAAATGAAAACCTTCACCTTGTTCTTCTAATGTTTCTCTATCTCTCACTTCCTTCAATGTTTAGTTGTGAATTTATCTTAATTGCTACTATCTAAATATTTTTTTCTAAAACTGTATCAAAATAATCTGAAAGTTCATTTTTCATTGATACATGTGAAATATTGTATGCACAATTTGTTATTTCTGTGGGACCTGCTACTGCTAGACGCTCATTGAACTTCCATGTAATAGATCTTGAGGTCATGTAGGAAACTAGGCTGAAGCCTAATGGTGCTGTCTACTCTATATAATACATGAGATATAAATGTGATATACGTGTGTGGGAATTTGTTATATATATTAAAATGTATACATATAGATATATAACTATATCTTTAAATAAATATAATGAAACATATATATCTATATATGTGTGTATGGATGCATAGGGAGAAGTGGTGGTCTTTTTTAATAAGCAGAGTTTAATTGGCACAAATTTAAGCAGGAGTATATGTGGCAGCACGGACCAATTCCTGGAACAATGCCCCCCACCCTCCCTTCCCTAGACAATGTTGTCGCTTTGCTGGAAACAAAATTTTCAAATAATTGAATTGTTTAGCATGTATATTCAATGCCTTCCAGGTAAGGGGAAAACCTCAGGCTTCTGGGAGAGTACATGGGCCGTCGACAACCCCCTTATCGATCCACAAGGGCAGTCTATTCTGAAACAATTTCAGGGAGGTGATGGCAAGGCTTGGATTTTTGTGCAAATGGTTACCTTATAACTAAACCATGAACGAATTTTTGAGCTTTTGAGCAGATTGATATAGCATAAATGCATCCAACGTAAAAAGATGAATTATGATTGGAGATGTCATGATAAACGGGAGTTTTCAGCAATCGCTTGAAGAAAACGGGTCGATTGTATGGGGTCTTAAGCCCTTGGCCAAAAAGGATACTATAGACTACCCATCCTTGTAATAATTATATATTTACCAGGAAGACATCAATTAGAAGTGACTTGCAATTGAAGAACAACTTGAAGTGCCACAGTATGGCTTCTTGGTGCCAGTGCATGCTATCCACAAGCAAGATAATTATCTTCTTCAACAATGCGGCATAAATCAAATCAGCTGGCAAACTGCAAGGCTAAACATGAGATTAGCTCCTAGGTTTGATTTACGAGTTGATGAGCACGGCTTGACATCCGAAGCTTAAATGGAGAAAGTCCTTTCCATTATAAAATTTCCAATTATGTTATGTTTTAAACTTTGTTTGAGAAATCATGTGTAGCCACTCAGCCGCACTACATATTGCAAATAGGCCCACGGAGTGATCTTGGTCCGCATATATGAGTGCCTAGCCAATTAAGCAGCCAGTTAAACTCCATTCTTTTGGTAAGCTCACTACTTGCACCCATACATAAAATCATACATAACTCAATATAGATATATACATTTCAATCCATCGGGACCGTATATTTTCAGTTGGCTGACCATAATTCCATTTGTAGATGCCCAAAATGTAACCCGGCAATGTTGAAGCTCGATGTAGATGTCTGGTTCATCAACAAATCTTTTCTAGAGGGTTTAAGACACTCTCTCAGCAAACTCCACCTTGTCTTTAACTCAAACACGGTGGAAGGAGAAAAGCACTTGCAATGTTATTCAATGTCAAAAATTGAAATAAAGATACCATCTCCTTCACATGTCCTACACGGGCAAAGCTCAAGTAGAAATAAGAATAGCTAATTTTGAGCAAAGCTCAACTTAGCTAACAAATGAGTCTTAGTCATCATGTCGGCTGGATTCTAAGACATACAAATCTTCTTTATTTAAATCTTGCCTTCAGTTGTGACTTACTTGACGACGTTGACATCAATGTTCTTCGTTCTCTCATGGAGCATTTGATATTTGCTTAGACGTATGGCACTTTGAATGTCGGAATGAACAATGATTCATCAAAGCCTTGAGCCATAAAGCCTCCTTCACGACTTCTGTTGCCGCCCTGTACTTTGCTTCAGTAGTGGATAGAGCAATGGTACTTTGCAGAGTGGCTTTCCAACTAACAGTTTTGATCCCACTTTGAACATGCAACCTGTGAGAGATCTCCTCTTGTCAAGGTAGCGTGCATAATCTGAGCCCACGTACCATATTCTGATTACTTGAATCCCACAAAAGACTAGACAAATTTTGAAGTGTCCTTCAAATACCTCAGAATCCACTTAATTGCTTGCCAATGTGCCTTGCCAGAATGAGCCATGTCACAACTAACCACATTGATTGCATAAGTGATGTCCGGTCTAATGCAAACTATAGCATACATTATACTACCAATGGCACTAGGGTAAGGTACATGCACCAACTCTTTCTCTTCTTCATCAGACGGTGGAGACTACAAAGCCAATAAAATGGAGTTGCAACAGGGCATCTAACGTGTGGAGCCTGTGAAGAACCTTCTTGAGATATTTCTCATATGTTAGGATAAGCTTTCTATCTTTCCAATCCATGTATGTATCCATTGCAAGAATCTTCTTAGCTTTACCTAAGTCTTTCATATCAAACTCTCCACCTAGAAGAGATTTCACCTTAGCAGTATCATATGTGTCCCGAACGATCAGTATATCAACAACATACAACAGTAGGTCTACAAAAAAATTGTCATCCAACGCCCCATATAGAGACCTCTTGAGCAAACACAAATGATTCACTTTGTCTTCAAACCCCTCTAGTTGTTGCATGTAGATTTTTTTCTAGTTCACAGTGTAGAATTATTCTTTACATCTAGTTGTTGTTGTTGTAGATCTCCAATGGCTACCAAAGAAAGAAGTAGTCATATGGAACTATGCTTGATGATGGGTATTAAGACCATTATAATCAATGCCTTCAATCGAATTGTAGCCTTTTGCAAAAAGGTGTGCCTTGTATATATCACTTTCTTTCTTCTTATACATCCACTTATAGCCCACTACTTTCTTGCCTTAGGGAGGTACCGCCAACTCCCAAGTTTGATTCTTGTAAAGAGATTCATCTCTTACTTTAGTGCAGCAATCTAATGCAAAGCATCATGACCTGCGACAGCATCGCAGATATTGGTGGGTTCGTCGTCACTATCCACATCAACGGCGTTGGAAAGGGCATAGACCACCCTAGAGTCACAAAGCCATAGCCTTAAGTGATTTGGCATTCTATTTGCCTTTGTGTTTGCCTTAAGCAACACTGAAGGAACTCTTCGGAATCTCCTCTTTGTCTTCTATATGCACTAAATAATCTGCCATAGAAGAGAGACCTTGTTCACCAACATGTGAGTCGTCTTACTTTCCACCTATTGTGGGATGCCATGTAGAGAACATATAGCAGAGTTATGCATTGTAGACACCGTGGCAAATTCGTTAAATATAACGTTGTGCCTACCAAGAAACTTGGTGAAGGATCCTTGCACCAAAGATGGTATCCTTTCACCCCAGAAGCATAATTAAGGAATATGCATTTGATAGTTGTAGTAGGTTCTAATTTGCCAATATCAGAATAACCATAAGCATAGGAACCGAAAATATGCAGATTTGGATAATCAACACTAGATATACTGTGTTACTGTGCTATTTACTTGTTGTTTTACTGTTTTACTTTTAGTCCCATATTGCTCACTTGTACTTATGTCTCTACTCTCATTAGCTATATTAGAGACTATCATGTAACCTGTTTTACTCATTGAATAAACAATTTCATTTCCCTCTAGATGGTATCAAGAGCAGGTCTCTTTTTCCCCACCCACCCGTCCGCAGTGACGCAAGAAAACCAGCACCTCCCCCCCACCTGCCCGTCGTCGGCCTGCCCCCCCTGCGTCGCAGACCCCTCCCCTCCTCTCCTTCAGCCGTCGCCCCCCCCTAGCCCTTCCCCACCCGCCGCCCCCCACCCCCCCCCTCCTACCCCCCCTCCTCCCCTTCCTCTCCCGCCGTCGTCTCCCCTCCCCATCCTCCTTTTTCCCACCGCCAACCCCCCTGCAGCCTCCTCCCTCCACCCTCCAAGCCTCCTCCCCTTTGGCTCCTCCTCTTCCCATCCCTGCTCCGGCTGCCACTGGTTTTACCTCTCCTCTCCCTCTACGTCCGGGTGATCTTCATATCCACGTTCGGACATCCATTGGCCGTCTAAGTTGAGAGTCTTTCGTCTCACCGTCTTCTCTGCCTGTGCCTCATGAAGGAACATTGAACTTTCCTCATAACGGCGTAGGTTTCTCTATATATATATGCATATTCTGCCCTATACAGGTTTTCTGATCTGACTCGTCAAATCCCTGCCGCTGTTATCTGCCCCTTTGTGGGTCTCTGATCTACTCTGCTGCTGCGCCGACTATTGCCTTCTGCCATGGCCTTATCTGAGCCTCCTCGCTCTCTGTGTGTCACCACGGTGAAGCTCGACGACGGCTCCAACTATCATCTGTGGTCGGCGTCATTTGTTCTATATGTCAAAGCACAAAGCCGGTATCACAATCTTACGGCTGAGCCTCCTGCTGTTCCTATTGCTGATGCGGATGACAAAACCAGACAAAGCTATGCACAATGGTCCAAGGATGACTCTGGCGTCATGTCTTGGATCCTCAACAGTACTGAGCTCCGGATTAGCCAATCACTTCTCTGCCTTCATGATGCTAAGGCTATGTGGGATCAACTGTCCCATGTCTACTCTCATCAGGAGAATCCCAAGCGAGTTTTTGAAATTTTCAAAAACTTGGCTAAAAAGGAGTTCTCCCCTGACACTTCCATTGATGACTTCTACAATCAATGCTCGGCTCTGTGGAATGAGTTTGAACTGTACCACCCCTTGACGGCGGACATCAAAATTGCTCAGAAGCAACGCAACGAACTGCAACTTGTTCAGTTTTTGGCTGCTCTTCCTGCCTCGTTTTCTGGTGTGGTTGACCAGATCCTGTCAAGTGATCCGCTGCCTACCCTTCAGGATGTTCTCAAAAGAGTCCAACGCCTGTCGTCCATGACTCCTACTCCTGCTGTTGAGCACCCTGGGCTTATTGCTCGCTCTGGTGATTCTGGTCGTGGTCGTGGTCGCGGTCGCGGTCGCGGTCGCGGTCGTGGCCATGGCGGTCGCCCTCCTCCCTCGGGAGGTCGAGGATCATCTGCTCCTGAACGTGGTGCTCCTCCCGGCCCTCGCTACTGCAACTGGTGTGGCCGGGACAATCATAATGAAGATCGATGTTGGATTAAGCATGGCAAGCCCACTTAGGCTAACCAGGCTGCTACAGAAACTACTGCTGACTCTACCGCTGACGCACCTGCTGCTCCAACACACGCGGAATGGTTACGTTCTGAGTTCGAGAAGATGTTCCAGGAGCGTCTCGCACAGGTGCCATCCTCGTCTACACTAAGACCCTCTGCCATTCTCGCTTCTCCATCATCTGGTAACAAACAATGGTGCATTGACTCGGGTGCATCCACTCATATGGCTGGTGATCTTCGTCTATTTTCTGTTCTAAATAAAATTGCTACTATATCATCTGTTACTATTGCAAATGGCTCCAAAACTGCAGTTCATGGCACTGGCACGGTTCCTATTTCACTAAAACTGCAATTGCATTCTGTTTTATATATTCCAAAGTTTCCTGTTAATCTATTGTCAGTCAGTAAGATGATAAAACAACTCAAGTGCTCTATTAAATTTGATCCTTCTGGTTGTGTTTTGAAGGATCTCTGCACGAAGACGAGGATTGGTTCGGGCCGTGAAGGACCAGATGGGCTGTATTATCTGGATGGACCTCCCGCTGCTTCTGCTATGTTATCTACTTCAGTGAGGGGACTACAGTGGCACTTTCGCCTGGGCCATCCATCTGCTACCAAATTAAAACATTTATTCCCTACTTTATCTGAGAACAGTTTTTCTTATGAAACTTGTGTTTTAGGCAAACAAACTCGGTCTGTTTTTCCTGCTAAGAAAGTTATTGCTTCTAAATAAATTTTTGACATTGTTCATGCTGATATTTGGGGACCATGCTCCGTATCGAGTCACTCGGGTGTGAAATATTTTATGACCTTTATTGATGATTATTCTCGCACCACATGGCTGTTTTTACTTAAAGGTCGAGATAATGTGTTGGATACTATTCGTACCTTCTTTGCTGAAATTCACACCCAATTTAACCGGCCTATTAAAATTTTTCGTACTGATAATGCACTTGAGTTCATGCAACAATTTGTTACCTCCTTCTGTGCTGCCCGAGGAACCATACATCAGACCACTTGCCCTTTACACTCATCAACAAAATGGCGTCGCTGAAAGAAAAAACGGTCACTTACTTGAGGTTGCTCGCACTCTTCTCATACACTACAAAGTACCCCATCATTTCTGGCCTGAAGTTGTCCCTACGGCTTGCTATCTCATCAATCGCATGCCTTCCTCTGTTTTGAAAAATCAGGTCTCGTGTGCCATTTTGTTTCCTAATAAACCCTTATTCTCTCTGCCTCCTCGCATTTTTGGGAGTACTTGTTTTGTGAAAAATCTTCGTCCTGGGCTCACCAAACTTGATGCTTGCTCGGTCAAATGTGTTTTTCTGGGATATTCCTGTACACAAAAAGGCTACCGTTGTTTTGATCCTATTAAAAAACAGTGGTTTGTTAGTGCGGATGTGACCTTTTTTGAGCATATGCCTTACTATTCTACTGATGGCGTAAAATTGTCTGCTAATATTATGGCTACCACACCGTTACCGGTGATTGTTGAGGATTTACCGTCTCCTGATGTGCCTAAAGAACGCCCATTGCAAGTCTATCAGCACAGGTCAAAGAACCAAAATGCTTCTAAAGCCCCGGCTAAACCAACTCCTGCGTCTGCGGTTGATCCACCATCCACTGAGGTATTTTCTGACATGGATCATCCTATCATTTTACAGAAAGATGTTTGATCATGTACTAAGCATCCTATCAGTCATTTCTGTTCATCTGACAATCTCTGTGGTAGCTTTGCTTGCTTCAATTATGTTTTGTCTGCTGTGACAATTCCTAAATCAGCCGAAGAGGCCCTTCGCATTCCTTCCTGGAAACATACTATGGAGCAAGAAATGCATGCACTCTGTGATTGTCACACCTGGGATCTGGTTGATCGTCCCTCTTCATGCCATACCGTTGGTTGCCGTTGGATATTTACTATTAAATATCAACCGGATGGTACCATTGAACGCCTGAAAGCCAGATTAGTTGCAAAAGGTTACACACAGACATACGGTGTTGACTACTTTGAGACCTTTTCTCCAGTTGTACGCCTGAATTCTATTCGTATTCTGATTTCTATTGTTGTAAATAAAGATTGGCCTCTGTATCAACTGGATGTCAAAAATGCTTTTCTCTATGGAGATCTTCACGAGGAGGTATACATGGAGCAACCGCCGGGATTTGTTGCTCAGGGGGAGTCTGCCTTCAAAAATATGTAAACTTAGAAAGGCCATCTATGGTCTTAAGCAGAGCCCGCGTGCCTGGTTTGATAAACTCAGTCAGATCTTAATTACTTTTGGCTTTCAGCGATCACAATCTGATCATTCTGTATTTATTCGTAAGTCAGCAGCAGGGCTTGTGAACTAGATTGTATATGTAGATGATATTGTTTTATCTGGCAGTGATAATGCGGGTATCCAGGCAACCAAACATTATTTGGCACAACACTTCATCACCAAGGATCTTGGCAAACTGAGATATTTTCTAGGTATTGATGTTGCCAGATCATCTGCAGGAATCTGTCTTTCACAAAGAAAATATATTTTGGATTTATTGCAAGAAACTGGCATGCTGGGCTGCAAGCCAGCCAACACTCCTCTAGATCCCAACATGGATTGGGATGATGATAGCTCTCCACGTTATGATGATCGTCACCAGTTTCGAAGGTTGGTAAGCAAGCTTATCTACTTGACGGTCACTAGGGTTGACCTAGCAGCTGCTGTGGGATTCATAAGCCGGTACCTTGATAAACCCCGACAGTGCCACTGGGACGCTATGTGTCACATCCTACGATATCTTAAAAGCTCACCAGGGAAAGGTCTTCTGTATAAAAAGCATGGCCATTGCAATCTATCTGGATTTTTTTATTCTGACTATGCAGGAAGTCGATCTGATCGAAAGTCCACTTCTGGATATTATACCTTTGTGGGAAGCAACCTAGTCACCTGGCGGAGCAAAAAGCAAACTGTGGTTGCTAGATCCAGTGTCGAGGCCGAATATAGAGCCATGGCTCATACTGCATGTGAGCTTTTGTGGGTCCGTGGCCTTCTTTAAGAGTTTGACATTGCTTATTCTAGTCACATTCCTATGTTCTGTGACAACAAAGCCTCGATTTTTATTGCAAGCAATCCCACGTTTCATGAACGCACGAAGCATATTGAGGTTGATTGCCATTTTGTTCGGAGAAAGTTCTGTCTGGACATATCTGCACTCCATATATTGGCACTGACAAACAGCTTGCGGATATCTTCACCAAGATCTTGCCTAAAGCTCGATTTCAGACTCTGATTGACAAGCTGGGCTTGTTTGACACCTACGCTCCAGCTTGAGGGGGAGTATAGATATATTGTGTTACTGTGTTATTTACTTGTTGTTTTACTGTTTTACTTTTCGTCCCATATTGCTCACTTGTACTTTTGTCTCTACTCTCATTAGCTATATTAGAGACTATCATGTAACCTGTTTTACTCACTGAATAAACAATTCCATTTCCCTCTAGAAACACATTTACCATATCAGCTTGTTTAGGATTCTTGAAGTTAATAGAAGATGATGGAGACTAGTTCACCAAATAACATGACATTGATATAGCTTTATCCTAGAAAGATCTATCCAAGCCCGCATTGAGAAGCATGCATTGAGCCTTTTCCAACAACATCGTGTTCATTCTTTCTACTATATCGTTATGTTGCGCTGTGTGACGCCTTGTATGATGTCTTTTGATCCTACGATCACTACAAAAATTATTAAACTCCTAAGAACAGAACTCTAAGACATTATCAGTCTGAAAAGTCTTTACACTCTTGTCGGTTTGATTCCCAACAAGAGCCTTCCACTGCTTGAACGTAGAGAATTCCTCGTCCATGATTTGAGAAAATAAACCCAAACTTTCCTTGTGCAATTATCAATGAAGGTCATCATGTTTTAGCACCTCCATTGGAAGGAACACAAGAAGGGCCACATAGATCAGAGTGAACATAATATAGAGCATCCTTAGAAGAGTGAATTGATGTTTCAAAGCTATTGTGTTTCACCTTTCCCATAACACAATGCTCGTAGAAATCTAATTTTCCAATACTTTTGCCACATGACAACCCTCTCTTGCTCAAAAGCATCATCCCTTTCTCAAACATGTGTGCCAAACGCATATGTTAGAGCCTTATGGTGTCTTTTGATAAAGTTGTAAGATGTGGAGCTCGAGATAGTGAAACCTTGCAAGATGTATAGTTTGTGTGAATTTCTCACCCCCTTCATGAGGACACAGTCAGTTTTAAAAACATCAATACCTTTGTTTCACTAAAGAACTTGCAGCCCTTGTATTCAAGTGTGCCCAGTGAGATGAGATTCTTCTTTAACACAACAACATGTTGGACATCCGTCAATGTTCTGATTTCACCATCAAACATCTTGATCTTCATTGTGCCTACACAAAAATAATCATCTTGCAAGGACGATCATCACCCAGAGGATATCTCCACCTTAGTAGGTATGAAAATAATCCTTACGCTCGGTCATGTAGCATGCGTTAGATGAATCAAGAATAGAATCCTTCTTGAAGTTGTAGGACTGCGATGAAGCAAAGAACGTGGTAGTCATCTTTAGAACCTCCATGAGCCACCCTTGCATGAGTTGTGGCATCATTAGATTTTTCATGCTTTCGCTTGTTTTGCAACTTGTAGAACTCATTGTGGATATGACATGTCTTCTTGCAATAGTTGCACCTCTTTGGTTGACATGACTTTGACTTATTCTTCGTTTTCTTTGAACTTTTAGGGTCTTTGTCATGTGGATGCTCCCCGTCATCTAGCGGCCTAGATTCACCTGCTACTTTTGAAGAAGTAAGATTTTTCTCTGACGTGAAGGTCATTTTGAATTTATAAGTGAGATAGTCTTTAACTCCCAAAATATCATCATATCCCAAAGTTCTTGTAGGAAAGTGGAAGGGTACAAAACAACAAAATTGCTTGATCCTTGTCCTCTATCTTCACATCAATTTGCCTGAGGTCGCGGATGATTTTGTTGAACATATCAAGAAGAGTCGTCAAGGAACCGCCTTCTTCCATGTAAAGCATGAAAAGGCGCTTCTTTAGTGCAACCTCATTGGTGATTGACTTCTTCATGTAAGTTGCATTCAAGTTTATCCTAAACTTCTTTGGCGGTCTTCAGATGGACGGCCTCCCAGAGTCATCCTTCAAACAGAGGAAGATGCATGTACGAGCCTTTTGATCAATCTCCTCCCACCAATCATCCATCATGGATTCCAATTTTTTCTCCTCTCCAAAAAGAGATTTGTGGACTCCTTGTGTGAAGCAAGATTCACACCTGGCTTGCCAAAGAGAGAAGCTCTTTAAGCGATCGAACTTCTCGATGTTATACTTCAATGTCATAATGAAGATTCAGTGATAGCACTCACTCTGACACCACATGTTGGGGTATGGTGGTGACGGGAGACCCAACCAATAAGACCTCAGAAGCTTGTTGTGGAGATGTGGAAGCATTAGATCAAGAAATCCAATCTGAATGCATACGACAAAGATCAAAGATGGAGCAAGAAAGCAACCACAAAAACAAGATTTATAGTGGTTCGACAGTTATCCAATGTGGGGGCCTACATCTATTAGCGAAAATGATTTTGTTGATGGAGATAATTACAGAGAAGATGATTACACAAGAGAGAAGAAGAATCCAATCCTCTTAAGATGTGGAAGAAGATGATTGCTTGAAGAAGAGCGCTTGCAGGTAAGGGAAGCCCTAGGTCTGTTGGTGGCTTTAGGTCTTCAAAAAGCCATGTTTCTTGATGTCTTTTCGTTGCTCTTTATGTTTGGGATGAGTTGGGGGTTTATATATAAGAATAGGACCCATGGACAAAGTCCCAAAATTACTTGGATTTTATCCAAGTCGTGAGTATAAGTTGGTTGGACCAAAAATCGAATTGCATGCCACATTACCATCCAAATGGAACATGTACGGTCTAGCCTAAACTATAAATATTGCTTATGTTGATCCTGCACATATACAGTCCACAGGGACTGTATGGACCATATATCCATATGTAGACGCCAAAAATGCATCATAACCAACAAGGCTAGATGCAGACGTTTGATTCATCAATGAAGCTTTCTAGAGAATTTCAGACTCTCTCAGTAGTAATTGTGCTCGTTCATTGTTGACTTAGGTTGTATGACAAGGTTTGCCAGATTGGCGGCATGTCATCCGATCACACAATGTGTGGATGAAATACACGGCATGTGATTCAGTTCTCGGTATCTCTTAGACTTTCATAGGGCAAGGAAAACAAACATGGCATGTTGGCCACACGGTGTGTAGCCATCTTGCTATTGATTGTTCTACCCTGATTTCTACACAACGTGTGAGCATATTACACGCCATATACCCTACTTGTTGTAAGTTTCTACCCCTATTATACATGGTGTGTAGAGGGTTTACATGCAGTATAGCATGCTTGTTGTGGGTTCTACCCTAAACACTACATGGCTTGTGGGTGTTGTACACATTGTGTGATGCGTTGACCGCCTTCTTCGACGACTCTTGTTGTATTCTTACATAGTGTGTGGGTACACCACAATGCATGTTTTTCTATTTTTGTTCCACTAATGACAAAAAGATCTGACACGTGGCATGCAACTTCATCTGCTACGAGCCTACTACTCTTACCATATGGCTGAGAGATTTAATGGTGTGCCCTTATTTTATCTATACCAGCAGCTAGCTATTATCTTCTCTTTCGTTGTTCCTTTTGCTTCCTTCTAGCACTTCCTATGTACTACCTCACATATATTACATGACAAATTATTATTAGGATTTTGAATCAAATCTGATCTTTTACATAATCCATACTACAGGGGTTGCGCCCCACACCCTTTTTGAGTCACAGAAAGATACACTTGTTTTTTATCTGGGTCCATGTCATCTGGTCAAATATTACAATGAGTTGTGTTATCAATTTCTCTCCTCGACATACTTGCTTATCTAGCCGCTACATTTCTTTGCCTATTACATCTACATTGCAAATCTAGAGCTTGCAGTTTTTCTAACAAGTGTAATGATTGTCTAGAAAGGTGCAGCCCATTTCCGTTCATCGCCGTCAGATGGTGCAGCAAGAAGACGCATGCCCTTTAGGTAAGACACTTGGTTTAGATAATCAAGATAACCATCATAAGGCTCAAAGGCAGGCAAAACATCATCATACTCAGTCATGTCATCCTGACGGGTGTCTTCGGGAAAATCAGGCGACATGAGAAAAGTAGGGGGTGTTGAGATGCAAGGTGGTTCAGGTTGTGGCAATGGAAACATTCACGGCCCCCGAGGAGGGGAGGAGGAAGCTGCAAGTTCTTTACCCTTTTAGAAACAAGGAGATAAGTCTGGGAAACAACATAAGTGGAAGGACAGGGGGTGGGCTAGAGGCAGAGCAACTGTGTTGTCCAAATCGTGAAAAGGAAGGGAAATGAGATGTAGGTTGTATTAAGTTTGTACTTTTTGGGCATGGTGAAACGCATCGTTCAAGGAGTCATATTGTTGGAATTCCACAACCCATTCAATATTAGGGTGTAGATAGTTTACAAAACAAGCGGCCAACTGCCAATTAGAATCATTGTGGAGACAATAGTATTTAGCCTCCTTGAATAGTTTCATGTACTCGTGAATGGATGGTGATCCAAGTAAAGGTTCATCTAGTCAACAAGGAATTGTCTTGGACATCAGGTGGGCGCATAGCGCTCGCGTACCCAAGGTTCTCCATGTCGCACTTGACACCTTGCCAATATCGCTTGACATACTCTTCAAGTTTTATCTCAACAAACCTAATTCTTTAGGTGTTTGTCAAGTCATACCAGTCGAAATAAGTCTTCCAAACTGGCAATCCAATCGATAAATGCTTCAAGATCAAGTTTACCATCAAAAGTCAGTGCAATTATCTTACGTCATTGGATGATGTCATCGCAAGGAGGTGGACATGATTCAGGGTGATACTGATTTATAGGGTTGTGAAGAAAAATTGGTCCTCGATGGGGGCCATGATAAGCATTACGTCCATGGGGATGAGGACGAGGACCAAGACGACAAGCCATGAGGATTAAGGCGGAGCAATCTATGGAGTCGGCTAATGAGGTGGTGTCTAATGGGCTACGAGAAAGAAGTACAAAGCACGGGGAGTGGGTGGAGACGTATATTGTGTCAGTACATACGGCGTGTGAAGTCGCGAGTTGTTATGTATAATGGGTAGTGTGGCGGTTGTTGATGTAAGGAAAGATTTATGATGTGGTGGTTGGTATGGGTGGGGTTCCTTGTAGTCGTGTAGAGAATAAGAGACATGCTTTACAATATGGCTTAGTAGCGTCGAGGTGATGGTCCTCACGGTCGTCTCAGAGCAAAGGTACACAAATTTGTAGAGTAAGACTAAGGGGAGTTTGTTGTGCATTCCTTAGATTTTGTGGCATGCCATACCCCATGTATGACGCTGAGGATTTACTGGCATAGAGGGTATTCGCCTGGTTAACATGTAGCTCAATCATGAATTCATGATAGAATTAACCACTAGACCAAGTGTGTCAAGGGGGAGGTAAAGGTGGCGAAGACTGAGGAGTGACATTCAGATTGGGTTTCAAAACAGGTTTTCAAATCTATTTCCAGACATCATGATTGCACGACTTGAGCAAAAAACATTGTCTGTAAATTATGCATTGCAAAATACAACGCTATATTCCAAAAACCAGCGCAGATAGAAATATGAGAGTAAAGCAGCACATGGAACAAGTAAAGCCTCGTAGAAAATGGGACTTGGCAATTTTTGTGATAGGGAAACAAATATAACCTATGAAACCATTGCAAGTATCTATAGTTGACAAGCAAAAGCCCAAGTAATCAAGTGAAGAAATACAACCCAAATTAAAGTAGGATCTCTCCTGCTTTGCTTTTCTTCTTGGAGTAATTGTTATTGAAGTTCATGGTCCCTTAGCATGTATGATGTGTGCCCCCAAATATGTGGATCCTACTATCAGGGTGCACATGGATCACAAAACAAGCAACCAATTGTCAATTGAAATCATTGTGTAACAATTGTTCCTCCAATTGTACTCTTAAATTGATGTTGATGTATTTTTGAAATAATTAATATAGCCTATTCTTAGTTGGTAAGTAAAGAGACACACGGAAAGCCTCACATAAAATGGGACTTGGCAATTTCATTAGCTTATTCATAAAGTTATTACATTTCCATTAGTTGGTATCAGAGCCTAACCATTACTTCGTTTAGGGTTTTGCTCCTGCCTTCCACACGGACCTGTCACTCTCCCCTACAATACCCAGCTGCCACCCTCCCTTGCCATACCTAGCTGCCACCCTCCACTGCCATAGCCAACTGTCGCTTGTCCCCAACCATCGTCGCCCCCCCCCCCAACTACCAGCAGTTGATGTCGATAGCAACCGCTAGTCGTAGTCGATGGCATTTGCAGGCGCCAACAGTCGTTGCCCCAACAACAAAAATCGTCAGTAACGTAGCCATCGGCATCTGCAACTGCTACAGTTGCCTAGTCGTCACAACTGCTATAAGCAACCCCCTAGAAAATAAATTTGGGGTTATCGCCCCCGAACCCCCAAGCACATCCACATAGTAAGGGGTACGCATCACACTTCCACAGGAAACATCACCTTCAAACATATCAAATTTAAAGAGGCAATTGAATTAATTTCATTTTGAGCAAGATCTTTCTGTTAATTACCATGCTTTTTGCTTATTTATTGTAGATTTAGTACACTTGCAATGGGTTCACAGGTTGTGTTTCTCTACCGCAAAAATTGCCTAAGTCTCATTTTGTGCAAGGGTTTCCATGTTCAGTGCTCGGGTTTACTCTCATATTTTCTATCCGCTTTGATTTCCTTGAAATATTGCAATGTACTTTGCATAACAAAGTTTTACACAAACACATGTTTTTCGCTTATCTTGTTGAGCAATCACAATGTTCAACAATAGATCTAACAACCCAATTTTGGAACATAATATGAATGCCGCTCTTGCGTCTTTGCAACCTTTGCATACCTTAGACACACTTGGTCAAGCAGTTAACTCTATCATGATTGAGCTTCACGCCATTCTCCAGATAAATACTCTCCACGATAGTCAATCCTCAACGCCTTACATAGTATTGCATGCCTTCAAATCTTAGAAATGCACCACAAACTCCCTTAATCCCGCTCTACAAGTATGTGCACCATCGTTCTCAAAGGTCTGAGTACCATTACTTTGGTGCCACTGACCCATTTGCAGAATCTGACCCTTATTCCCCACTCCCCATAAGGATCCCCACCCCTACCAACTACCATATCATCACTCTACTCATTACGCACCCCAACTCGTTGGTCCATCCATGAACTATGCACCACCACTATATCCCCCTCCACCATCTCACCGTGCTCGAAAATATTGTATGTGACCATAACAGACCACATCACCAATCGATTGCACATATGGCTCGACCTCAACCCCCCATGGGTCCTCCTAGACCCTGTCCTCGTCACCTCGGCATTGATATCTATCATGCCCTCCCTCGTTTACCCATAATCCTCATGGTCAATACCACTTGGGACATTATCCACTGCCTCAAGACGATATTACCTAACGAGTTAAGATGGATACCCCACCTTTAGATGGTAAAATTGATCTGAAAGCTTTTCTCCATTGTATTTCCAGTTTGGAAGACTTTTTTTACTAGTATAGCACGACAGATGCCCAACAGATTAGGTTTGCTAAGATGAAACTCTAAGAGTCTGCCAAGCGATATTGGCAAGGTGTCCAACGCGACATTGAAAATAGTGGTCAACATCCCATCCTCTTTTGGGATGAGATGAAGATTAAGCCACATGAATGCTATGTACCCACCCAATATCAAAGAGAGCTTCTTTCGGACGGGATGACTTGTAGCCAAGGATCATCATGAGTTCAAGATGACTGGTAACAGTTTGACGAGACTAAGAACCATTGTGTCTACAATGACACCTATTGGCAATTGGTCGCTCATCTTGTGCATTGTTTGTATCCTGATATTAAACGAGAAATGGAACTACAATAGTATGATTCTTTGGACAACGCATTTCACTGTGCCCAAAAGGTAAAAAGTTGCCTACAGCCTGATTCTCGCGATCTTTCTTTTGTTTTGGCTAACAAAGTCGCTCCGCTAATAGCCCTTCTACTTACATGTCTTGTTCTGCCTATCTATACCTCACCCCCTCACCAGAGTTTTTAGTCCCTTCCTCGAGTAAGGGCAAGCAGGTAGTGACCACCTCATCTTGCCCTCTCTTGTGAGGTCATGAATGCTTTCACAACCACATCATGACTCGTCTAGCTGCCAAATGCCCCCACATGATATATTTGTGTCCTCTAATTCCTCCTAACACTGCCCGTGAGGATGACATCGAGTATGAGGATGTCATGCCTACCTTTGAACCTTCAGATGATGACGTCGATTATACTTACATTTACGATTATGATCTGTCATATCTTCAGGTCATGCCTGTTTTGGTTACCCCTTCAAATGGGGACGAATGGAACCACTCTTTGACAAACCTTTTTCAAGCACGCTGGTAAAAGTTGCAAGCTCCTCATTAATGGCGGAAGTTCTCAAAACATCATCTCGCCCATACTTGTTGAGTCATCCGACTAGTCGACGACTGGTCGGCTGGTTGTTTTGGTGGCCAAGCGACTGACCTGCCGCCTAGGTTTCCATCATGTACAACGTCCGCCCAGACCGATCGGTCAGCTATTCGGACGACTAGTCCGACTGGTTGGCTGGTGACCCTATAAGTCGATCGCTTATGTGGTGGGCCCGACATATTTTTATTTATTTTTTCATTCGGTCTTATTGTCGATTGAATTGTTTGTGTTTGACTTGTGCCAATTGCCATGGAAATGGAAATAGATGATTACGACATATAATTTCATTCACATTAGTAATGTAAACTACAACTCTTTTGCAGATTAGCATATAACTTTTATTTTAGTTGCAACAATACAACAAGTATTGAAAGTTTGAATTCAAAAATGGTATGTCACTCGGTCACTCTTCGTATTCATGTTATACTTGTTGTATATAAGTATATAACTATATATATTACTAATATTTATAATTAATTATATGAAGAAAAAAAACCTATGCCTGGGCGGCCGACTAGTCGATCTAGTCGGCCTAGTCGCCCGAGGATCCAGGGTGACTGCCTTGACAAGTATGATCTCACCCCATGTTTTGAAGCGCATGAGGTTGCGCCTTAAGCTCCATCCTCAGCCATACAAGGTACACTGGGTAAACTAGATTAGTTTGTCCATCATCCAATGTTGCCTTGTGTCGGTCATTATGGGCGCTTTTTCAAACCACATTTGGTGTGTTGTTCGCCTATGGATGTTGGCCAAGTCATCCTTGCTCGTCCTTGGATCTATCACTTTGATGCCCACAATGAGGGATGTTTGAATGTTTACACCTTCAAGCACAAAGGTAAACACATACGACACTTGCCCCTACTTATTTCATCTCCATCTCAAAACAAGTCAGTCACCAAACCCCCAACACTAAAAAACCAAGCACTCTCTATAGCTTGTCACCCGCAAAGCGCTGGAAGAGGCAAGTCGAGAATCTAGATGCATGTATGCGTTATCAAAGAAGTCACTCATACGTCTGATTTTCATCCCCCACCATTAGAACTTGTCTCCCTTCTTGACGAATTCAAAGACATGACACCCACTGACCTCCCTGGTGAACTCCCTCCTTTGCGTGATATTTAGCACGAGATTGATTTGATCCCAGATTCATCGCTCTCTAATCGACTAAATATTGTATGAACGCAGGTGAGCATGCTCTCCTCAAAGGTTTTATCTATGAGAGCAGGAGTCCATGTTAGTTCCTGCTCTCTTGCCCCCAAGAAGGATGATAGTTGGAGAATATATTTAGATTGTCGGTCCATCAATAAGATCATTGTCAAATATCTATTTCCTATCCCGCACCTTGATGACATGCTTGATCTTTTGAAGGGATCATGCTATTTCTCCAAGATCGACCTTTGTAGAGGTTACCTCTAGATCCGTGTCAGGGAAGTCTCATTTATGAGAGATCATCTTTAAAACTCCATATGGATTATATGATTGGTTGGTCATACCCTTTGGCATGTCCAACGCACCCAGCACCTTTATGAGAGTCATAAACCATGTATTGTGCCATTCATTGGTAAATTTATGGTGGTCTGTTTTGATGATATTTTGATTTTCAGTAAGCCCAAGGACGAGCACCTGGCTCATCTTGGACTTGTCTTCGAAACACTTCGCTCTGAGAAATTGTATGTCAATAAAAAAAGTGTTTTTTTCTTTAAGATTAAGACTTTTTTCTTGGCACTTTGTTTTCGTTGTCGGTATTGCTAACCCTGTCAAAGCAAAAGCCATCATTGATTGGCCCACGCCCACTACGATCTATGAGCTTGGCTCACAAGCTAGTTGGCCACATTATATCCTTGCTTTTTTCAAGGTTTCAGCACCACTATGCCTCCACTCACTAAGTTGATGAAGTGTGATAAATTGGGGTGGACGCCACCCGCCACACGAGCTTTAAGGTTGTCAGGACAAAATCGACGGAAGCCCATGTTCTTCCCCTTCTAGATTTTTTTATTTGTTTGAGATTTCATGTGATGCTTCAGGTGTTGGCATTGGTGGCATTTTGAGCCAAGAAGGCCACCTTGTTGCTTTTTCAGCAAGGTGTAAATACTCCACTTATGATAAAGAACTCTACTTTGTTGTGCAATCCCAATATCATTAGCGGTCAGCACTGTATTCTACATTGGAGTTCACCCTCTTGTCTAACCATCAAGCCATGTGCTTCTTGAATTCCAACAAGATTTTAAGTGTCAGCCATGCCAAGTGTTGTGAGTTTCTCTAGTACACTTTTGTTCTCAAACATCACTTTTAAACAAGGTTGTTGACGCTCTCAATCGTTGCTTGACTACTCTCCAGTGAATGAGCATTGAAGTTGTGGGCTTTGACAGTTTGAAGGACCAAATACCCACCTATCCTAACTTTAGAATAATCCATTCCGACCTCTTTCGTATCACACCCCGACGATCTTCTGATTTGTACTACACTACTACTTGATGGATTTCTTTTCCATGTCACACTGTTATGTATCCCCTCCACTTCACTTCGTGATTTTCTCATTTCGGAATTACATGTTGGTGGCCTCGTTGTTCCTTTTGGTAGGGATAAGACCACTGCTTTGATCAATGACTAGATTTTATTGGCCCTCTCTACGTCGTGATGTTTATCGTGTCGTGTCTCAATTTCGTACTTGGCAAAAACCAAGAGATAAAATATGGGCCTCTATACACCTCTATTCCACATGAACCTTGGAAGGACCAAAGTATGGATTTCATTTTTGGCCTACTCTGCACTTCCATGTAGCCATGAATCTGTGTTTGTAGTTATTAAACATTTTTCTAAGATGGCTCGCTTCATTCCCGGTAGTAAGACTACTGACGCCTCGTATCACCTGTTTGTTCTTTAATGAGGTAGCCAAGCTACACGGACTTCCTGTCACAATAGTTCTAACCGCAATGTCAAATTTATTAGCTACTTTTGAAAGACCTAATGGAAAATCTTTGGTGCCCAACTCATTTGTCTTCTGCCTTCCACCCTCACGTTGATGGTCAAACTAAGGTGGTCAATAGGAGTTTGTGTAACCGCCTGTGATGCCTTGTGGACGAACGCTTAGGCAATTGGGATTTACTCTTACCTACCGTTGAATTTGCTTATAATAGTTCCTTTAATCAATCGATAGGGAAGACTCTTTTTGAAGTTTATCATGGTTACATACCCCGTCAGCTTGTTGATGTTATACCTCTACCAACTAATGCCCGCCCTTCCCACACTATAGATATTTTTCCCAATACATTCATGATTTGCATACAAAGATTCGCAAAAAAAACTTACCTTGTCTTAAGGATTTTAAAAGCTTTCTGCATATGCACAGCGTAGGTTTCAATAATTTAAATTGGGAGATTGTGTTACTATGTGTGTCATGAACGCCACCCTAACATTCTTTATAAAAGCTTCATGTCAAAGCGTCAAGACCATTCCAAATAACTAATGACAGGGACCCAATACCTATGTATTGAATCTTCCAGCAGATTGGGGCATTAGTGTTGATTCAATATGGAGGATCTTTCTCCTTAACATGGCACATTCGAGCCCCCTTCATCACCGTTTGTACCTTCCTCATATCGTCACATTGCTTCACCGTGTTTTGCACCTCTACCTCCTATGCCCTGACTTCCTCAGTAGCCACCTGAGTGCATCAATACCGTCCTTGACCAGACCGTGCTCACCAGCTAGGGCACCGTACATTGTTTCTAGGTTAGTTGGCTTGACTGTTTCCTGCAGACACTACATGGATCACTGAGGATAAATTCTGTCATATTAATACAGATCTTCTTGAGCTCTACCTCAGTATCGAATTGAGGGAGTCGAGTCTTTTGCAGTCAAGGGGAGATGTAGGATAGGGCTCCGACTCTACACACTTACGAGTGCAGACGTCACCACATTGTTATTTAGGCCTTATTTAGCTTGGTTTATTGTGTTATGTTTTTTATTTTTATTGGGCTCTTGTAAAGTCAAGTGGTTAAGTCCCATATTGGCTACCGCGCCATCTAGTCTTTGCTTTGGGTGCCTATATAAAGGCTTTATTGTGTCATTATTTAGACACACTAAAGATAATCAATCAAAGTTGCCAACTATTTTATTATTTAAAACATGTATTTATTAAATTTCCATTATTAGATGTATGAAATATATCTCACTTTGATTGTTGCTACCATATTCCAGTAATTCAACCCCAATAGCCACCTTTTTTGGTAGTACTAATGTGTCGGAAGCTGTCCAGAGTTACCTCCTGCAACATCTTTATCATATTATATGTATATATTGTTAGTGTATAGGGATTTGTATGTAAATGACAGGGTCTTATATGTTAAGGTCAGGGATCTATTTGTAAATGTGTGATGTATTCTTCTTATATATAGAGATGTGAGCTAGGTTGTAAGAATAGGTCGTCTTCTTCTCGCATATTGCTAGTAACATGGCATCATTGCCTAGGGTTCAGGAGAGCCGCCGAACTCTTCTACACGAGAGACGTCTTTCTCCCTCTTTTCTCTCTCAATTATTGCACTGCTACAGTGATTTACTATACCAGGAGAAATATTGCAAGCTTTTTTGTTGCTTCCTAAACAGGGATCAGCCCTTGCCACCTACCATCCCTCGTTCCCCTGGTGCCTAGTGGTCTCCTAGGGGTGTGTGCTAAGAAGCATGGACCCTTCTTGGAGGTTGTCGTGTCGGTCCAACATGGCTAACTGGTGCACACACATGGACACGTGGTGGACACAGCCCAGACGTATCCAAGTCCCACTTTTTTATAGGAGTTGGCCTCAACGCAGACATGGATTGGATAAAACCAGGACATGGCCCAACACTAAGAAGGAAAGTCACCTCCATCACTGTATTCACTCTCCTATTCTGCAAATAACGACATACCTCCCACTTCTTTATTTGTTGTCCATCACCTACTTTTTTTTTTATTTTCCAAATTCAATATGCAAAATATTATATTGTGAGTTCATTCTTGTGGTATATAACCCAAATTGCTATTTGTGAATAAATTGTCTACAAGGTTGACTGTTTTTGTGATGACAATGTGGGTTTGTTTGATAGTATGTCTTTGATGGCTTGATTTCATGATGTATGCAATGAGTGTTTGAATTTAAATATGAAATTCAATATAGTGTGGATAAGATGATCTTTGTATGTGAGTGTGCTTGTCCTTTTTTGTGTTTATAAATAAATAATAACATACATACACATATATGTGTGAGTATATATATTGTTGTGTCTGGAGACGGGTCTGTGTCCTGTATTCTTTAAAATTGTTGTCTTGTGTCCGTGTTTCCTAGGGTGTATGGGAGCTTCTACACTCAACAAGGAGATTTTTCTCCTCGAGTTTCTCTAAGTCTAACAAGGTGTTGTTCGGTCTCCCTCCTTTAACCGCTCCCTAAAGGCAAGAGGGAGCCTTTTCTCCTTCGAGGCCAGTTCGTAAAGGGAGCCCCTACATCTGCTACCTTGTCCTAGAAGGTCAAGGGAACAAGGTTCCGAGGAGGGAGCAATAATCCTTCTCCAGTCTATATCACGCGGTCACAGTAGCAGACACATCGCAGCCCACTTACAAAGTGTGATTGTGGGTGTTTTTGAAGAAACTTTTGGGGCATTTGAAGAAGTATGATTTATTTCAAAGTTCTTCCTTCATACAACGGCATCCAAACTATAGTCATGATGCTACAAAGTCTTATTTCAAGTCTACAAAGTCTAAATTTGAGTCAATTAAGTTCGATTTCAAGTTGCAAAGTTTGGCTTCAGGGTCTTTTATAATTGATTTGACCTGATCTCAAGCATGTTATATCTTCAATTTTGATAAAATTGAATTATATAAAAATAAGCCATGAATTGATAAGTAATTCTCTAATGATATTACTGATAGAATGATAATGTTATGAGATTATTTGCGTTGCATATATGTCCTTGGAGCACAAGACAAAGGAATAAGAGCTTTTGTGTACAAATAAATATTAATGGCTTTGTGAATTATTAGATAATAGAAATATAAGATGATATGCAAGTTTCCAAAAGAAAATAAGATGTGTGGTGTTCTAGATAATTAAAAGGGTAATTATCTAGCCAGTTTGGCAACACATGTTTTGAGTCGTCAATTAGTATTCTTTTGATCTAACTTTTAGTATACTTGAAAATAATAAGGAAAGGAAGAGAATTCTAGAAATTGGGAGAAAAAGGGTATTCCATGAGATAATGGTATCCATATCATTTTAAATAATGTTTAAAAGGAGCAATTTTTGTATGGGAAGGACATCACAATGAATCCCAATTACTAAATATAGTTGGGAAAGGTTTTAATGAGTTGTCATGGAATGAGGATAATTGGTTTAAAGATATACCAAGGAGAGGGATAAAAGAATAATTTAGAATCCAATAGGGTTTCCTAAATGGATTAAATGACCAATTATCCAATGGGCACCATATAGAAATGGATATTCCTTAATGGCTTTTTGGTTTGCCAAATCCAAGTCTTAATAAGATTATAGTGGTGTCTCTTCATGATCTTTGGATTTATAAGAATAAAAACCACGAGTTTTACATAAAGGAATGTAGGAGGAAATATGTTCTTTCCTAGGACCATGCCTTATTGCCTTTTAGTTGGTATTAAATTGATTGAGTAAAAGGAATATCTTTTTAATACATAGGGAAAAGGGTATAATGATGTGCTTATGGAAAATCGTAATGTGCCTTGCCGCTTTTTGGTGTCCTCAAACCCAAAGGGGAAAGGAAGAAAGGAACGAGAAAGGATAGGAGGAGAGGGAATATCCATATATATGGGTTTCGCATAGTACGTGTTCCATACACGACCAACCGTTCATTGCCTTGCGACCAAGAAGGAGCGAACCTTGACCTACCACCACCTCTCTCCCTTTCCACCATCCTTCTCATAACCCTACCCCCCTACATGACGCCTTCTTTGGAGCCTGGAGTCCCCTTGCAACAGTGACGCTGCATAGAGCCAGGTGTGAGCCGCAACACGGCGACAAGAAGGACCTAGTTCAGCTGTTGGCGGATCCCCAGGAGCGGGGTGAAGGCTGATGACTCTAGAAAGGTTCCTATACCTTCATGATCACCTGCGAGAGGTTTAGGTAGAGTCATCGGTTCACTTTCCTCCATTATAGACTTGCAGTGCTACTTCAAGCCGTGACCTTGTTATCCTCCCTTCTGGTCACCATCGACCCAGCTAAGCAGTTTGTCGAGCACTGGCTAGGCTGGGGGGGGGGGGGGGGGGGGGGGGCATGGTTCCCTTTCCACGACGGCAGAGGTTGTGTGCCTAGAGTCACCTTGGCTTTGACCATGCGGATCGCAACCCTATTGGCACGCGGGGTGATAATTAAAGTGTTGAATACAACAAATTCTTTCAGTTTACGTCATAATATAATATTGTGGAATATAATGGAACTTTAAGATGATAGTGATGATGATAATGGATAATTTGGATTTTTAGGATTATGATTATTTGTATGTGTAATTAGGATTAAGAAATCAATAATATAAATCACGATAAGCTGAAATGCAAAAGAGCTGATTTAGATGTTCATGATGGCCTAATGTGTTTAAGTTGATGAAAATCCCAATCCTTAGTATGTTTTGAATAATAATGATCATGATTAAAACACATGAGTCGTAAGCATGGTAATTAGGGTTTAAAACCTAATCTGCCTTGTCATGATAATCATAAGTTGCATAATGTAACATAGTTGCTCAAAATGGCTTAAAAGGCTTAACTTGATCATTAGAGTTTCACCCAAGTGTCTAATGTGAATTTATAACCTAAAATATAGTGCGATGGAATTAGGGTCTGATACTCCTAATCCATATCCTAAACCTGAGACAACTCTAAACCCTAGATTACGGTTGAGTAGCGTTTAATGTAATTCAATGTGATGGCAACACTTTAGGATTTACATACATGCAGACTAAATGATGATTGCTTGATTTTCTTGTTGATTGGATAATATGCTTAAAGTATGACTACAAGATCTGCATGGTTCACCATTAAGGTACGTGGTTACGATTATGACTACCCGCATTAGCTTGTCGGTATTCTCCGAGGATTTCTCGAGGATTGACTAAATAAACTATTGAGTGTTTATTTACATTCTGCTCAATTATAATGCCACTATGAGTATCACATAAAGATGAGAATATGAAGTAATTGACAGTTCTTATTTGCAAGTAGTTGACTGATTATACGTTGTTAGCTTACTTGCACACTTTTGCATGCACCCCACGTACACTGTATATTTCGATGTACTGAGCCGCGTTTTGTTTCACGCCGTTTAGGTACATGCTAAAAATGAAGATATTCAGATATGTGATGAACCAGATGAAACTACCTGAAGGCATTAAAGATAAGTTAAAGGAGGATTAGATAGATACTTCTTCTCATATGTATAGCTCTAATGATAGAAATTCATGTAACTCTTTAGAGGAGCATCTTGTAAATGATATTTGAATTAATGAAAATTATTTGTTATTATTTATTATTTGGTAAAATCTGGATCTTTGGGAATTTTAGGTAATGGCTCTCAACTTTTTGGGTCGTTCCTTAATTGAGGAATGTTGAAAGGTAAGTTCGTTACATTTTGTATCAGAGCCCCAAATTTTTCAAATAATATTTAGTAGTTCATAATTTCAAGTAATATGTAGAAAAGATATCATGAAAATCATTACGGCATGACATGATGGTAATGGTGTCTAGAATGGATCATGGTTTTGGAGGCTGGCAATATTTTCCTCCACACCATTAAGTTGGTATACGAGGACTCCCTTAGCCAATGTGATTCCGGACTGGCCAGAACCTAGGGTTCGCCTAAAGTAATGTTTCCTCTAAGGCTTCTCATCTCTAATTTCCTCCACTTTTCATCCTCTTGCTTAATAAACCCTAAAAGATACTCCCCTCCTCATCTCAAGTTAGGATTTTGAGAAGGCATCCTCCACCAATTAATGTATATATAATGTGGGAATAATGATGTACATGTAATGTGGAAATAATGGAAAAGTAAAGTAAAACATTTTATGGGTTTTTCCTTACAAGGGTAAACCCTAGATGAAGTTAGGATTGGTTTAGGAAAAACACTTAGTGGGTCAAGGGAGTCATAAAACCCTAGAGTGCAGGGGTAGTCCATGACCCTAACCCTAAACCCTAATCCTGGGTAATGAGAGTGGTGTGGGTAAGATAGAGACCCCACCCATAAGAATCCAAATTAGGTTGAAAAGGAATATGAGAGAAAAAAAATGAGTTTAGGTGACCTAGTCTCTAATGCATAAATGTAGGGAAATTCATGCACGATGCATGTGAAGGGAATTGAATATACATGAGAAACATAAGTGATCAATGGTGATACATGAAAATGAAGATATAAATATAACATGCTCGAACCCCCCATGCTATCTCTGGAAGATTGGATATGGAAAGAAAAGTCATTGAGATGACTATGATCAAGCCCCTTGAGGGGTAGGTCACAAAAGATCTAGCCCCTTGAGGGGAGGTCGCAAGAGATCAAGCCCCTTGAGGGGAAGGTCACAAAGGGTCAAGCCCACGATTGGGAAGGCCGACGTGGAACCAAGCCCATGATTAGGAAGGTGGCCTAAGTCCACTGCAGGAACAAAACCCCATGAGAGGGTATCCCAGAGATTGAGCAAACAAAGGTTGAGAAGTTATAGTAAATGCATGTTCGAAAATATGAAACCTCAATTCAACTTTTAGGATAGGTGTCCCGAGTCCTGACCTGGGGTGGGTCAACCCAAGAGTTGTGGGTTCGAGTTGTGGCTAGATAGCCTAACCTCCTCCCATGAGCCAAGAGGGCACCCTAGGTTAGGACCTTCCCTAGAAGGGTGAGTTGACCAATCGGTTTAAGAACCGAGATAACATGTATGTCACCTAAAATGTGAAGGATTTAGTATACAAAATATGAAAGCACATCCATTCTTTGAATCCAAGTATGTCATCTATGAGGGACACAAGAAAAGTCACTAAGGAAGTGACTGAAAGTAGGTGCCCAAGCCGGGATAGGAAGGTTGCTAATCAGCTAAGTCGGGATAGAAAGGCCGATACCAATGTTTTAAAAAACGTTAAGCGGTAACCGTGCGGACAGCACCTTGTAACTGGTTAAGCGGTAAGCGGCCGATTTTTTAAAAAACGGGTTTTAATTTCCTATATAATTTTATACAAAATTACATATATATGTATATAAATACTAATACTCTTTGAAACTTTTATATATATCTAAAGATTCTAAACACTCTACCCAACAGTAAAAACACCCAATTAGTTTATAAGATAGCTATAAGACAATAATTATAGCCATAATATAATAAATAATAGATTTGACATAGATAAAATACCCCACATACATGATTCAGAAATATTTTTGCATCACATGTTTACATAGTTAAGCAGTAAACAATAGACTCATTATTGGATACCTTTCTAACTTATTGTTATATGTGCATAACATCAATTAGTCATACATTACAGCAGTACAATTAACTAAAGTATGCATTCTAAAATTAGATGATAGTTACATATATTTTACTTGTATAAATTACACTTTACAACAGTACCCTATTATCCCAACTTGCATACAAGTATGCATTCTATTAGAACTAGGCTTATCATAGGATATTTAATGTATATAAGTTTAATATATTATAGTCAGTAATACTTGGGACCATATAGTTTATATAAAGTTACAGGTGTACAGCAAAATTTTAAAAAAACGGACAAAAAACGGCCAAAAAGCGGGAAAAAAACGGGCAAAAAAATGGGAAAAACGGGGAAAACGGCCGATTAATTACAAAAATGCTAAACGGCGATTTTGCCAAAAATCGAACGGCTGGGCCATTGGGCCGATTAAACGGCCGTTTAATCGGGCGCTCAGCCCGTTTTTCATTTCACTGGCCGATACAAAAAGGAGAGTCAGTGTAATGATTGGTGATCAAGCCGGATAGGAAGATCAACAATAGGCCAAGCCGGGATAGGAAGGCCGATATAAGAGAAAGTCATTATCACGACTGGTGATCAAGCCAGGATAGGAAGATCACCAATAGGTCAAGCCAGGAAAGGAAGCCCAATGTAAGAGAAGTCGTTGCAATGACCAGTGATCAAGCCAGGATAGGAAGGTCGTCGATAGGCCAAGCCAGGAAAGGAAGGCCAATATGGGAGGAAGTCATTGCAATGGTTAGTGACCAAGTCGGGAGAGGAAGGTCGCTAATAGGTCAAGTCGGGAAAGGAAGACCGCATTGAAAGACCGAGCCTAGGAAGGGAAGGTCGCCATGAGTTCAATGAAGCGACATAAAGTGAATAAAAGGAAAACCGCCATGAAAGACCAAGCCTAGGAAGGGAAGGTCGCCATGAGTTCAATGAAGATAAAGTGAATAATGTGTATCCCAAGAGATGAGGGAAATATGGATTAAAGAATTATATAAGATAATGTGCTAAGATGTGATATCTCAGTAAACCCTAGGAAGGGTAGAGTCTTAAGTCAATTCTAAGGTCAAGTAGGGATGTTTAATGGTACATAAGACCGATGAGATTAGGAGTTGATTGTGCCATGGAGGTAACAACAACCATGTTTGCATGAGGCCCACGAATCAGGAGATTGACCACCTTCTTGAGTTCATGAGACCCAAAGGGTGAATGTGAGAGGCACTCTTTAGATGTATAAAAATGAGATCACTCCAAAAGTACATGTACCCCTAGAGACCTTGAGGAAATGACTAAGGCTAATGAGACATGCGATGTAAATATAAAAGACACAAGAAGTCATGTAATAATAAAATCTTAAGAGGAGTTGTGTGCAAACTCGAAAGTGAGAAAGGCACTTGACTTCATGAGATGTAAGAATATTGTGTATGTATGGTTTAGAGTCAGGTTGAGAATGATTCAACCTAAAATGTGAAATTTTGAGATATTGCGTGGATATACCACCTCTACTCTTGGAATGAGATGAACTTTGTATTTGGATTGCATTCAAATGCTTATTTCATCTCATTGTGAGTGAGAGATTAGGGCAAACACATGTTATGCTTAAAATTTGATATATGACAATAAATAGCCTAAGATGAGTTTAATGACATGATCTAGGGTTTGAGGTGTTACCTCACTCTCTCAAACAAAATTAATAAAAAATAGGTTAGAAACCTAGGTGAAAAGATAGTCACCAAGTGAAACTGAAATCACAAATGAAAAATGTAATCACTAAGAGATGATATCATGTAAATACTAAGGATGTGGATATACTCCGAATTGAATGTGTGTATCAATCTTAGTAGGTATGTGAGGAAAGTGTGCATCAATAAAAGATGTTAAAGGCATCTAAGTAGGGTTGCTAACCCTAAGTTGTGAAATTAAGATGGGTTATCTTTCACCTTAACCTTACGGGGTGTGAATTTTGGGGACAATTCCTTGTAACGAGGGGTGAATGTTGACCATCCTTGCCTTGATTGCCATATGCTTTAACTGCCTTTTGCTTTCCTAGGTTGAATTTAGCTTTGTCCGTGGGCATGCGTGTTGTTTTGATTCCACAAAAGAAGTATGCTTTGAATGGAAGCGAACGGGCGGGCGATCGCTCATCCACGAGGGGTGTCGCCTCTGGCCAGTCGCCCTTGGGCGATACACCACAGAGGGCACGAGCAAAGTCGAAGTCCCTCGTCCGGCCGCGTCGCCTTAGGGACTCATCTTCATTGGGATACACCATTGGATCGCGGATCTCGGAGGAGCAGCGATCGCGGTAGGTCTTGGTGATTGGGGTTCCTAAGGCATACACAGGAGCAGCGGCCGAGTCGCCGGCGTGCGGCGCGTCATGCTCAGGTCGTCGAGCTCTATGAGGGTGTGAGAGGCGGACGACCTTATCCGCTACCTTTTGTGCGACGCTGCTAGACGCCACTTCGGATCTGCCCTGACCTAAAGCGACGTGACCTTTGTTCGGTAGGTCGGCGGCGTGTCCCCTAGCTGCTAGCCTCAATCCCGTCCTCTTAGTCGCTAAGAGGGTTAGTTTCTTGCCTGTAGAATATAGTTGAACAGGCGGGAGTTCTACATCCCGTGGAGATCTGGGATGCTATTGCTCTGGCTGTGATCTACGTTGATCATTCGGCACTCCATCCACGCACGGCCTCTCTGCGGCCTTCTCTTTCTACGGCATAATAGCCAACGGCCTCCTATATCTCCTGGATCTCTTGATCGATTGTCCAGAAAACTGAGTTTGGTCTGCTTTCTTCCCCAAACCGGCCTTTCCAGTTGCAGTCTTGTTGGGTGGGAGGAAACGGAGGTGGAGTGTTAGACTTCCAACATTCCTCAGGGATAGAGGAAAGAAATATTTACTTACCATGTTGGATCTGTCTCCACTCTCTAGTTGCTCGCGAGGGACGTCGTCTTTGGAGATTTTTGAAGACTACACTTGCAACCTCTCAACCAGCCGTAGGTCTGAAATGAAAGAGGCAATCGATTTTCTAACACAGCAAAAGAACAATCTACTTTCTTCATGTTCAGACTCCTCTTTGGTTTTGTGTCCTTTTCGCAGTCTTCATTCTTGTCGAGGCAAGCCATTAAGAGTTAACAGTCTCTCCTGTCATCTCCGTATGGTTCATCTCTCCTCACCTGCACGTGTTGTTGATATCCGCAAGGCACTGGAATACTCGGATGTGTGGGACTCCTTGACTGTCGCGTTACGAGCTTCTAAAAGATGGTTATGCGGTTCATCTTTTTGCACGCAACCTTGGTCTAAAGACTGTTCTCACAAGAAAGCAGGCGATTCTGATTCTACGGTCTCCCTCCCACGTCATTCTAGCTTGGACCGACCAAACGTGATTATTGGTCTCCCTACTCCTACCAAGGTTGTGTCTCTTGTCTTTGAGAAATGTAACTTGACAGCACGTCAGCGTATCGAGCCACCACCTCCGCCCACGGTCTGTCTTGAACTCTGTGTCGGCCTTCTTGACCAATTATTTCGAGTGGGTGCTCCCACAATCAAGAGTGTCCATCTTCTCTGTCGTCTCCCTTTTTCCGATTCTTTACGTGCAGCTCTCCTTCAGGTTGCTTCATGCCCCTCCTCGGTTGATGCTTGGATAAGTTTGCTATTAATTCCTTTGTGCGTCTTCTATCGGTTCACTCCTTTGACTGCTAATGAGCGTTCTTCTTGCAAACATGCTTCCCATCAACAACTCATGATTCTTAAAGCCTTGGAAATCTGGAATTCAGGGCCTGATGGTATGCAGCAACTTCTTATCCAAATTTTACATCACCAACAGCTTTTCAGTGATGCACCTTCCTTAGATTCAAAAGTCTCTCGCGCCAAGTCTAAGGTCAAAGATGGCCAGTTCGTTGAAGCTATTTGGATTTTCTCTTCTAGTGGGGTTGCACCTTATGATAATGCAACTCGATTGGATCTCGAGTCAAAACACCCTCAACTTCCCCCATCCATACATCAACAAACTTTAGGACTTTCTTCATCCCCCCTTCTCGCATCTCGTTGTATGGTTGAAGATACCATTTTGTCCTTTAATAAAGGAACGACTTGTGCACGTGATGGCCTTCGTGCACAACATCTTCTCGATGCTATATGTGGTGCAGCTACTGCAGTCAAGGATGAGTTATTGGATGCTATTATAGTCGTTGTCAATCTTTGAATGGTTGGTCGTTGTCCTATCTCTTTGGCTCCTTACATCGTTAGTGCCCCTCTGACTCCCCTACTCAAGCCAGAAAATGGCATTCGACCCATTGCAGTTGGGACCATTTGGCGTCGACTTGTTTCCAAAATTGCAGCAAGGGCAGACATGAAGGATGTTGTTTCATATCTCCAAGATCACCAATTTGGTGCAGGGATTTCTAGGGGTGCTAAAGCCCTCTTGCATGCAGTGACGCACCTTGTCCATGACCATCGTCATCTCCACACTCATACCTTGGCTCTTGTGGACTTTTCAAATGCCTTCAATATGGTTGACAGGTCTACCATTTTTCAAGAAGTCCGACTCCAATGCTCGTTGATTGCACGATGGGTTTAGTTTTGTTGTTGCTTGCTTGCTCATCTTTACTTGGATCAGGGTGAGCCTATTATGTCTACTATTGGAGTGCAACAGGGCGATCCTCTTGGACCTCTCCTTTTTGCTTTGGCTCTTCATCCCCTTATTTTGCACCTAAAATCTGAATGCCACCTTGACCTATTGGCTTTCTATTTGGATGATGGAACTCTCATTGGTGACACCGATGAGGTGTTTAAGGCCTTATCACTTCTTCAAACTTCGGGTCCCGATTTTGGCCTTCATTTCAATATAGCAAAGACAGAAATTTTTTGGCCTTCTGATGATCCAAGAAGAGCCTTAGATAGTGGGTCTTTCCCTCTTGACATATCACGTCCTACACAGGGGGTGAATCTTCTTGGTGGTCTAGTTTCCCTTAACCCAAGCTTTGCCTTGGATTTATTAAGGAAGTGTGTGGCCAAATCTCTTGCTATGATGAACCTCCTGGCTTCACTGAATGACCCACAATGTGAACTTCTTCTTCTTAGGGCATGCGTTGGGATGCCTAAGTTGATGTTCTCCCTTCGAACAACAGCACCAGATTCTATTGATTCATCCTTGGACGACTTTGATTGTGGACTCCGACGTTGCCTAACACGCATCGTAGTCGGTGACGGTCAAGGATTTGGTGATCTTCAGTGACGTCTAGCCACACTTCCTATGTGTTTTGGAGGGCTGGGCATTTCGACTGCCCATGATGTTGGCAGCTATGCATATGTTGTCTCTCAACTCCACACGAAAAAGCTTCAAGATCATATTCTACGAGAGGTTGGGTCTATTTCTAATGGTGCCCAATTTGACAATGCTCTTGCTACTTTGCGTGATCTACTACCTTCTTTTTGTTGGTCCAAGTTGTCTTGTACCCTTTCTGCCACCCCAAAGACACAGGCTCTTTTGGAAGACGCTTACAACAGCATGGTCTTTCAGCACTTCAAGACATCTGATTTGTCACATCGACAACAAGTTGTTCTTTCTTCTCTACAAGCAGATCATGCACAAGATTTTCTTCTTACTTCCTATTGATGGTTTTGGATTATCCATGGCACCTGTCGAATATCGAGCCATTCTACGTTAGCGACTTATGATCCCCATGTATCCTGGAAATGAGAGATGCCCCCATTGTCATTCTGCATAGCTTGATTCTTATGGTGACCATGTTGTACATTGTCGCACCCGTCCAGGATTCAAATTCCGTCATGATGTTGTTCGAGATTCCCTCTTTGGTATCATTTCTCACGTCAGGATAAGAGCTCTTAAAAAAGCTTCAGTTGCTTTTCTTGGCACGCGAAAAGATGATTTCCACTGTCAACGACCTGCAGACATCCTATTATTTGATTGGTATGATGAAAAACACACATGTATTGATCTTACAGGGGACTCTCCTTTGACTGGTACCATTTCTGATAACTTCATGGCAGGTCAATCTGCCTCTCATGCGGCCAAAAGAAAACAAGCATAGGGCAGCGTGTGAGGCAAACCATCATCATTTTCTTCCTTTTGCATTTGATGTTTTTGGAGTGTTAGCTGATGATTCCATCTCTCTCCTACGACGCATTCAACATATCACCAATAGGAATATGATGTTGCCATCATCATCTTCCTCTGATTTTGTTTTTAGATCTGTGGGTTTTTCCATACAAAAACGATTAGCAGCCCAATTTGTAGCCTGCGCCTCTGCGAAGGCGTTTATGTAAGTTTTGACATGTCGTTTTGAAATGATAAATAAAGAATGTTATATCCTCAATTTTGCTAAATTGAATTTTATAAAAATAAGCCATGAATTGATAAGTAAATTCTCAATCATATTATTGATAGAATGATAATGTTACTTATGAGATTATTTGCGTTGCAAATGTCCTTGGAGCACAAGACAAAGGAATAAGAGTTTGTGTACAAATAAATATCGATGGCTTTGTCAATAATTAGATAATAGAAATATAAGATAATATGCAAGTTTCCAAAAGAAAACAAGATGTGTGGTGTTTTAGATAATTAAAAGGGTAATTAACTAGGTAGTTTGGTAACATATGTTTAGAGTCATCAATTAGTATTCTTTTGATCTAACTTTCGGCATACCTGAAAATAAGGAAAGGAAGAGAATTCTAAAAATTGGGAGAAAAAGGGTATTCCATGAGATAATGGTATTATTTTAAATAATGTTTAAAAGGAGCAAGTTTTGTATGGGAAAGACATCCCAATGAATCCCAATTACTAAATATAGTTGGGAAAGGTTTTAATGAGTTGCCATGGAACGAGGGTAATTGGTTTAAAGATATACCAAGGAGAGAGATAAAAGAATAATCTAGAATCTAATAGTGTTTCCTGAATAGATTAAATGACCAATTATCTAATGGGCACCATATAGAAATGGATATTCCTTAATGGTTTTTTGGTTTGCCGAATCCAAGTCTTAATAAGATTATAGTGGTGTCTCTTCGTGATCTTTGGATTTATAAGAATAAAAGCGACGAGTTTTACATAACGGAATGTAGGAGGAAATATGTTCTTTCCTAGGACCATGCCTTGCCTTTTAGTTGGTATTAAGTTGATTGAGTAAAAGAAATATCTTTTTAATACATAGGGAATAGGTATAATGATGTGTTTATGGAAAATCGTAATGTGCCTTGCCGCTTTTTGGTTTCCTCAAATCCAAAGGGGAATGAAGAACTGAACAAGAAAGGAAAGGAGAGGGAGTATCTATGTACATGGGTTTTGCATAGTACATGTTCCATACACGACCAACCATTCTTCTCTTGCCTTGCGGCCAAGAAGGAGCAGACCCTAGCCTGTCGCCAACTTTCTCCCTCTCCACCATCCTTCTCATAACTCTACGCCTCCTACATGACGCCTTCTTTCGAGCTTGGAGTCCTCTTGCAGCAGCGACGCTGCATAGAGCCAGGTGGAAGGGGCAACATGGTGACGAGGAAGGACCTAGTTCAGCTGCTGGCGGATCCCCAGGAGCAGAGGAAGGTCGATGACTCCAGAAAGGTTCCTATACCTTCAAGATCACCTATGAGAGGTCTAGGTACTTTCCTCCATTATAGACCTGCAGTGCCAACTTCAAGTTGTGACCTTGTTGTCCTCTCTTCCGATCACCATCTACCCAGCTAAGCAGTTCGTCGAGCACCGGCCAGGCTGGAGGGGGGGGGGGCTTGGTTCCCTTTCCACGACGGCAAAGGTCGTGAGCCCATAGTCACCCTGGGTTTGACCCTGCGGATTGCAACCCTACGCGCACGCGGGTCGGCGTCAGGAGGAAGACGATCGAGGTAGGGAAATAATTGTATTGCCCCCGATCCGTGTGATCAATCGTGATCACTACATAAGGACAGTCACGTCCTTTCGCAAGGTATTATTAGGCGTCCCCGAAGTAAAAGATTAGTATATATAGATTGCTTACGTGTCAGCGTACAATTGGCCCATTAAAACTAAAACTTGCAATATTTTAATAATTACCATGATTATCAGATGGAGATGAGTCATATATGAAAGTTGATCAGAAAAACGAGAGGAATACAAATAAAATGTAATTAAATCCTAAGTATGCTTCAAATTCCAAAAGTAGGGCTAATACCTAATTAAGTGGTGTTTTATACATAGATCCCTAGAATTGATAATTAAAGTGTCGAATACAACAAATTCTTTCAGTTTATGTCATAATATAATATTGTGGAATATAATGGAACTCTAAGATGATAGTGATGATGATAATGGATAATTTGGATTTCTAGGATTATGATTATCCATGTGTAATCAGGATTAAGAAATCAATAATACAAATCGTGATAAGCTTAAATGCAAAGGATATGATTTGGATGTTCATAATGGCCTAATGTGTTTAAGTTGATGAAAATCCTAATCCTTGATATGTTTTGAATAATAATGATCATGATTAAAACATCTGAGTCATAAACATGGTAATTAGGGTTTAAAACCTAATCTGCCTTGTCATGATAATCATAAGTTGCATAATTTAACATAGTTTCTCAAAATAGCTTAAAAGGCTTAACTTGATAATTAGGGTTTCACCAAGTGTCTAATGTGAATTAATAACCTAAAATATGGTGTGATGGAATTAGGGTTTGATACCCCTATTCCACATCCTAAACCTGAGACAACTCTAAACCCTAGATTAGGGTTGAGTAGGGTTTAATCTAATTTAATGTGGTGGTGACACTTTGGGATTTACATATATGCAAATTAAATGATGATTGCTTGATTTTCTTGTTGATTGGATAATATACTTAAAGTATGACTGCAAGATCTGCATGGTTCACCATTGAGGTACGTGGTTACGAATATGACTACCCGCATTAGTTTGTCGGTGTTTTCTGAGATTTCTCGAGGATTGACTAAATAAATTGTTGAGTGTTCATTTACATTCTGCTTAATTATAATGCCACTATGAGTATCACATAAATATGAGAATATGAAGTAATTGACAATTCTTCTTTGTAAGTAATTGATTGATTATACGTTGTTAGCTTAATTGTACACTTTTGCATGCACCCCATGTACACAGTATAGTTTGACATACTGAGTCGCGTTTTGTTTCATGGCGTTTTGTTTCACATCAAGCCACGTCTTTAGTTGTCTCCATTGTACAAAGGGCCAGTCCTTCAGCATGTATTTCTCAGGCTTCCAAGGAATCAATGTCCAAGTTCCATTTGATTATTGATTCAAATGTAACCAATCATATCACTAGGGAACCTAAAATGTTAACCACCTATACTAGTAAGCCTAACCTACCCAGTGTTACCCTTGCAGATGGTTCAATAGGTGGTATCACTGAATCCACATATATCCCTTCCATCCACCTTGTTCATCCCACAAATCCCTTTTGATTTATTATCTATCAACAGATCAAGTCGTTGTCTTCAAGCCTCTGTCACTTTCTTACCTGATACTTGTGTTATATAGAACTTGAAGACAAGGAAGACGATTGGTGAAGGGTATGAATTGGCTGGACTTTACTACTTCAGTAGGTCTCCCACAGCTTGTGTCACAGTTTCCCCATTGGTGGCACACGATTATCTTGGTCATGCATCGTTGGATGAGCTCAAACTTTTGGTCTCAAGTCTGTCCCACCTAGAAGGGTTGCAATGTAAGTCGTGTCAATAAGGGAAACATACAAGGTCTACTTTTAGGTCTAAAGAGAGTCAAAGAGCAGAGTCTTTGTTTAAGTTAGTTCACTCAGATGTATGGGGCCCGAGTCATGTAACCTCTAAGCTTGGTTATGAGTATTTTGTTATCTTTATTGATGATTATTTGCAAGTTGCATGCTTTTTTTTGTCTCGGTCGATGTCACCTTTTTTTAGGACACATCATTCTTTTCTTTGATGGCAGTTTGTCAATGACACCAATAGTTGTGGAAGAGCTCTTGCCTCTTCCTATTGTCGTTGAGTCCTCTATTCCACCTTGTCTAGGTAATGATGGTCCTCGTGATGGTGTACCACTCATTTCTACTAGACCTCTTATCACTCAAACGTATACTCGTCGTCTAAGTACAAGTGCAGGTGGTACAGATACTCTTGTAGTTCAGCTCCTTCAGTTGCTCCCTTGTTTGAAAGTCAAGTACATACAGGTATTAATAACTATCCTATTGCTTTGAGGAATGGTCTCGGTCTTGTTGTCTTCATCCCATTTATATTTTTGTTTCATATAGCAATGTGTCACCCTCATTTCATATTTGGAAAAGGCTTATGATCGAGTACCCATGGAAGTGTTGTGGATGGTTTTGAAGAAGGGTGTGTCAATCCAATACATTGACTTGATTAAAGACATGTAAAATAGCTCTACTGCAAGTGTGAAGACTCCTGGAGAGACAAACTTTTCCTATTATAGTTGGGGTACACCAAGGATCCACACCCAACCCATATATGTTCGTTCTTGTTATGGATGAGTTGACAAAGAATGTTCAGGATGATATTCCTTGGCGTATGTTATCTGTTGACGATATTGTATTGATTGACGAAACTAAAGATGGATTGAATGATAAGTTGAACTTTGGAGAAAGACATTGGAATCAAATGGATTGATGATTAGTAGGAGCAAAACTGAGTATATGCATTGCAATTTCAGTCAATCTCGTAGTGTGAATGGTGAAGCCAAGTTGGACGGAGTAGATATACCAAAATGTGATGAATTTCGTTACTTGGGTTCTATTATTCAAATAGATGGGGATGTCCAAAATGACGTTTCTCATAGGATCATTGCGGGATGGTTGAAATGGAGGAGTGCAACTGGAGTATTATGTGACTGAAAGATCCCTCTCAGACTAAAAAGCAAGTTTTATAGAACTTCTATACGGCCAGTCATGCTCTATGGGAGTGAATGTTGGGCGGTGAAGAACAAGGTCTCAACAAGATGAACGTGGTTGAAATGTATATGCTGAGATGGATGTGTAGGAAGACAACAAAAGATTGCTTGAGAAATGATTATATCGGGAATAAAGTGGGGGTGGCGAGCATTGAGGACAAGTTGTGCGAGGGTCGTCTCAGATGGTATGGACATGTGCAGCGCAAACCGACTAATGTGCTTATACGAAGCAATGCTATTGAGGCAAGCATAATTAATAGAAGAGGAAGACCTAAATTAACATGGGAAGAACTTACAAAGAGAGATTTTGAATCTCTACATCTTAACCAGAATATGACTCATGATAGAGTTGAATGGAAACGAAGGATCCATGTAGCCGACCCCAACATAGTTGGGACTGAGGCTTAGATGATGATGATGACGATAGCAATGTATCACCCTCATTTCATGCCTTTTTATCTTCCATGTCCTCTATCTCTATACCCTCATCTCCGTCAGTTGCCTGGGATCACCCAGGCTGGCATCATGCTATGGAAGAAGAGATGGCAGCACTAGCCCATAACCATACATGGTCTCTTGTTCAGCGCCCGTTGGGTAAATCTATAGTTGGATGTTATCGCGTTTTCACTGTAAAAGTTGGTGCAGATGTATTAGTTGATTCAGCTTAAGACATAGTTAGTAGCCAAGGGATACACTCAGGTTTATGGTGAGGATTATTTAGAGACCTTCTCTCATGTTGCAAAGATGGTGTTTGTTCATATCTTCCCTGTCTCTTGCTGCCATACATTCTTAGACTCTACGTCAGCTTGATATCAAGAATGCATTCTTGCGTCTTGACCTAGATGAGGAGATTTATATAGAGCAACCATCTGGTTTTGTTGCTCAGGGGGAGTATGATATGCACAAGTCTCTATATAGACAAAACAGTCACCTTGTACTTAGTTTGGTAGACTCAACAGTTCTCTTTTCGAGTTTGGACCGTAGAGATGTATTATGGATCATTCTATTTTCTACATGTGACAGAGTTTAGGATGCATATTTCCTATGGTATATGTTGACGACATTGTGATTACTGGTAATGGCTGAGAGGGTATTGCACAATTGAAGGCTTTTCAGCATGGAAAATTTCATAAGAAGGACCTAGGCAATCTTATATATTTTCTAGGATTGAAGTTGCTAAGTCAAAATCTAGGATACTAATTTCACAATGAAAGTATGTCCTCGACTTGCTCACATAGATGGGGATACTTGGGACTCAACCCAGTGACACTCCAATGGATCCTATAGTCAAACTGTCCATGGAACAAGAGGTTGCTTGATGATCCTCGGAGATATAGAGGACTTTTTGGTAAGTTGAATTATTTGACAGTCGCTAAACTTGAAATTGCATTTGCTATTAGTTTTGTGAGCCTATTTATGGAGAAGCCATGTGTAGGTCACTTAGAGATTGTGATGCACATTTTGAGGTATTTGAAGAAGTCCCCTAGAAGAGGGATCTTATATCAAAATCACAGTACCTGAAAATACAAGGGTTTTCTGATGTTGTTTGAGTAGGATAGAGCATTGACAGAAGATCTATTTCCAATTATTGTGAGTTTGTAGGAGGAAATTTAGTATCATGTAGGAGCAAGAAGTGGACAGTTGTAGCCGGATCGAGTGCAGAGTTTGTATAGAGCTATGGCCTTAGCAACATGTGAGTTGTTATGTATTCAACAAATGTTAGAGGCACTTGGATTTGCCCAAGATACTCCTATGGATTTTGTTACAACCCTAATTTTGCATGTGTTTTCATTGAAATGTATTGATTTTATGAATTTGGACTTAACTGAAAGGTTGCATGCTTTGCTTCAAAGAAGGGATTTCTTTGCAAAATCTCCCCTTTTGATAGGAATTTTGTGATTCCTATTATTAGATAAATCCATTAATGGATATAAAAGAGAAGAAAGGAGGAAAATCCAAATAATAGAAAAAAAAATACAAGATAATGAATATTAGGCAAAATAATTATGAGAAATACATGGAAATCTCTAGAAAGTGGCATTAATGGCCACAATTGAATAAATTTTATTCATATGTAATTTCTAATGGAAGAAATAAAAAAAGGAGTATATTCTTTATTAAGATTATTCTTTGTATTTCCATAATAGTAGATGATGTCAATTATGAAACAAAGAAGATATCTTGAAGTACTTTCGGAAAGGCAATGAATATTGTGAGTTTTGTCTTTTTCCATGAGAAAGGGGTGGAAGTTTCCTAAAGCATCGTGAGTTTTCTTTTTACATGCGTATCGTTGTAGTCAAAGAAGGAATATAATAATAGCATATTTTTTCCTTTTCATCCCTTCTAGGGATGCATGAACCCCGGGTCCCCTACCTATATAAGGGGAGGCATCTTCACGGTGTGCCAAACCCGAAGGATTTAGGAGAAACCTTCCGGCAGCAGAATTCTGCCGCCATGGCAGTTGGTTCCTGCTCCTACACGTCGGACCCACATCTTCCGCAACCAGATGCCTGCTCCTACCTAATGTGTATTGAAGGGGGGGAGCAACGAGGAGTAGCATGCCGCTTGGCACCCTCGGCATTGCAGCTGCAACGTCGGGCGCACTGGATCCAGGTGCAGCGCCGTCAGCGCGTGCGTGGGTGGGGCGACCTAGACGTTGCGAGCTGACGATGGAGGGGCGTCGTTCTGATGGTGGCGCCAGCCTCTAGGAGAGGGTGGTGCTTGAGCAGCGCTGGAAGAGTGTGAAACACAGAGTGCAGAACGGCAGCAAGGCTGCAGATTACTGCAGAAACACGAGTTGCAGACAGCCATGCCAACTAGGGCAGGCCTGTGAAGGAGACGCTGGGCCGATCCGAGGGAGTTTATCACCTAGCCGAAAGCGGTCCTACCGGACTTGAGTGCTCGTGGAGAAGTCGCCCCGTCGGGGGACAGCGGCATGTGTCCCTGTGCGCGAGAAAGGGAATCGGGCGACGCCCTACGAGAGGTGCAAGGAGAATTAGAGTTAAATGACTCTAATGCCCCTCTGCCTACGTGCAAGATGCAAGGGTGGAGGAGTCTTTCCGCTCAAATCAAGAAATCATATGAGGTAAATTTACTTGCTGACGTGGCATCCTGTTATTGGTTCAGATTCAGTTATGATAAATTAATCATAGAAAAAGATCTATAACTCGGATTGGTATGAATAATATATGAATTTTGATCAGAAAAATGCAAAGAACCCAATAAAAATAGTTTTATAGCCTGAATCTGATCATAGTTCGAAATATAGTGTAAATTATCATCTTTAATGAATTAAAGATTAAGAAACCCTATTTTGATATGATTAATGTGTTTAATAGGGTTTAATGGATCTTTAGAGTTGATATTAATCTGTTAAATGTAAAAAGGAACATTGAGTTCAAAAAAAGGAAGAACTTTGCACATGATTAGTCTAATTTAGGGTTTATGTGCTTAAATATGCATGAAATTTGAAAAGGGCATAAAGTTATCATCTTTAATGATTCAATTAAGGAAAAACCCTTAGATTTGATGATAGATGGATAATTCAAGCTGATATTAACATGTTGTTAATGAAAGAGAAAATAGGATTTAAAAATATGATCTTTTTATATATTTGGTTTAATTTAGGGTTCCGTGCATGATTATGCACTAATGAGCTTGAAAACCCTAATTTAGATGAATATGTCTTTTAATTGGTTTAATTGTGTAAATCCACAAATAAAATAGAGAAGTGATGATCCTAAGCCAATTTGAGCATAAAAGATCCTTAATGTGGATAAATTGAGTAATTAGGGTTTTTATGAGTGGAAAAGTTGGTTTAGGGTTTGTTGACCTAAAAAGGATAAAGTTTGAGAAATTGATCTAAGAAACCCTAATGCATCCTAATGAGACTTAGAAACCTTAGAAAGGTGTCCCACGTCAATAAGGAGTTGTTTGGAATATGCTTGTGACATTTAGACATTATACATGTTTTCAGGATCAATGTTTGCTTGATTGATTGATTGGCTTGCTTGATTGGACATCTAGTTGGATTTGGATAAATTTTTGCTTGGGATCTCCAAGACAGGTATGTGGTTACGATTATGAATAACGGCTATAGTTTCCCGATGGATTCCCGGATGTTTAATCGCATTGAATGCAACTAAACTGTTGGATGTTTATTTATTTCATGCCACTATAAAGTGACTATGATTATCACCATAAATGTGCATATATAACTGGCTAGATCCGGGTCCACCTCTGATACTTTGAAAATGCTAAAAAGGGGTAATCCTAGAGCAAGGTCTAGGTTACCGTGAGTTAGAAACTGGGCTACCTACGTGTAGTGCCATGAGACTCTTTAGCATATCCCGAGTTAAGGAGTGGTCTACTTACGAGTAGTGCCATGTGACTCAACCCTAGAAACTGGTTCACTTATAGGTGGATCATGAGGGTTTTAATGGGGACAACACAGAGGATAGGGTACTCTTGGATCGCGGAGTTATATCTAAAACGTAATATTGATTGTTAAATAAGTAATTGAATGATTACATTGTTATCATAGTTGCATGTTTATTGTTTCCCCCACATACCAGCTTCGGCTGACCGATGTTTTGTTTGTCGGCGTTTTAGGTACAATGAAAAGAACAAATAGTAAAGCGACACCTTGTGAATTCAAGAATTAAAGAACAAGGAGGAACTAGTTAGAATAGTTCAGCTGAGGTTAGAAGTTTAGTTTGTTCCAAACTTTTTGAAGGTATGCAAAGAAAAATTTTATTACCGTTTTCAGTATAGTCTGTTAGAATTTAATAATTGTTTATGGTTATATGTCGAACCTTTGATCCGGAATTAATGGGTGCGGCTTCAACCTCTTGGTCTCCCTTAATTGGGGGTTACTGAAAGGTGAGGTCGTAACATTTGGTATCAGAGCATAGGTTCCTCATTTAACCATTAATAATTATTAAATTTTACAAACTCCATAGAACCCAAGGGAGTTATTAGAGGATTATCCGAAAGACGGAGGTGTCTAGAAAGGGATCACGACCGGGGGCTGGCAAGATTTTCCTCCGCACCGCTAGTTGGAATACGAGGACTCCCGGACCCGTGTGACCGCCTGGCCAAAGTCTTAGGGTATGAATCGAAATAAGATACCTTTAGGACTTCTCATCTTATTCATCCCTTCTCATCACAAATTCTGGTAAGGACCTTAAGGATTAGGGTTTTCTCTCTTCTCCTCACCCTCTTGAGGTATGGGTAAGGTTAATAAGGTTTAAGGAATCCTCCACGAAATTAATGAAAGGCATGTAAATAAGATGCCATGGACATAAGCTTAATAGATTAAGCGCAAATTAAAGAATAGATACATGCTTAGGTCGTATGACATAAGTCGTCATGTCCTCAGAAGAGACCTGAGGCTAGACCTTCTTGTCAGGAGGATAAGTTAGTCTGGGAGATAGAGATCTCCATTGCAAGTAGAGACCTGGCACATCCTCTGAGGATGATGCCTAACCCTAAGTGATGGTTAGAGAGAGATGAGTTAGACCAGGTGTTTGTAAGGACATGCCTTTGGGGTGCCATATGATCCATGGGTGACCTAGCACCTTTGGCAACCCAACCCTGGAAAGGGTCATGCATGTTAGGGTAAAAGATAGCTCCTTCGATGATGTTGTTAGTGAAGGACCTGTAGAGACCCTATGGGCTTATACGAATAGGCATAGTATGCACCTAGGGTACGTTAGTTGTGTTGAAACCCTGACCATGAGGGTACGAAGGATGGCTTATGAAATAAGCATGGATGACCTTGAGCGAACATAAGTTGAACATAGGCTTCATGCTTTGGAGGTTGACCCTTCACGAAGATAGGACCTCTAAGGGTAAGGTTGGATGTAGGGTTACCTCTGGAGAGAATAGGAAACCTAGCAAGAAGGTTGGAAGCCTAAAACCCCGAGATATGAGATGATAGTGGTTGCCTTTAGAGGGACCAAACCCTAGAGGGAGAAGATGAAGCTTCTGGTACCTAGGTGCCTACGGTATAAGTGTTTACCCTCTGGGAAAGGAAGAAGACGTTTTGTGTACCCTGAAGTGGATTTGTAACAGGTTATGAGGCATTGCACCTTGTTGTTTGTCCTTGAGGAGGACTCAACCTTAAAGTGTTGATTCAGGGAAAAGATGACAGGAAGTGTATGTCATACCCGTTACATGTTTGGTTTGTGGTTAAGAGATAAAGTATGCAGTTGGACACCTACAAGTCAACCTAGGGTTCCTAGGCCTAAGAGGGGAAGTGGTGTACCTAATGCTCATGATGAGAGTTGAGTTCCTGAAGAAGCGAGCATGGTACTCCTCATGTATAAAGGAAAAAGGAAACCCCTTAATATTAAAAGTATGTTTGATGAACCCCTCATAACTAGGTTGATGATAAAGGAAAGTTTGATCTTGATCCAACATCGAGGAAAGAAGGATAAGTATGACCTAGTGTGGTACAGCAAGTGATCTGCTTGTGCCTTAATGGCTTGCTAGGGTTAAGTAGGCTCGTGGGGATGTAAACCCTAGACCTAAGAGCTTTTGTGACCTTAGAGATAGTTTTCCTCCCATCTTGGGAGAGGGACCCCTTTGGAAGGGTGTATATCAATTTTATTGGTTCAAGGTAACCTAAAGATGTCTCATAGGATCTTGAGAAGCTAAGTGAAAGGTACATGGTATGAGAATGAATCTATAGACCCATAGGTATCCATCTCTATTGCATATGAATGTGTTACCATGGATGTAACCAGTATGGGGCTTGACCAAGGTAGGCAGATTGCCATGATGCCTATGAAAGGATGAGAGCCAGTCCATGAATAAGTGAGAGAGATGATGAAGACTTGGGTAAGGTTCTAAGTGAACATGTACTATAATGGAGAATCCTAAGTCTATCCTAGGGTCAGGTAGGGATAAGACCGATGAAAGTAGGAGTTGCCTACTTCCCCAGTTGCACATGACCATAGGGTCGGGAGGTAACAGCTATCATTGTCTGAGGGTCATGGGTTAGGAGATTGATCACCTTCATGAACTCATGGGACCCAAAGGGCAGATGAGTAGGGCACTCTCTTGATGCATGAGGGAAGAAGGACGACCCCAAAAGAGTCGGTACCCTATAGACCTCGAGGAGATGACCAAGGATATAAACCTCAGTAGGTTCAAGATTAGTTTTTCATGGAGGTAACCTTGATATCATGATGTCTGTTTTGTAGAGACATATGTGGCACGTTGCAACTTAGATGTAAAGGTGTATTGGCAAGGTGGGGTGTACCATCTCTACTCTTGGAACAGGAAGAACTCTGTATTTGGACTGCAGCCAAATGCTTATTTCCTCTTGTTATGGGGGTGAGAGATAGGACATTATGCATGTCATACACCAAGGATAAGAGATGATGTAGGTTGGAGCGTTGCCACGAGAAATGGGGATAGAGAAGATATCTACCCTGGTAAAGTGAATAATACATGGATGGTTTGTAAACACTAAGAGGAATGAGGTAGTTCCCTTATGAGGATGTTTTTATCATGAGCTATGTGGAACTTACAAGTTATACCAGGTTGAGTTTGATCACCATGATGATAAAATCAGAGAGTGTTCTTATGAAGATAAACATATAGTTTGAGGTGACATGATAAGTGAAATACATGGAAGTGTACTGTTACTTAATACCTAAGGATGTGAAGTGGTAATGGATGCTCTGGTTGAGATACATCTGACTTGTTTGACCAGAAGCTAGAAGGGGTTGTTTAGCTAACCCTAAGTTTGGAAAGGAGAGGTGTTTGGATAACACTCAGATGTAACAAGATAAGTTGAAAAGTTAAGGGTTGTTTGGTTAGCCAGTCTAGTCCTTGATACAATGAAAGGATGGTGGTAGAACCTCAAGTGCACTTCTTTGGAAAAGAAGGTGATGAAACCCTTACTAGAGTGGTTTAGGGTTTCAGAAGAATAGATCTTGAAAGAATCATGACATACAGGAAATCATGATTGAAGGTCGCCATACACCGTGGTTCTACCAAGATAGTAAATAACAATAGCACTTTGGATGCTTAAGGTAAGGTTGCATGGGGTATGTTGCCATGCAAGTCAGGAGGTAAAGGACGAACACCAATAACCCAGTGTGTTGATGTAAAGGACAAAAGAGTCCCTGAGAGGGAATGGGAGTTCATCACTATGAATGTTGTGATAGGTCTTCCCTAGACCAAGGAAGGTCGAGATGCAATATGGGTTATGGTAGGTCGCCTTACCTAGATGACATGAGAAAGAAGAGAGTTCCGTAAAGAGACAGATCGGGTTGAACTACATATGAGAGAGATGGCTCAACTACACCATGTTGCGAGTTCAAAGGATCTGAGTTTGACCTAGAGGTTCACTTCCATAAAAGTGGAAGTAGGTACCTGAAGAACTCGATGGTACAGTTTATCACCCCTAAATAATGGTTAGTATGATCCGGACTAAAGGGTCTGATGAGAGCATGTGTGCTTGATCAAGGTGATATCTAGAGACAGTTCTTGTCCTATGAAAGATGTGACAATGACCACCATGGCCAGTATCGGGTTTTATAAGAAGCTCTGTAAGGGAGGTTGTGTCGGTCACCACTTCAGTAAGGTGGTGTTAGTGAAAAGGACCACATGATGGTTAGAAAAGGACCACATGATGGTTAGAAAAGGGACCACAATGCGTGTAGTTAAAGTCACTTTGATTGTGCAAGGGCTGAAAGGAGCCTAGAGACGATGAGAGTCGTGAGCAGATGCAAAGTAGACTGACATACAAGTTACTGTGGAAGAATATGTGAAAATCCGACCCCTCTGAGTTATAACTAAGAGAGTTGAGTCCCCGATGCATGGGTTCTTTTGATATGATTTGGTGAAGAAGGTTAAGATTGACCTTACCCCTCAGGATAGAGTAATGGGAGATGTTTTCCATGTGTCTAATTTAGAGCACTATGTGAGGTACCCCGACCATGTGGTGAGCAATGAACCTAGTGAGCCCCAAGGGAGGCTGACATGGCCTGAGTCACCTGTGTAGTTTATAGACGCCAGGATGAAAGAACTCAGAGAAAAGAATATGTGATGATAAAGGTTCTGTGAAAGCGCCATGAGTATGGCAAAGCCACATAGGGGCCAATGATGGACATGGAAAAGTCTTATCCTAATTTGTTTGTTTGCTTGATTGAATTTTGAGGACAAAATTCCTATAAGAGGGGAAGGATGTTACAACCCTAATTTTGCATGTGTTTTCATTGAAATGTATTGATTTTATGAATTTGGACTTAACTGAAAGGTTGCATGCTTTGCTTCAAAGAAGGGATTTCTTTGCAAAATCTCCCCTTTTGATAGGAATTTTGTGATTCCTATTATTAGATAAATCCATTAATGGATATAAAAGAGAAGAAAGGAGGAAAATCCAAATAATAGAAAAAAAAGATACAAGATAATGAGTATTAGGCAAAATAATTATGAGAAATACATGGAAATCTCTAGAAAGTGGCATTAATGGCCACAATTGAATAAATTTTATTTATATGTAATTTCTAATGGAAGAAATAGAAAAAAAGGAGTATATTCTTTATTAAGATTATTCTTTGTATTTCCATAATAGTAGATGATGTCAATTATGAAACAAAGAAGATATCTTGAAGTACTTTCGGAAAGGCAATGAATATTGTGAGTTTTGTCTTTTTCCATGAGAAAGGGGTGGAAGTTTCCTAAAGCATCGTGAGTTTTCTTTTTACATGCGTATCGTTGTAGTCAAAGAAGGAATATAATGATAGCATATTTTTTCCTTTTCATCCCTTCTAGGGATGCATGAACCCCGGGTCCCCTACCTATATAAGGGGAGGCATCTTCACGGTGTGCCAAACCCGAAGGATTTAGGAGAAACCTTCCGGCAGCAGAATTCTGCCGCCATGGCAGTTGGTTCCTGCTCCTACACGTCGGACCCACATCTTCCGCAACCAGGTGCCTGCTCCTACCTAATGTGTATTGAAGGGGGGGAGCAACGAGGAGTAGCATGCCGCTTGGCACCCTCGGCATTGCAGCTGCAACGTCGGGCGCACTGGATCCAGGTGCAGCGCCGTCAGCGCGTGCATGGGTGGGGCGACCTAGACGTTGCGAGCTGACGATGGAGGGGCGTCGTTCTGATGGTGGCGCCAGCCTCTAGGAGAGGGTGGTGCTTGAGCAGCGCTGGAAGAGTGTGAAACACAGAGTGCAGAACGGCAGCGAGGCTGCAGATTACTGCAGAAACACGAGTTGCAGACAGCCATGCCAACTAGGGCAGGCCTGTGAAGGAGACGCTGGGCCGATCCGAGGGAGTTTATCACCTAGCCGAAAGCGGTCCTACCGGACTTGAGTGCTCGTGGAGAAGCCGCCCCGTCGGGGGACAGCGGCGTGTGTCCCTGTGCGCGAGAAAGGGAATCGGGCGACGCCCTACGAGAGGTGCAAGGAGAATTAGAGTTAAATGACTCTAATGCCCCTCGGCCTACGTGCAAGATGCAAGGGTGGAGGAGTCTTTCCGCTCAAATCAAGAAATCATATGAGGTAAATTTACTTGCTGACGTGGCATCCTGTTATTGGTTCAGATTCAGTTATGATAAATTAATCATAGAAAAAGATCTATAACTCGGATTGGTATGAATAATATATGAATTTTGATCAGAAAAATGCAAGGAACCCAATAAAAATAGTTTTATAGCCTGAATCTGATCATAGTTCAAAATATAGTGTAAATTATCATCTTTAATGAATTAAAGATTAAGAAACCCTATTTTGATATGATTAATGTGTTTAATAGGGTTTAATGGATCTTTAGAGTTGATATTAATCTGTTAAATGTAAAAAGGAACATTGAGTTCAAAAAAAGGAAGAACTTTGCACATGATTAGTCTAATTTAGGGTTTATGTGCTTAAATATGCATGAAATTTGAAAAGGGCATAAAGTTATCATCTTTAATGATTCAATTAAGGAAAAACCCTTAGATTTGATGATAGATGGATAATTCAAGCTGATATTAACCTGTTGTTAATGAAAGAGAAAATAGGATTTAAAAATATGATCTTTTTATATATTTGGTTTAATTTAGGGTTTCGTGCATGATTATGCACTAATGAGCTTGAAAACCCTAATTTAGATGAATATGTCTTTTAATTGGTTTAATTGTGTAAATCCACAAATAAAATAGAGAAGTGATGATCCTAAGCCAATTTGAGCATAAAAGATCCTTAATGTGGATAAATTGAGTAATTAGGGTTTTTATGAGTGGAAAAGTTGTTTTAGGGTTTGTTGACCTAAAAAGGATAAAGTTTGAGAAATTGATCTAAGAAACCCTAATGCATCCTAATGAGACTTAGAAACCTTAGAAAGGTGTCCCACGTCAATAAGGAGTTGTTTGGAATATGCTTGTGACATTTAGACATTATACATTTTTTCAGGATCAATGTTTGCTTGATTGATTGATTGGCTTGCTTGATTGGACATCTAGTTGGATTTGGATAAATTGTTGCTTGGGATCTCCAAGACAGGTATGTGGTTACGATTATGAATAACAGCTATAGTTTCCCGATGGATTCCCGGATGTTTAATCACATTGAATGCAACTAAACTGTTGGATGTTTATTTGTTTCATGCCACTATAAAGTGACTATGATTATCACCATAAATGTGCATATATAACTGGCTAGATCCGGGTCCACCTAAGATACTTTGAAAAGGCTAAAAAGGGGTAATCCTAGAGCAAGGTCTAGGTTACCGTGAGTTAGAAACTGGGCTACCTACGTGTAGTGCCATGAGACTCTTTAGCATATCCCGAGTTAAGGAGTGGTCTACTTACGAGTAGTGCCATGTGACTCAACCCTAGAAACCGGTTCACTTATAGGTGGATCATGAGGGGTTTAATGGGGACAACACAGAGGATAGGGTACTCTTGGATCGCGGAGTTATATCTAAAACGTAATATTGATTGTTAAATAAGTAATTGAATGATTACATTGTTATCATAGTTGCATGTTTATTGTTTCCCCCACATACCAGCTTCGGTTGACCGACGTTTTGTTTGTCGGCGTTTTAGGTACAATGAAAAGAACAAATAGTAAAGCGACACCTTGTGAATCCAAGAATTAAAGAACAAGGAGGAACTAGTTAGAATAGTTCAGCTGAGGTTAGAAGTTTAGTTTGTTCCAAACTTTTCGAAGGTATGCAAAGAAAATTTTTATTACCATTTTCAGTATAGTCTGTTAGAATTTAATAATTGTTTATGGTTATATGTCGAACCTTTGATCCGGAATTAATGGGTGCGACTTCAACCTCTTGGTCTCCCTTAATTGGGGGTTACTGAAAGGTGAGGTCGTAACAGATTTGAAGTGTGATAACCAAGTTGTTGTCCACATTGTTGAGATCCCAACTTTCCATGAAAGAACTAAACAAATTGATGTTGATTGCTATTTTCTGCAAGAGAAGATCCTAGAAAGATTGATTCAGTTGTCACCTATCAGATCTAAAGACCTATTACCCTATCTACTCACAAAATTCATGAATGGTTGTCGGGTTCACTTCTTATGTACCAAGCTGGGCACATATGATGTATGCTCTAGCTTGAGGGGAAGTGTTAAGTGTATAGAGACTTATATGTAAATGACACGGTCTTACATGTTAAGGTTGGGAATCTATTTGTAAATGTATGATGTATACTTCTTATATATACGATATGTGAGACGGGCTGTAAGAATAGGTTGTCTTCTTCTCCCACATTGCTAGCAACACTCACACATAGAGAGAGAGAGGTGTGAGGGGTCTTAGGGACTAGGAATTGGAAGTGTGACATTAATTATTGGTAAATCATTGTAAAAAGGTTTATTTCATAAATCAAGCCAATACTTAGCTTATCTGGTTATTAGTATCACATGACTTGGCATCGCTAAACCAATTTACCACTAGTTACATGGGTGGTTACACATTGAGCAAGGCACCTGCCTACAAGGTTAATTTGGAGGTGACAACCCTATTTTACTTCTTGTATCTCGTTTTTCATGTATTTGTGTTTCCCCTTTTTCTTCTTCAACATTCATGTGACCCATCGAACTCCTCTCTCCTTCAAGTACTTTGGACAAGCCAAGCAATAGCTCTTCCTTTAAGACATGCAACCCCTCCCCTCCCCCAACCTTCATTGGTGAACCATAGCATGGTCGATGGAACGAGGTAGGGGGAATTATTGTTGGAAAGAACTTTTGAATCTCTAGGCCACTAGCATGGAGTCCAGTCGCCATGTGGTTGGCTCTATGACTCAAAAGCACAAAGAAAGTTATACTGGCTGAAAATTGTACAACCTATATCCTCAAGAACTATCTGTTGCTGCCTCATTGAGAGTTTTTAATGTTTTTGTTCTGCTCTGCCATTTTCCCATCATCTTCCTTGTTCTTCCTCCCTTCTACTATTTTTCCTTTCCTCCCTCATGAGTCTTTGCTCCGATGTAAAAGGAGAAGCATTTGAAAAACCTCGCGCTATGCCCCTTCATCTCCATCAACCACATAGTCAAGCCTTCAACCACGTCAAGGGTGAGTCAAAGGGTTTCACTAAGGGAGGTAAGAGAGAAGCAAGTGAGATGGGTCACAAGATAATATTGTTCCTCAATGGAAAGGATGCAACTTACTCCTCTCATTTTGCTAGTTTTTCACAAAGGAGTGAGTGGTTTGATTCCTTTCTTCCAAAACCTCGATGAGTGTAGAGATTGCTAATTGTGACTCGTATTCCTCACCTAGGGCTAGCACCACATGTGTGGGCTTGACTCTGCCATGTTGAATCCTACAACCAATCGAATTGCAAGTGCCTCAAGATCTTAAGCCACCCTGATGGTGGTCTAGCACATCACCCAAGTCAAACCAACTAGCTCGACTTTGCCCGGTGCATCAAGTTTGTCAGTCTGCCTTGGACATGTAGTTGTATCCTAGAACCATGCTCAATAGTCTAGCACCCCTATAGCCATTGTTGACCATTGGAGGAAGCCACAAGCTAGTTAGATAATGGTGACATGTGCAGGTCATTGAAGGAGGGAGTGCTTGACAAGCCTGCGCTAGATAGAAAATTTGGGAGACATGAGTTGTGTGTTTGTCTCCCACTTTGGTCGAGCAAGGTTGTTAGTCTAACACTACTCATGGCAAGTTGTCCACCTTTGTATTACACTATTGTTCATGGCTCTAGGAGACAGCTCTAGCTTGGTTCTTTCTTTCCCATAAGGGGACATTGTGGTGCAGACTGAAGATGGGAAAAGGAAGGGATAGCTTATCTGGAGGGTGAAAAGTGCGATCCACTTGGACATTTTTTAAATGCCAAATCGGTGGGTGGTTTGCACAAGTCAGCAGCCACATAGACAACTAATGACGGGCTAAATTAGTTCTTCTCTAAAGTATCAGATAGATTTGACTGGACATGCATAGTACATGAATATTTATGAAATTGACCCTTAAATTGAATACATAAGAGTTTCTAGCTATAAATATGAGTGTCGCATTGACCATAATTGTAAATAAGCAATAATGAATATAAACTTAAATAAATTGTATGCTTCCATCCTAACTTTCGAAGCTTGTCTTTCTAGTTAATGGGGATGGCCTAAAGGCATCAAATAAGGTGATAGAGTTTTCTTACAACATGCCAACATTCGTTTATAGAGAAAAATGACAAGAATACCTCTTGTATCACTCTTAACCAACAATGATTAATGTCAATACACTTAAATCAAAAACCTATAATAATACATTATAGTTGTTGTTTTATGAAAACGCAACTAGGGAGAGGGAGAAAATAGAAATTTTATACCAGTTTAAACTAACAATCTCTAACTTAATTTGATGCAATATACTCCTATAGAAACGCTACCGTCTTACCCAAAATCTTTGATGAAACAAGTTAAGTGAAACATTGATATTCCTAGCAGCCAAACCACTTCATAACACCAAGAGTTGATCAATGTCAATCAGCTGGAATTAAATCTTATGTATAAACAGTAGTCACTCCCCAAGACGTCTGACGCAATATGCAATAAGGAGAGGAAGAAGATAGAAAGCTCCATAATAATTTTAAATTACATTATTCTATGTGAATTGCTGCAGATAATCTTTTCTATAAGCACACTACTAGTCTTACCCCAAACCTTTGATGAAACAAGTCTACTGCAGCTTTGACGTTCCTAGTGATCAAACCTCTCCTACAAAAATTTAAGAAAAACATATTAACCGGTCAAACTTTTGCCATAGATCTATATAACTATACAGAAAGACTTAGCTAGCTTAACAATCTTTAGATGGTAGGTTATCATTTTGTTGAGTTAGAAGTGTTGACGTTATTCTCATTTAATAAATTTTATTCGTTTTATGCACTCCAAAGCATCACTCGAACCCATGCCGAAATGGTAATAACATAACCGCATTCCACCATTGATGTGGAATGGAGTCTCACCACTTTTCCTCTCTCAGTTTCTTTTTTTCTGGACTATGTCAACATAAGCATGCTAGGTTACTCAGCAATTTTGAGCACAACTCGTGGAATATCCCTTACAACAGATAATTCGGCACAAATTGGTTATCTTGCCAGATACTCTCTAGAGGCCTGAGAGATAGAGATATTATATGCAAGGCACTGCAACAAGGTTGAGCAATGAGCTTGACATAAACTATCAATAATGGCTACTGTAGTTTTATACAGAACTTCTCACTAAATCTCCTCACAAGGATTTTTCCTTCGTTCTCACAAAGGAAGAAATCCATCTCTTAAACAACAACCAATGAATGTTCCCATGTAAAACCTTGATTAAGGTAATATCCGCTGTGATGAAATTGTCTGGCATACAAATTTGAAGTCCCCATCAATACAAGATCGTGATATATGAATACACACATGACATTAGAGCTTGCTAACAAAGGGTGTCATTTTATCTTCTTTCATAAGAGGGACTGATAGAAAAACAGGCAGCCGTAATGTGATATTGACTGACATCATAAATGTAATTCCGATCAATCCATAGACATAGCGCAGCCAGAAAGGCAGGATTTTAATTATCGACAGAACCCAAATCAGTGACTACCTTAACCGCTGGGAATCAAGAAACTGGCAAAGCTCTTCTGCGCCTGCAGGCCTCCGATTTCACCAGAGATTATAATTAGCTGAATCGCTGACCGGACGAGGAAAAGGTTGGGACGGAGTGATTGGGATATAGCAAAGGAAGTCTGACCGGGCATAATCTGGAGACGATCAAGACCGTCCTGCTCGAACCTGGCGATTATCTCGTAGGCCTTGCGCTGCTCGTGCTCCCCCCACGTCTCGATATGGTGGAGTATGTCCACAGCACCGTCGCGCGAGCGGAGCATGGCATAGGTGTCATCGCCGAGAATAGTGCGATACATGGCCGGGAAGTCTATCACGGGGATGGTGAGTGTGCCGTCCATGTCGAACACCACTCCCCTCAACCGTGCCCTGGCCGAGGCGCCGACTGTGGAGGAGGAGAAGCGAGCGGACATAAGTGCCGAGCGGCGGCAAAGCGTAGTGGAATAGGATGGGGAGGAAACGAGATGGAGTGATGCAGGCACTCTTCTAAGCAGCGAGCTCAGCATTGGGGGAGCAAAGAGAGGCTGGTGGTGGCGGAGCTGGAGGTCATACGGTGGTGGTGGAGGGAAAGCGGTACATGCGAGCATACGACAGGCTTAGAGTCAGACCGACTCGTCTTGTCCAGCTCTGTGCTCGTCGACCACTGCTCAAACCACAATAAAATTTCTGGTTTCTCACAAAATAAGATGTCACCACACAATTTTACGTAAACACAGCAAATTCTGCATTCACATATCAACACCACTAAACATAAATATTTTAAAAATATGTTGCAAAACAAATATGCATCCTAGCAAGTACCAACCAGCTAGCTCTTTGTTAAGAATGATACTAGTATCACATAACTAATCATTGTTAAAATGTAATAATTAGTCACCTAGAATGAAACTGCAAAATTGGATATACACATGCTATGGGAAAAAACTACCCATGAATGTTCAGTTTCTATTGATATAAGATATGCAGAGACCGACTACAAGTTTATTGGCATAAGGGGTCGGAATGAGTATGTGTGTGTAATTATGTTTCCCACTTAGATTGATAAATTGAATTGTAGCAAAGTATATAAGACAATCTTTGAGTCGATTGAAGATATCTGAAAAATGGTTATGTTCTTCTGTGCCCGTCCCTATAGAAGCCTCATTATGGATGTAGAACAACATTGTAGTTGATATCTATTAGGAATGTCTTACTTCTTTCAAGTGATATTAGTTTTTTTCATTATCTTGCTTGATCATTGGCATCATTCCTAACACCCTCATAGACCTTTTTTTGTAGGTTTGAGGTATTAAGGTTGATAAGGACATGATATGCAAAGTCAATACTATCATCAAAGACGGTCAATTTTTTGTGCCAAATAAAACATGACTTCTTCAAGCTCCCCCTAGTAGCAGCCCTAACTGACTATTGTTCACAAATAAGACATGGGTCAAGTTGAAACATATTTACAACATTATTTGTACTATAGGTGATCAGCATCTTTGAGCGCACTAGATTTGAGATATGATGCTTTGAAATAGCTTTGTGTTCATGCTTGGGTGTGTTGCTTGAATAGGCTACTCGTGTTGGATTTCTTGTGTGATTATTATTGAAAATTGTGCAAATTTATCTCATATATATACAAGCTTTGGAATCAACATTTTACATTTCTTAAAAAGTGATTGTATATTATTGGTGTTGAGAATGCACCCATAGGGTCATAAATTCCAAAACTACTTAGAGACTTCTTAAACTGTCTTATAGGGAGTGATAATGGTTGGGCTTCTCATTGGTTTTCAACTTGAGCTACTAAATTAGCTTTGGAGAAAGATAACTAGAGGTGAATCAATTCAACACTTCCATTAAGGGAAATGTAAACATGTTTTCATATTTTTTTGATAGACATAGCCCTCATTTTTTTTCATTTCCTTCTATATAACATGAAAAAAAGCACATCAAATGTATAGAGCGGTTTACATAAATTGAAGACGGAACTTTTGGCACACCACTCCCAAATTATCCACTAGCACATAATTCTATGAATAAATAGTCACTTAGCTAGACTAAATTGCAAGCCCTAAAAGAAAAATAAAGATAGAATGTTCATATATAAAGAAAAAATGTCAAGAAAAAATCTATTTTGTATATAATTTGGCATTTATTCGTATATTTAAAAGAAGTTTATATCATGGAACTACCATCCATTGCATTAAAATTAGCATGTAGCGTAATGAGGAGCTAAACACAAAAATAAAAATCATATATACATGTTTTCATCACCAATATAAATTATATATGAAACCCCTAAAGATTAAAAATTGACTCCTAAGAACTTGAAGTTTGTGTTGGATATATATATATATATATATATATAAAACACTTCTCTAACATTTATATGTCAACATAAATAGAAGGGGTTTCATCAACAATAAGATCACGACTAGATTGTGTCGGTGAATAGATACCTGAAAGGCTTTAGTATATTAGTTTTAGTTCCTTAGTGGGTGGAGAATTACCACTCATATATGAAATATGGTAAAGAAGCATGAATAGTAAACATTCAACATGTAAATTCCTAATGTGTAATTATTCTTAAATATGCAATATGTTTAACATATTGAATAATGCAAGTTCATTTAGCAAGCATTCTAACTAAGGAAGTCATATAATGATAGCAGTAGTTAATCTATGAAACATTCTTTTGTGGCTTGTAATAGTTTTTTGTTATGACTTGTTCTTTAGAATACTTAACTTTATTACCTTTCCACAAATTCACTTGGTTTCTACCCATTCAAATCAAAATCTTCCCAATTATTGAAGTCATATGGATAACCGACCTCCTTATGATTAGTTGTTACCTTTGGTTGTTAACACCATCCTCAACAAAAGCATCAAATCTAGCATATCTTACTATTTACATTAGGGGATCTGGTTTTGGCTTCCTATGAAAAGAAAAGATGTAAGTGGAGCATCTTCATACGGGACATGAATATCATAATGTTGCTCCTACATCTTTTCACAACAATGATTCTGGCATGGTCATCGCTCACCAGGGTTGGATCACTCATATAGAGCAACTAATTTAAAAAGGAATTAGAGTGATCATAATTAGAGGTAGACATAATTTTTTTGAGTTAGAAGAGAAGATTTCCCCCCCCCCAAACCAAAGTGAAGGTCGGACGCTCGGAGGGTGGTAAATCGAGGCGGTAGCTGTGAATCGAACTAGAGTCCCTTCGTGAGGGGACACCGTGCTTGACCACTTGAACCACTCCTCCCCGACAGAGGTAGACATAACTAATAAACAACTCCTTTTTTAAGATTCCATAAAATATAACATAGTAGATCAAATCTATAAATATCACTTAATGTTGTATAGAGTCTTTGTATCCTAAGAAATATGTCGTAGCACCTTAAACAAATGGCTGGTACAATCACCTCCATTCAAACCATCACCAGTTTAGACAAAGAAATCTCTATAAATTTTAAGAACAAACAATGCAACCATTGAGTTACGTGGTATCCACATACCAAGAAATTTGATAGATGGTAGGTCTGGACTAAACATATATATATATATATATATATATATATATATATATATATATGTGTGTGTGTGTGTGTGTGTGTGTGTGTGTGTGTGTGTGTGTGTGTGTGTGTGTGTGTGTGTGTGTGTGTGTGTCTACTTGGACTTTGATCATCTTGCTAAACCCTACAGGATGTGATTTTGACAGTATGCCTTACGATATAACCCATCTTGACCTTAAGTCAAACCCTAAATGCTTGACGTTCACCTCATTGTAAAGGATGTCCCTATGACCCTAAAGTTTTTATTAGTAAACCCATGGTTGCATGAGTACAAAGTGATAAGACCTTACCTACACTAATGCCTTAAGTTCTAGGGTGGAAAAAATGCCACTATCATCCTCGAAGGAAATGACACCAAAGATATAACATCCACTAACTATAGGTAGAACAAAAATACGAATACGTCAATGCATTCATATTTGAAATCTTGAGAAATGACTCAAAACATGATACCACATGCAATAAGGTAGTCTACAATAGATGTTTTCAACTACGAATATAAATAAAGGAATACAAACAAGTTGTATTGCCTTCTAACTCTAAATATCAAGGGTTAAGATATGACCCTATTTTGCAATTGTAAAACCTCCCACAATGTCACTACTACGTAAATTGAGAAAAAATACAAATAAAAAATTTTGTTCCTCAAGAGTCAATTGGATGGAACCTAATGGGGATTTTTTGAGTTAAACCCTTCAACAATTGCTAAAGGCCGTCATTAAAGAGCCCACGTATGAAAAAGAAGATTGGGTGCTAATGGTTCTACATTATTGATTGACTACCAATATGTTGTAGAATATCATAACAAGGATGTGACAAAGGATGGTGATAAGGTTGAATTACAACTAGCACCAAAGGATCACGAGGTATGACTTTCCATTATTTGTCAAAAAAAAACCACCATAATGTGTGAACCTGATCCAAACAAAAAATTTGCATATTATTTATCACATCCTTTTTACTTTAGATGAGAATGGAAATAGCAAGTTACGTTTATAAAGTCTGATCAAACATTGATACATATTGTTCTTGTAAAAAAAAGATGGGAGGATAATGGGATATTTATTGATAGAAGACACACTCATCTTCTATATATAGAAAAGGAGGAAAAACAAGGGAAGCAAAGTTATCTGTAATTGACCAAAAAATAGGCCCATAAGACATAATAAGCTAAATAATAGTAATTCTAATACTCCCTCTTAAATTGGAGTATGGGTGAAACACATATCCAGTTTGGACTAACAAGACTCAATTCGGTGAATAAATGTTTTTGCTCCTGATATAAGATTTTCTCCCCCCCCCCTTCAATATGACTCTCCAAAATCAATTTGGTGGCGCGCCTTTTAATATGTGTTCTGTATGATGAAAATACTCAAGCTTTAAAGAAGGTCTCTTAAAGTACATCTAAAAGAAGTACATATGATAAATGGAATCCATACTCCGTAGTAAAAACTCACTACCATTAATCTGGAGTAGAAAATGAAGAACACCATGAATACACCATCTTCACTGGAGAGGAATGTGCAAGTGGTATAAGCGCAACCAACACATCCCACATATATGACGCAGTACGAATGCAGAGGCACAATATCAACTTAGTAATAGAGGTAACTTTAATTCATTTGAGAAGTATATTTAACTGGAATTATTTGGATATATTATGGAATTATTTTGATTATTAAATACAAAATTCATGATATGTGATGTTATCATATATGTTTTAACTGTTGGGAAAACAGTATATTTATGTTTTCTATTATGTTAATATTTTGAAGTTGTTGACTTAAAAATCATACCTTGGTACTTGTATTAACTGTAATTGAGTGATGCAAGTGGGTCGATCAATATTCTTAGTGTGGGTTTTTCTTTGGCTGCTTTGGGTAAGTTGAAGTGTGCTAGGTTGGGGCACATCAATCTATCCCTATGATTGATGCATGCTCCTAGGGTGGGACGGTTCATGTTGTGTACCTCAGGCAGTGTGGCAACATCGGGCAGGGTTGGCCACCCGATGCCTGCCTAGGGCTAAACCTATGCAAGCGCTTTGGGTCAAGAGACCTGATGGAACAACTTATTGTCGATTGCCCGATGTGTGTTTATGTTGGATTAAAATCGGGTGCTTTGGGTGATTTGTAACCAATTACATGTGAAATGATATACATATCTATGGGGATTTTCCATCTATAACTTGGGGAATTTCAAGATTATAACTCCCCTTATTGTTTCTTTTTGTTCTGAAATAAAAGTGGTGATTCTTGTTGTGATCATGCTCTAAAGAAATATATAATTTACATGTATTATATTTAAAATTGCCAATTTAAGCACATTTATTGTTGTGTCCATAATATGATCATACAATGGAATTTTTGGATATAAATTTGTATACTAAATCCTTAAATTTATAATAATATATTTCAAAAAAGTAAAAGTGGATTTCGATCCTCATTGTGTTGGCACTTGTATGACCAAAATGATGAAAATTATGACTGTTTTTGCAAGATGAGTTTGAATTGGGTTTTTATTGCTTCAAATTATTTACTTGTGCATACATTATTACCCCTTCTCAATGAAATATGAATAATTTACACAATTAATTATAAAACCCTACTTCATGTAGTTCACTGAGATTGTGTGATTATCCTATATTTGAACTTAGGATACCAAAATGTGTATCCATGTAGAAATCTCAAGATTGTGAGAAGGTACTCAGAGACATATATTATTAAATATATGTAGATTACTAAGAATCCTTATGAGGTACGGTCCCATTAATGCCCTGAATCACTCAATTGTATGAGTGTGGTCAAGTTTGTACTATTCAGTTGTGAATGGATGTCCTACCAATGTGATTGAGAATTATGTGATATGATGATTAAAAAGGGTCGTAGTGCCAATATCATATGATAGGTGTCCTGACCTTAGTACCCATGATGAGCCTGGTGTTTATATGTAGGCCACATGTCAATGAGCACCTACTTGTTATACTCCCACCGAATGAGGCATGACAAGGTCATAAGGAGTCTAGATAATCATAAGATCCTCTATAGTGGATTAGGATCACTAATAATTAGTTTTGGTGTAAATCCCCACTTGCCAGGGCTTAATAATTAAACATGTAATCAAGTCATGTTGTATTAGTGTGTTCTATCCTACTGCTTTATTATTCTATTTTTATTGCTATGTTGTACCCTAGTACATAATGCTTGACTTTATTTTTGTACTCTCTTATTGCTCAAAGATGTTTTATAGAAGTTGCTCCTTATAATGACCTATTTGAATTAAACATATGTAGAATGTTTAAATTACTATATAGATGGTTTATCAATTGGTGGGACTTTAGTCCCACTCTCATGGTTCTCAACCCTTATTAGGTTCTCAACACCTACCCTAGGGGTATAGTAGTGAGAAACCACCTTCTCCATCACAATTGTGAGACGAAGGTGGAATTCTAGCCTTTTTGAGGTGTCTAGAGTCATCCTTACTCACTCAGGTCTGGGCTAAGTATTTTATACATCAATGTGTTTATGATTGGGTTTTTGGATATATGCCATCTGCATGATGTTTTATTGTATATATGAACAACTCAATATTTTGTATTAACATGTGCTGATTTGGGTCATATATGTGAAATCTATCCAGTTACCCACATACCAATGAATATAATGAGCCTTTTATATGATCATCTATGTAATTTTTGCGAGAATTTAATCCAAAAAATTTCATGTCTTCTTGGTTATGATGTTAAGTAGGACCAATTTGACATTTTGGTTTCAAGTTTCTCACTTTGTGGTCATCCATGGTTGGGGTACCATGCATAATTATTATAATACATAGTTCTAAAAACTCTTGAATAAATACTTGCATTTTGATGAAATTTCTTGTGCAAAATGAACTTTTGAAAATACTTGGCTCTACAATATGCACATATGTGATTTAAAGTGGCCTCAATATGGTAGTTTTATTTATATTTTTCTCTAGTTGCTTCTAGGGTTTCACAAACCTTGTCTATAATGGGTCATGATGGGGTTTCCAAAACCCTAGCAAGACCAAGTTACAAGACTTGTTTCTGGATCCTTTAATCTTACTTTCATATCCCTATTATACGTTTAACCATTACAATAAAGTCCTTAATAGCCTTATTTCCACTGCTCTATATGTGTTTGGCCATGTAGACACTATACTAAGTAGGTAATGGAATATAGTAATAAATATCACAAACACATCATTTTACGCATGTGGTAGGATTAGTCATGAAAATATAAACTGCAGATGACTTATGTTACTATGTTGTCTGATGCTGCTCCTTTCAAATATATAGCAATAAAATACTAGAGGCATGGATCTGTCATCCTCGTGACATCCAATCTCTATGTATACAAGTTCATTGATCTCTATGTAGACTAGAAAGATACATATGATCTTAGTATCACATGTTGCCTCACATGAGCATGATCATGCATTGTTCCAGTCTTAATTATAACGATGCACATGATAGATCAAGATGGGGTGATTGGAGCGAAATAATACTTATGTAATTGAAAACACAAAGGAAGTTTGATTGCAACTTGCTTAAAAGATAATACAACTGAAATTATAAAGAATGTAATTGGACAATGAAATCAACCACACAAAAATACAAGATGCAGTTTGGTTCTATCAAGAGATGTTAGTCTACTATCTAGTTGGTTCCAACTAGGCTAACATGTATTTTATTCTTTTTCTTTACTGATAAAAATAATCTTTTATGTCTTAAGACAACCCTCCTTTTCTATCTCAAGGAGAACTTGCACAACGGAGTAGATTGCAATCACTCTCCCACCTTGGTCACATCCTTCTCTCAAGAAGTAGTTTCAAGAAGCTTTCTCACAGCCTCCCTATAAACAAGTGATGATCAACTCTCCAGATGCATTAGTCAAGGTTATATTTGGTGGAGTAGGACACCACTATTAAGAAATGGCTTAGCTCGTAAGATAGCAATGTAGAATTTTAAACTTAGACTTGGATAGCATGTAATAGTTTGCTCGTGTGTTTCTAAGTGCCCATAAGGCACTCCTATATATAGGAAACACTTAGGAATGGTCAGTATAGTTGTTGGGAGTATTTAGGTTGAGTGAAATGTAAAAATACCTTCATAAATAATGTTGATACTTATAAAATGTTAAGTTGCCTCACACATATCATAATACACTCATATTAACACAATAATTCAATTTTGTGCAAAACATGTTACATGTTTTCTTTGTTAATTAATATTCACATAATGGTTAAATAAGAGGTATAATATTCTTTGGAACAACACTTGGTATTTCCATGCCCATAAATATGAATAATGTACTATTATCAGAATAAATATTGAATTAATGGACTAAATTGGTTAAATAAGTAAAATGTGAAATTGTGTGCATAATAATCTAAGGAAATCTCAAAAATAAAATATAATGGTAAAAACATATTTCTTAGGTCCTGATTAGTTTGAGTGCCAAGTTTCACATTAGTTGAACAGTAATAACTATCATAATTCTATTTAGAGAAAAAGCCAAAAGTATTAAATAAATTACTAAATTTCTTTGAAAGTGGAAATAAATCCCAAATTCAAAATCTGCATACCAAAACTAGTCTATGTGGGAATTGTCACATTAATTGGACAAACTTGTCAATTGTAGTGTAGTTTACGAGAGAGAATATGACTTAAAGTACAAAATATAAAGTAAAGTAGTAAACTAACAAAAAAAGGAAAATTAATGGAAAAATTAGATTCTACATGTCAAATTAAGATATATGCCTATTGTCATATTGATTGGAACTCCTTTGGGCCCTCAAATAGAATAGGAAAGAAAACATAAGTACTTAATAAGCAAAGTAAATAATCAATACAATTATTTTCCTAAAGTTCCGCTCAATATAAACGTCATGCGGGTCTTCCCTAACTTGCCAAAACTCAGGACTATTCTAGGACGTTAGATTTTGATCTAACAGTTGTGCCTATTTCTTCTTCCTCGCAATCTTATGGTTTCTCACAATCTACTATAACCAACTTTGCTTCCCAGTTTTTTGGCATAGAAAACTTCCTCGTCTCTCAATCATTTTTGCTATTTCTTTCTCCTCTAGATTCCTCATTTGATTTGGAATCAAATAATAATGACTTTCCTTATGTAATCTAGTTCGTAGTAGAAAACCCGAATTCGTCTTTCCATTTCGGTTTTCTAGAGATCACGATGTAGAACCCTATCATTATATATATAGTCTTAAGGCATCGACGATGCAAGGGAACTCCTTTCCATAAACCAATTTGTCTGGAAGTCTTTCCCCCTATCAGTTGTTTAAATTCATCTTTGTCTAGGGGTCATTGATTTGGTTTTGCCTACAAACTTCATAGCAGTTCAATTACCGGCCTTCACACCTTCCTTCACTAGTACAGTATTGGTCTGCAACGTCGGTTTTTTGAAGCCTCCAACGTCACTTTTCAAGCGACACCTAGGTTACAGTATTGCGACGCTATAGAGGTAGAAAAACCGACCCTAGAGAGGTACAAAAACCGACCCTAGAGGGAACAAAAACTGACCCAAGAGAGTGATAACAACAAATTTTGTGACGTTTTTGCCCTTTATTCTGTTATCAAAACTACCCTTTTCTGCTATTTTCCTCTATTTTATTAGCATTTTCGCAATAATTGGCCAAGCGACGCTCTTATTCCAATTTTTCCTATCTTTTACAGGGTTTTCCTCGTTTTTGTGCAATAAGGCCGATTCCGGCCCACAATAAGTCTAAGCCCGTCTCGACCTTCCTGACGCCCGATACAACCCAGCCCGACAGGGGCTGGGCGACACAAGAATGATCGGTGGAGAAGGGCGCCTTGCGAAAGGGACGTACCGGCCGACACACCTTCTACCCAACAGGGAGCCAAAGCCGCTCGACGACCCAGCTCGTCGAACGACACGACCACCCACCGGCAGGCGTGCCGCCCACCACGTGACCAATAGCCAGCACCTCGCGCCGAGATATGCCTGTATCGGCCATCCACATCCATCGACCGGCGTATAAGGGAGCTACGTGGCGCTTCGAGCACCATGTTTTCTCATCAACCGGCTGACTATAAATAACAGCTACAGGCAGCCGAAAAGACAGGTTGGATAGGTCGGGACGGCTTGCCCAGTTCACAGTTCGGACAGTTGGGGACTTGAGCTATCTGCGAGAGAAGTGCGAGAGCAACCGTATCGTGCCCCAGCGCTCGTACTGGGCGACACTAGGTGAGCTCTTCCTCATCCTGAGAGGGAGAGGATCGGTTCACCTAGGACTGTATCGGACGACACTGAGGGCCGATATCGGCCGATGTAGATACGCGACACGAGTGCCTGACAGCAATGCCCGACATTAGTATATGTAAATCCTTGGCCGACACGATATCGAAACCGATACGCTCTCCCTGTCAGTCGTGCCGCTTGAGAGGGTGTGCCGCCCGACATGAGCATATCGGCCAGGGTCTTCGAACGATATAGTCGTCCGTCAGGCGTGCCGTCCGAGAGTTCGTGCCGCCCGACACGGCTGTACCGGGATAGGTCCCTGGACGGTATCAGGCTGGGAGTAGTAGTAGTCTGTCGCACTTCTACATCAAGAAGGCGACATCTATCTTTAATTCTGTTATTTAAATTCTTAGCTTATGCATTGTATTAAGACCCTTTTTGCTGATGGAATTAGAAATGCCTAATTGCAATTTGTTTAATGCTTAGTGCCTTATGATTGGATAACTGCTGTGTTGGATATCTGAACTCTAGCTTGCATGTTTTGGATCGCGTTTCGCTTAGCTACCGAATCATCTTTCCCGTCACAACTACTTCGAGAGTTGGGTTGTGGCTCTAGTGTTCGGTCCGATTCTGGAGTACGAGAGTGCCCGGAACGGAGTTGTTTTAGTATCATTCCACTCTAACTTGAGCTCTGCAACCTCGAGAGGGGTGTTGATGCTTGGTTAGAGGCACCCGCTCTGAGAGGAGGGGTGCAGGGTGATACTACTACTGCTTGTCTTACTGAAGTCTTGTCCCTTGCATTACGCCTTAAACCGCAGTTTATCTTTCTATTTTCTGTCGCATGAAAATTCCTAAAAACTGTTAAATGACAAAATCTTAATATTTCTTGTAGCTCCAGTTGGAGATAGTTTTCTTTGATTTAATCATGACATCTTGTTGTTCCCTTCGGGAATTTTATTATCTCTTTATACCCACCGGAGTGTAGAGTGTCGATTCAGAGTCGTCAACACAACCCACCTTGTCCCTGTGTTTGACCCCGTAAACAAAGTTGCGGGGGCCTAGAAGGATTCAGGTTATAAATGCGAAGGCTTGACTACCTCAAATACGCCTCCAATTTTAGGACGCGCGATTTAGGCCGGTCAACTTTCTGGTGCCATTGCCGGGGACAAGGCAAATGTCACTGTTGACGAATTCGAATCCACTAACTACACTCCCGTGCCTCAAGCTTAGAAATAGGCTTGACAACACTTCTTTTTCTTTTTCTTTTTCTTTTACTCTAAGCATTATTCTTTACCCCAATTATAATTTTCTAAACTAGATTTTTATGCGGTTTTCAGGTACTCTGATCTACTGAACACCGAGACTGTCAACCATGCCTCGTTGTGAGCAACCCCTTTCTGAGGGCGAATGTCAGAGCCAAAGCGAGAAAGCGACCCGGCCTAATTGGGTTGGTCAGCTTTCCGCCTACATAAAAAGACAGGACACCATCATCAACCAGCTGGTACAGGGGACGCTTACCAGCCCTGGATCTCTGAATTCCATGCAACACCAGACGGCGAGTCTGTAGATGCGCCAATGGGAGGTCGATCAACGGCTGTCTCAGATGGCTGCTCTGATGAAGAACCCTGTAGGAAAAATGCTCCCTCACCCTAAAACTACAGTAATGGCAGTGCTTAGATCAGGAAAGATGGTAGAGCGCGCTGATGAAGCCCCACCGGAACCTAAGCAAGGGCCCAAGGATGTCATTCCAGCAGGAGATGGAGGTAGGCCTGCAGAAGCTGAAGAGCCTGTGCCGAGACCGTCCGATGAGCAATCTGGTGGGAGGAATCCTTATGCTCCCAGGGTACCATTCCCGTACAAGCTGATCAAGGCAAATCTGAAAAAGCGGCATGAAAGGTTCATGGACTCGATCAGGAAGCTGCATCTTGAAGTCCCCTTCCTTGACGCTTTGGAGGAGATGCCCACATACGCCAAGTTTCTCAAAGATCTAATAATGAAGAAAAGAAGGGGGGAAGGATAGAGACAGTGTACCCGGCCTCTACTTCCTCTGCCTTCGTAAAGCCCAGCTTGCCGACTAAGAGAAGGGATCTCGGAGCTTTCACGATCCCATTCGCCATCGGGGACAATGTCGAGCAGAAGGGTCTGGCAGACTTGGGAGCAAGCATCAGCCTCACGCCCTTAAGTTTCGCGCAAAGGATGGGTTTGACCGACATGGCTCGAACCAATATGCAGATTGAACTGGCGGATCACTCTTTCAAAAGACCTGTAGGCATTGTCGAAGATGTGCCGATTAGGGTCGGTGATTTCTTTATTCCCTGCGACATCGTCGTCATCGACGCAGCTGAAGATCCCAGATGTCCGATCATCTTCGGACGCCCTTTCTTGGCAACGGGGAGGGCGCTGATTGATGTCTCTGAAGGGATAATCACCTTGAGGGTTGGAAACAACCACATGGACTTCAAGATGAAGGAAATCATGAGAGGTCCATCCCTGTCTGAATCAGCCTGTTTTGCGGATAGCTACAATAAATTCTGCGAGGAAATAGAGGAGGATATCCGGACAGTGGATCCCCTTCGCGAGAGCAATAAGCTGTCAGGATCTCGACTTCGAAAATCCCGAGGTCGTGAAGCATCTCGACATTTTCAACCTTTCTGACAAAGACTTGCAAGAAGAAGAGGAGGCAGTGAACTCTGCGAAGTATGCCTCCCTTGAAGGAGAACCTCAGGAGGAGACACCCAGAGCAAAGCCGGATTTAAAAGCGTTACCTGAGGGACTGAAGTACGAATTTTTAGATGAAGAACAGAGGAACCCAGTCATCGTAAACGCAGATCTTTCAAGCAATCAGTTGGACCGGCTCCTTGAGGAGTTAAGACTCCACAGGGGGGCTATAGGATATTCCGTAGATGATATCAAAGGCCTTAGCCCCGCCCTTTGCATGCATCGCATCAACTTGGATGAGTCTGCCAAGCCCCTGGTCCAACCCCAGAGGAAGCTGAATCAGATGCTCAAGGAGGTCGGCAAGAAAGAGGATTTTACCAGGTACCCATCTTACCCGACGACCAGGAGAAAATGACGTTCACCTGCCTTTACGACACTTATGCCTTTAGAAGGATGCCCTTCGGACTCTGCAACGCCCCCGCCACCTTTCAAAGATGCATGATATCAATGTTCTCAGATTTTCTAGAAGACATCGTGGAAGTTTTCATGGACGACTTCTCCGTCTATGGAAAGGACTTCGATAGCTGTCTAAAGAACCTGTCGTTAGTACTTCAAAGGTGCGAGGAAAACAGCCTGGTCCTGAACTGGGAAAAATGTCATTTCATGGTGCGGGAGGGCATCGTTCTAGGGCATAAGATCTCAAGGCACGGGATCGAGGTGGATACCAGCAAAAATAGAAGCTATATCTAAGCTTCCTCCACCAAATTCCATCACGGGGATAAGAAGCTTCCTCGGGCACGCCGGATATTACCGAAGATTCATCAAGGACTTCTCAAAGATTTCCAAACCATTGTCCAATCTTCTGGTAAAGGATGCTGAATTTGTTTTCTCTAACGATTGTCTCAGTGCTTTTCAGGCCCTGAAAAATGCTTTAGTATCACCACCTATCCTTCAAGCGCCAGATTGGGGTTTACCCTTTGAGCTAATGTGCGACGCTAGCGACTACGCAGTGGGAGCAGTCCTGGGGCAAAAGAAAGATAAAAAGCACCATGTGATTTGCTACGCTAGTCGTACGTTGGACGAAGCACAGGTAAACTACACAACCACCGAGAAGGAAATGCTCGCGGTTGTCTTCGCGTTTGACAAGTTCAGGTCGTATCTCGTCGGATCAAAGGTCAAAGTATACACGGATCATGGGGCAATAAAATACTTAATGCAAAAGAAAGACGCAAAGCCCAGATTGTTGAGATGGGCCTTGTTGCTCCAAGAGTTCGATCATGAAATTATCGACAAGAAAGGCGCGGAAAATGTGGTCGCAGACCACCTATCGAGGATAGTGGCTGAGAGACAGAGAGGGCCACAGATCGACGACGACTTTGCCGACGAAGCTCTCATGATGGCTGAAGCTCAAGAAGAAGGTTTGCCCTGGTTTGCAGACATCTGCAATTTCCTCGCTTGTGGAGAGCTGCCTCCTGACATCACCTACAATCAAAAGAAGAAGCTATTCGCGGATGCCAAGAATTATTACTGGGATGATCCTCTCCTGTTCAGAAGATGCGCAGACAACTTATACAGGAGGTGCATCCCGGAAGAAGAAACTGCTGATATCCTGAAGGGATGCCACGCCTCCCCCTATGGTGGACACCTGGGTAGCGAGAGAACAGCGGCAAAAGTACTACAATCAGGTTTCTACTGGCCCTCCTTATTTAAAGATGTTGCACGATTTGTAAAGGTTTGCAAAGAGTGCCAGTCAACGGGAAATATAGGGCGGAGGAATGAAATGCCGATGTCAAGCTGGATCGAAGTGGAAATATTTGACGTATGGGGGATTGATTACATGGAGCCGTTTCCCCCATCCCAGGGATATCAATACATACTAGTGGCAGTAGACTATGTGTCGAAATGGGTAGAGGCGGTAGCCACCCAAACATGCGACGCCAAGTCGGTTATCAAGCTTTTTGAGAAGACCATCTTTCCCCGTTTCGGTATACCGCGCACCGTAATAAGCGACGGCGGGTCACACTTCGGAGAAAGGCAGTTCGAAGCGCTCCTACGCAAGTATGGAGTAAAACATAAGATCGCTACGCCCTACCACCCACAGACGTCGGGGCAGGTAGAGGTCTCAAACAGACAGATCAAGCGGATCTTAGAAAAGACTGTCAGCCGCACGCGGAAGGACTGGTCTATGAAACTTGACGACACATTGTGGGCCTACCGTACTGCTTACAAGACGCCCATTGGAACCACCCCCTACCGTCTTATATACGGAAAATCCTGCCATCTGCCTTTGGAACTAGAACACAAGGCCCTTTGGGCGATCAAGTTCCTAAATATGGATCTAGACAAAGCAGGAGAAAAGAGGTTTTTACAGCTTCAAGAGCTCGAAGAGCTGAGGATTCACGCCTACGAGAATGCAAAGATCTACAAGGAAAGAACAAAAATGTGGCATGATGCCCACCTTAGGAGAAAGGATGTGAGCGAAGGGGATAAGGTCCTGTTATTCAAGTCCTCCATCCGTTTTTTTCCTGGGAAATTACAGACAAGATGGGCAGGACCATTTTCTGTGGCAAAGATATACCCATCAGGAATGATGGAGCTCCGCGACAAGGATGACCCGACCAAGATCTTCAAGGTGAACGGGCACAGAGTGAAAAGGTTTTATGAGGACGAAGCTTTTGTCAAGAAAGCAGAAATTGACTTACTGGATGTGGGTACAACCGAAGAGCCTACACCAGTCGAGCTGGCGATGGAAACTTCAGCGCTCCTCGGGAGGCAGCCCGAGTCATAGATTAGGATACATTTGTTTTCTTTGTAAAAACAACCATTATGGACTGTAATAAGGCCCGAGTCAGTACATGCGCACGTGTGCTAACTCTTTTTGTTTTAAGGGCCATCGCTGTGTTTTGCGGATCATTGAGGAGTAATACCATCTGAGGTAAGAGATCCTTCTCTATACCAATGATGTTTTACCCTGCAATGGCCTTTTACTTCACACAGGTTTAGTTTTGGCCTTTTGACCGCCCGCTTTTCTACCGTGTCGACCAGCTGGGCGCAGAACCGCTTGTATCGGGCAGCCTCACCCCGGGCGTCGCAAGGGCAGCGGATGACCCTTGGACTGCCCGAGGGGACTGCGCGTCTCGGGAATAGCGTGACTAAAACGCCCGACGCGCGCCATGTTTTGCACGTTTTACCCCCAGCTGGGTTCTCTATAAATAGCATGGAGGTTTCTTCGTGTCGGGCTATCATTTTCTCCTTTTTGCCACCGGGAACGCATGCAGTGATCCTCCCTTTTGCTCATGTGTCGGCCATCTTGCCTTCGCCCTAGTATCGGGCGATGCCTCCTGAGAGCAAAGGTATAGCCCGACACACCTTTTGCCCGACACGTTATCACTCGCCCGGCACAGGTTTTGTATCGTGTGAGGCGTATCGGCCGGCTTGTTGTTTTCTTACCGAACGACATGGCTTGTCGCCCGATAGGGTTGTAGACCGACACGTTTATCGGCCGATAACCCTGTCGCCCGATGCCAATATCTCTTATCGAGACGCTTATCGGGTTCTCTTGACCTGCAGATTTTCTATCGCCCGACATGCTTTCGCGCGTAACGCCGGTCGATAGCGTTTTCCCGATGTTTCGTATCGGGCGTCATGCTTCTCACGCTGACGTCATGTTTTCGCTTCATGTGACCTCGAATCGCCCGACACACCTGTGTCGGGCGTCGAGCCTTATCGCGCGACAACATCATGTCGTCCGATCGCTTATCGCCCAGTTTTAATAAGTTTTCTTTCTTTTCATCTTTTTTTGCCTAACGGGTGAATAAATACATTTTAAATAACAGGTATGGCTCGTATGGAGCAAACCACCTACCGCGCCAGTAATCACGGCGCAGGGATCAGCAACAACCGTCGGGCAGAAACGGCAACAACAATGAAAGGGAAGATTCCTCTTGATTTGGTAGCTCCAATAGCGAGTCGCCTACCTATGAGTGCGGCAATCAAGGCCTCCAAACAAGTTCGAGGCACCCTGGTTCCGCCCTCTTAAGGGAGAGGGCCCACCCTGACTACACACTCCTGAGAACTAAACTAGGGACAGATAATCAACCCCTTGTTTATGTTCACAACAGAGATGTGAAGAAAGGGGGGGCCAGAAGTGAATTTTGAGGGTTTCGCTCCAGCTCAACCGCTACATCGCCAAAGCGAACCCGCTAGACAACCTCCCAATGGCATGCTGCAACTTCGTAGGAGCATTTTGCAGCACATCAGAAAGCTAACCCTCACTGGCTAAGCTTTACCTCACTTTTGCTTTCTTCTCTACTCTGGGACAGAGTAGAAAGTAAGTTTGGGGGGTATGCCAGTGAGGGAGGTATAAAAATTTTATCTCTTCAAGCTTTCTACGATATTCATTCTCTTTTACCTGATGTGCCCTTATAGCTCCCTGTATATCTGCTGTACGCATGCATGCCATATAAAAAAATTTACAAAAATCTTTCCTTTGCAAATTTCTGTCCCTATGCATATGTACAAAGTTTCTATAATAATAAAAACCTGTTGTGACTTCTTGCAAAGTTTACTTTCTGTATATTTAACGAGTTATAAGTTCTGTCATATCTTTCTGATAATGTTGTCTCAAACAAACAAAAGATTGTGCCTTGCCATCCAAAAATTTTCAAAAAATAATAATCTCGCAAACAGCTAAGAGACGAGTATGGAGAAGGAAAAAGCTGCCCAAACAGCAGATATCTCTTTTGTTTTCCCTTACCCAGCAAAAATCCCAAAAAGAGAAAGAAGCCTTATGAGCGTGAATAAAAGTATGAGAGTTGTGCCCAATAAAAAAAAGAAAAAAATATATATATACACCCTTGTTTTCCAAAAAGTACCCATCTTTAGGCATGGTAGATCCGGGGCAGTGGTACGTAGGATGTGAAATCACTGCTCTAAAGCCAACTGGCTTGGACTGCAGGGACCACTTGCCCGTTAACGGACCCTTACCTGGATGGACTGATGGGAAACAAGAAGAAAAACCCAAAAAGCCTTAGCCTACCCTATACACAACTTTCTGCCCTTAAAATAAAGCTGTTTGGTGTGGAAGCTAACTTCGGAATCATACACCATAGTCTCGCTGAAGCTGTGGAGAAGAAAAATTTTACTTAAATAATAAGGCAAGTAGGGCAAGGTCTTTTGTTCGCATTAAGACAGCGTTACCTCCAAGACATCGCAAATCTTGTGCTACCCTTTAGCCTTAAAGTTTTGCTGTGCAAGAAGAAGCAACACAAAGTCTAGTTTAAATATTGATTGAGGACAATCAAAAAGCTAAGTTTGGGGGAGTTGATAACAACAAATTTTGTGACGTTTTTGCCCTTTATTTTGTTATCAAAACTACCCTTTTCTGCTATTTTCCTCTATTTTATTAGCATTTTCGCAATAATTGGCCAAGCGACGCTCTTATTCCAAATTTTCCTATCTTTTACAGGGTTTTCCTCGTTTTTGTGCAATAAGGCCGATTCCGGCCCACAATAAGTCTAAGCCCGTCTCGACCTTCCTGACGCCCGATACAACCCAGCCCGACAGGGGCTGGGCGACACAAGAATGATCGGCGGAGAAGGGCGCCTTGCGAAAGGGACGTACCGGCCGACACACCTTCTACCCGACAGGGAGCCAAAGCCGCTCGATGACCCAGCTCGTCGAACGACACGACCACCCACCGGCAGGCGTGCCACCCACCACGTGACCAATAGCCAGCACCTCGCGCTGAGATATGCCTGTATCGGCCATCCACATCCATCGACCGGCGTATAAGGGAGCTACGTGGCGCTTCGAGCACCATGTTTTCTCATCAACCGGCTGACTATAAATAACAGCTACAGGAAGCCGAAAAGACGGGTTGGATAGGTCGGGACGGCTTGCCAGTTCACAGTTCGGACAGTTGGGGACTTGAGCTATCTGCGAGAGAAGTGCGAGAGCAACCGTATCGTGCCCCAGCGCTCGTACCGGGCGACACTAGGTGAGCTCTTCCTCATCCCGAGAGGGAGAGGATCGGTTCACCTAGGACTGTACCGGACGACACTGAGGGCCGATATCGGCCGATGTAGATACGCGACACGAGTGCCTGACAGCAATGCCCGACAGTAGTATATGTAAATCCTTGGCCGACACGATACTGAAACCGATACGCTCTCCCTGTCAGTCGTGCCGCTTGAGAGGGTGTGCCGCCCGACATGAGCGTATCGGCCAGGGTCTTCGAACGATATAGTCGTCCGTCAGGCGTGCCGTCCGAGAGTTCGTGCCGCCCGACACGGCTGTACCGGGATAGGTCCCTGGACGGTATCGGGCTGGGAGTAGTAGTAGTCTGTCGCCCTTCTACATCAAGAAGGCGACATCTATCTTTAATTATGTTATTTAAATTCTTAGCTTATGCATTGTATTAAGACCCTTTTTGCTGATGGAATTAGAAATGCATAATTGCAATTTGTTTAATGCTTAGTGCCTTATGATTGGATAACTGCTGTGTTGGATATCTGAACTCTAGTTTGCATATTTTGGATCGCGTTTCGCTTAGCTACCGAATCGTCTTTCCCGTCGCAACTACTTCGAGAGTCGGGTTGTGGCTCTAGTGTTCGGTCCGATTCTGGAGTACGAGAGTGCCCAGAACGGAGTTGTTTTAGTATCATTCCACTCTAACTTGAGCCCTGCAACCTCGAGAGGGGTGTTGATGCTTGGTTAGAGGCACCCGCTCTGAGAGGAGGGGTGCAGGGTGATACTGCTACTGCTTGTCTTACTGAAGTCTTGTCCCTTGCATTACGCCTTAAACCGCAGTTTATCTTTCTATTTTCTGTCGCATGAAAATTCCTAAAAACTGCTAAATGACAAAATCTTAATCTTTCTTGTAGCTCCAGTTGGAGATAGTTTTCTTTGATTTAATCGTGACATCTTGTTGTTCCCTTCGGGAATTTTAATATCTCTTTATACCCACCGGAGTGTAGAGTGTCGATTCAGAGTCGTCAACACAACCCACCTTGTCCCTGTGTTCGACCCCGTATGACTACTTCGACCCCGTAAACAAAGTTGCAGGGGCCTAGAAGGATTCGGGTTATAAATGAGAAGGCTCGACTACCTCAAATACGCCTCCAATTTTAGGACGCGCGATTTAGGCCGGTCAGAGAGGTAAACAAATCGACCCAAGAGAGGTAAAAAACCGACCCAAAAGAGGTAAAAAACCGACCCAAGAGCGGTACAAAAACCGACCCAATAGAAGTATAAAAACCGACCAAGGAGAACCTGCTGGGTCGGGTTTTTATAACTGACCCTAAAAGTTTTCAAGAATTTTGGGATGAACCTACTGGGTCGGTTTTTGTATATAACCGACCCAAGAAGTATCTATTGGGTTGGTTTTTTCTCCAAAAGCGACCCTAGAAGTCTTCAAATAGCTGTAGAATTTTGGGATGAACCTACTGGGTCAGTTTTTGTGTATAACCGACCCAAGAAGTGTCTATTGGGTCGGTTTTTCTCCATAAGCGACCCTAGAAGTTTTCAAATAGCTGTAGAATTTTGGGATGAACCTACTGGGTCAGTTTTTGTATATAACCGACCCAAGAAGTATCTATTGGGTCGGTTTTTCTTCATAAGCGACCCTAGAAGTCTTCAAATAGCTGTAGAATTTTGGGATGAACCTACTGGGTCGGTTTTTGTACATAGCTGACCCAAGAAGTCTATAGGGACAATTTTCTTAAATAACCGACCTGAGAGAGTAAGACCTCTGCGCGAAGAAGAGGAAGACTTCTAGGAACGGCTAAAGAGAAAAACTGACCCAAGAGGGTCTCTGCGCGTGACTTCTAGGGACGGTCACACTGATAAACCAACCCGGGAGGGTCTCTGTGCAGACGGCAAGTAACTAGGTCACTTATTTTAATAAACCGACCCTATAGATCGACGCGCGAAAGGCAAAATAAAACAAATTTTCTCCGTGGGAAGCATGTTGGGTCAGTTTTCAAATAAAACCGATGCTATGTTTATGTGTGTCGTGAATTTGATGATTTCATGGGTCTTTTCTAGCGTCGATTATCCTTAAAAAACCGACCCAATAGCTAAAAGCGATACCCGGATTTTTTCTAATGACTTGTTGCTTCGGTTTTAGCTTATTCAGTCGGTTTTTCTAATATAAGTGACGCTAGCAGAAGCGACGTTAGAGGCCAAAAATGTACTAGTTCTTGGGTTTAGTTGAGGCTATGGGTGGCATATATTTGACCCACGGGGGCCTATTCTTCCTCCTCAAACTCGAGGTATTGATGCTAGCCAAAGGTACTACACTCATCCTCATCAGTCCCTGTCAAGATACTAAAATTTAGGCTCTAAATTGGGAGGAGGTTCCCCAAACATGTCCACCACCTGGACTTCTCTATTCTACGGTAAACACCCAAACCCGATTTGTCATCTTCTCACCGCTACTTCTTCATAGTTTTCATGTTTCTGACCATGGATTTTTTCTCTAGTTTGGTTTTGTGGGAACATGTTTGTTTACCATAGTTGTCTAGAGTGCTTTCTAGGGTCGTATTTCTCCCTAGATTTGATTCCAACTCACAAGTTTACATAGTAGAAGGTTGTTTTCTCCGGTCACTCGAGTCATAATTGAGATGAGGATGAGGTTTTGCAAGCTTTTGGCCACAACTTTTGCTCTATTTTGCCTCGTTCTTTTTGGGGAAGGACATGGAACTTCACCTTGATCTCCTTCCTCCAACCTTGAATCAGGTTCACATATGTGAATGCCTAGGAAGCCATTCTTCCCATGCGTCCGGTTTGATCAATCAGGCGTGAGGGTGGTCAAGAATGCCCAACCTTCTTCTAACTTCTTTTTTTTTGTGCGAAGGGCAATTAGGTCTTTTCAGATCATTGGTTTTTATTGTATTCACATACTATCTTGAACAAAATTATCCTACACAACTTCTCTTGAATAAAATTAGCCTACATAACTTCTCTCTCTTTTAAAGATTTTTTTCATGTGAAAGATTTTAATTTAACTTTGATCTTCAAATCATACTATCTTGATGGAATTCTTTTTACTTTAATTTGTACTTTCTTCATGATGAAACCCTAATTTTGGATATGAGCTATTTTACCCACATATATGGTGTATATTTCGTATTTCTCATTTGGGTGATGGAAATCTCATTAAATGTATTTGTATGACTGAACTTTTACTTGCCTCTAATTCTGTGTGTTTTGTGATTCAGTAGTCCTAGAGCAATATAATACTTTTATTTTGTTAGGTTTTATTCCCTACCAAGTGCGCCTTTCCACTCATATTATATATGTGGGCGTGCCTTTCCGACCAGGGTGCACATTTCCACCCAATGTTATTATATTATTGGGAGTCTGGAAGTACGCCATTCTCTATCAAGTTTTAAGGTTATGTGTCTTAGGTGCCACTGACTTTATATTATTCTAGTGCTATGCTTTATCTCACATGCATGCAAGTTGATTATTATTGAGATGGATTTTGTGCCCTAAAAATTTATATGTGTTTTTGTGGCACAACTCTTATATTGTATTTAATGGCAAGTATTTTTCGTATTTATCATCTTGTTGCAATTCTTATTCTTTTGATACCCACTTGAGTAGTCCTTTCCTCTTCTATGGGAAGTATTGTTATATTTGTTGTCCTTTTTTCTTAAGTTGTTGAATCTATATTTTATATGCACATGCCACTATTTTGTTGATATCTTCTACCTTCTTCTCCTTTTATTGGGGTATGCTTCCAATCCCAGGTGTAAGACTTAGAAGTCTGGGCATGGTGGCATAGACCTTCTAGGTGGAGCTCGTACGGAGATAGAGTTGAGATAGCTATATGTCCCTCTACTAAGATCCTTATGTTGTAACTTCCATATAAACCCTTTATGGGAGATGATGATGATAATGTACTTTTGTAAAATTGATTATAGTTATGAAATATTATTTCCCTACTACACTCTGGTTATTATTGTATACCATAATTTGAAAAATAAAAATATGAACACCTATTCCAACATTCCTTTTAAGGGTGTTTGGAATAGATGGATTTATTCCTCAAATTTGAGTAAGGAGTGGATCCTCTCTCGGGTCCCATTCCTTATAAAAATACACTTGTACAAAGCATACACTTGGTATAACTTGACCTACAAGCAACCAACACATACATTATGGCATGTTCTTTGATGTTAGATCTTGTTGAGTTCCTTGATCACTTGAAAAACTATATATCATCGTCGAAATAAGAGTGTGGCTATCCAAAAAGGCAACTATGTCCCCCTTTTTTACAATGACAAATATTTGCATGAGATAATTTGAAAGTAGATAATTTAGAACATCACGTCTTTAAATTGTTAGATAATTTAGATATCAAAATTTATCTTTATGGATTTTTCTCCTCCCTTTTTTGAAGTAAAAAAAAGGTTATACTTACGGATACTCTCCATCAACAAGATATTCATTTTGGAAAGGGAATATATATATCGAACAAAAAAATAAGGATGTATCAAATGAATCGAGAAACAAATATGTATACACCACTTGAAAAAGGTTACATTGTATAGACAAAAATCTATATATGATCTAAGAACAAAATATTGTCTAATTACCAATGAGAGGAATGTTAAGTCCTGCATGATAAAAATATCCCATTTCACACAATACATCAAAAAGATACTCTAAGTCAACGGTAAGGAATGTTAAGTCAACCATTACTATAGAGATGCCATGAAAACACCAATTTTCTAAAAAATATCTAAAAATTAATGCTAGAAATGTGAAGTCTTCCATGATATAGAGATTACCATAAAAACAAAAACAAGGTCAACAAAGAATCTCTAGACCAACTTTTAGCGATGTTAAGCCCATAATTGATATAGAGAAGTTTTTAAGAACATAATCTATCAAATATGGCAATGTAAATCTAATGATTTGAGCTCCCCCTTAATCTCATAGTCATAAATAGGAGCTCAAACAAAGAAACTAACTGCCAAGGATATCCATTTAAGAGCAAAGACCACATTTGCAACATGTAATATAAATCATTACATGCTTGAAAGACCAAATCAATATGTAGCAAAATGAATCTAAATACTAACGATAAGATAACCAAATTCAAACTTGACAATTAGTATTTTGGTTGAATTATATTTTGACTGAACAATCCCTTAATTGAACTTTATTTTGACCAAGAGATAGTCTGCTAGAAAATTTAAACCAGCAGAAATACATGTCGACCAATAAACAACATATATATCTACAAATTAAAAAAAAATCAAAGACAAACCAATTAGAAATAAATTTATGATTAAAAGTTAATATCCAATGAAGCTCAATATCATATCACATATCCATAGAAAAAGGTTATTGGTACCCAAACCATGTTGTTGTCACATTTTCTCTTGAAAGGGCATAAGAAGGCTTAGTGACCAAATCTTACACAAGAAAAAAATGCAACATGGTTAATTGAAAAAGAAGAATTAGTATGTGATTTTATGAATGTAAGTCCTTGCTTCTTCTTTCTTTTAACATTTCTTGAATTATAACCCAGTTCATGAGTGAAAATATGATTATGAGAATGTAACATACTATTCAGCACATTTCTACTATTTGAAAATTTATCTAGAGACACTTTCAACTTTTTTATTTTCATCCCAAGAAATAGACAGTCATTAGTAGTATAAATTAAGATTTTTCTTGTACTAATTTTTTTTCTTGAAGTATATTCATTTTATCATTCAAATCATCATTTATATCAAGTATAAGATGATCAATAAATAGGTTGTTTCTCCATATTACTCAATTTATCTAAAAGAGTAGTCACTTGATTTTGCAAGGAAACATTTTTAGAAACAAGTTCATTTATCTTTTTCTTATCACTCACACGTTTAACATTTAACTCATTAAATTATTCATTTAGGGGTTCAAAAATATTGTGAATTTATTTTATTTTTCTTATATTTTTCAAATTTATATAAAGTAAGTTCAATAAGTTCTTCTTTAGAAAAAATTGAGAGATATGCCTCTTCATCATTATCTTGTGCATCTTCTTTTCTTGTTCATCATTGTCTTTATGATGTATTCTTCTTCATCACTAGATGAGCCATTAGAAGAAGATGACTTTGAATCTCTTTTTTCGAATGTCACGCCCTTTTTCTCATCAAGTTTTTATTCTTCTTCTTTTTCAATTTTGGCCTCTTCTTGAAGCTTCACTTCACAAATCTCTAAGTTTCCAATGAGCTACTCCATTAACAATTAGAAATGTGGCTAGATTCTTCTATAGCAGTTACTAATTCTTCAAAATTATGTGGCAAGGACCTAAGAATCTTAGAAACATGATTCCCATCACTTATATACTTTCCTAAAGCACTTAAACTATTTATAGGAGTAGAAAATCTAGCATAAGTTTTAGAAATAGCCTCATCATTTTGCATACAAAATAATACAAGTTGTGTTTCAACATGTTAGTCTTTGTACTCTTAACTTGTTGAGTTCCTTCACGTGTAATTGAGATTTTTATACATATATCATATGTAGTTTCACAAGAATAAATTCTATAAAATTCACCAAGAGATAGATAAGAGTATAAAATACTTACAACTTTGACATTTAGAGTTGCCTCTTACCGTATATGGATCCCATTCCTCCATCTCTATCTTTGGAGATTCATATGGTAAGGCAATCATCTTCCAAAGATCAAAACTCAAATGCTGGATAAAGTATTGCATGCACCTCTTCCAGTATGTATAATTTGAACCATCAAATAGTGTTGATTGCATGACTTCAAGGTCGAGTTGGCCCAAGCATTTTTCCTCGATCTTATACACGTGTTAAAGTTCCTTAAAGCCTGCTCGGATACCAATTGATAGATTTAGAGGTGGATGAATAGACCTGAAATAATACTTGCACAATTTAAAACACAAAGTAATGTTAATTTCAACTTGCTTAAAAGATAATACAATGAAAATATAAAGCAAGATAATACATGAAGAAGTTGTAGAAGGATGATCCTAAATTGATGATGGTTCATGGGGAGAATCAAATATTCCCCATGTACCCTTTGTATGTGAATGACCATTGAGGCAACATGCTCTCTAGGATATTGTTATTGGTGTCTTAGGATATTATTTAGAAGTGTATGCTTCACTGACTACTTCCTATATAGGTATAGTTCTGGGGTTGGGTTACCAGATCAGGAAGTTGTTATGGCTTCAAATAAATTCCTAAAGATCCCAACATGCAATTTTTAGTTTATCCTCTGGTTTTTAGAAATGCTCCATAGTTGGATAAAAAAAAGAGTTATATCGCTAAACTTGTAAAATGACATTGGTATGATATCTTGAGGGGAGTAGGAACCCCATCATCAAAGTCCAAAATAGACTTAGGGATTCAATGTGTCACTAGTGGCATTCTAAAAACCTCATTTCCCCCAAGGAATCCCTCCATTAAAACCTTATTGTCATAGTTTGAAGTTGTAGATGGGTGATCGATACTTTGGATATTGAGAATGTCAACCATGAGGAACCAACCTCTCTATTTTGTTATAAATCAACTAAGATAAGGATAGGGAGAGAAAGGAGGAAATGGGTTTCAATGCATAGACGATGACCAAAACACCATCCATCATCCAAGGGGTACCACCAAGGACCCAATTTATCTATGTACTCAAGGGCCTCTAGACTGTGGATCATTTTCATTCCTTGGACAAAATCTCACGTGCTACACTCTACAAATCTAGCATGCAAGTTGGATAAGGAAATGCTTCATCGTAGTGAAGAAAATACATAAATGTCCACTCCAAGTGGGGCACACGAAGATTGACCTTTTCATTTCCACCACCTTGATGCCTTCCCTTGGGGTTGTCCCTATGAACAAAACTACAGTCATAACTTCTTTCTTCATCTCTAGGTAGAAGTTGTAGATCCATATATCTCTAGTTGAGGAAGCTGTACAACTTTTCTCACCTTTTTTTACGAGGTTTCTTCTTTCTAAAGAGTTTCATGTGAGAATCAATATACTGGCTTCTAGGATCAACATGTGGTTTGATATTGGCAGGCTTCCCTCTTCTCTAGACCCATATAGAATAGGAGAGTTGGTACCAAACACAAAATTTGCATGTTGTTTCCTTCCTCCCATATGTGTTAGGGACTCAACCTCTTCCTCTCTCATGTTTTCATCTACCCATCTAGATTTTGTCTATGTTGAATGACCTTCAACTACATATATTCTCGTCATGTACAAGGCATGTGAGTCACCTAGAGGTGTGCATCACATTACATACATGATAGATCTAATTATTGAGGCATATTTATTCATACTTGTGTGGTCCCTCTCTTGCAATGATTTGGAACAATTATCCACACCGATGAGACATGGGTAAGTTCCTATTCTTATCTCCCTAGTGATGACAAATTTTGTCACTTCATCAACATATTGTTGTAGAATTTTAATAAATAGAATATAGATGGATTCACAAATGTGTTATTTTGATAAACTATTTCCCAACAAAGTGTTTACCTTTTATTAAGTTGGGACATCATTCCCAACCAATAGTTTACCATCTACATATCATATATGGAATATTAGAAAAAATACAACAACTCCCACTAACCTCTAAGTAAACACAAGATTCATCTTCATTATTGATGAATGTAAACTCTTTGAATGATTAATCAAAATGAAGATTCTAGTGTTGTAATGATCACTTCAACCCATAGATATAATTTTTAGTTTATAAAACTTTGCATCTTCACCAGGACATTCATAACCTCTAGGTTGTGTCATAAATACATACTTGAGAAACTCCTAATAAGGAATGTGGTTTTAAAAACCATCATCTACATCTCATAGTAATGAAATTTACAATGTCTACCATGATCCTTATGGACTACATTGTGGCTATTAGTGAGATTTTTTCATCGTAGTCAACATCTTGAACTTGATTGAAATATTTTACAGCCAACCAACCATTGCATGCATGGATATTTCTATCTGTTTTAGTAATTTTCTTGAAAACTGGCTTGCACCAAATGTGTTTTACCTTTTCAGGTGGTTCTACCAAGGTCCATACACTATTTGCATAGATGGAGATATATTCCATTTATATATTCCATATAGGTGGTTGGAGCATCCTTATCCATGTCTAAAATCTCTACTTGATGAGTCACAAGAAACCCAAATGTCTTTGTCATTTGTGACTCCCATTGGATCTACAAGGTCTTTCTACTATTTGAGGGGAAACCATGGCAACAAAACTTGTGATTCCTCCTCATGCTACTCTTCAAGTTGCATATTACTTTGTATATATCAAATGTATTTGAGTTCATTTAACGTCCTAGTGGTATTCTAGAGCTAAATTCTTTGACATGGAAGATACTAGTACTAGCAACAAGCACTATGTTCTAGAATAGACTATCATAGTTGTGTCCTTTGGTTTCCCCAGGGTGCCCCTAAAATATCACTTCTGAGATTTTAGTCCTAATATCTCCATAAGTTAATGCTTTGTGTAGCTTCACAACCACACATCTTCATAAAAGTCATATTGGGTCGCATCTCATATGATGTTTGTTGAAATCATTAGAAGGAACAATAGTTAGTATAAAAAAAATAGTTTTAATAAGATATACCTATCAAGAATAGGAAATCCATCTTGGATATATCAAATTTCACACTAAGTCCTAAAAGGTGGGTTTCATTTGTGTAAAATACCAATATGTTATGGAATTCATGGTGGCATCAACTATGATTGTAAGGACCCTGACCTTCGTTTTGGGATTACCCTATTTGCTTTGCCTAAACCTTGTGTTTAGATGTTTGCTAATCACCTAAAGTTGTGGTTAGGGTGTGTTTGTGCTTTGTTGAGAGGTTGAGGTGCAACTTGTAATTTACCCAAGTTTTAGGGTTGGTGTGCAAGTTTGTCACCTTGAGAGATGTCTTTCTCTCTCTTTGCATCCTCTAGGGTTAAGAGGATGAGTTGGGCACCTTGCTTGAGTTGTTTTGGGCCTCGCTTGAGCTTATTGAAACCTAGGCTTGTTGTTGGGCTTTCTTGGGCCTTGTTGAGGCTTGATATCGGGTTAGACCTTAGTGTATTGGCTAGGAGGAGTGCTTGGTTGTATCGGGAAAGATGTGTATCTGCCATGGTGTGTTGGATTGCCATGTTGGGCGACACACACCCTTCACCTAGCCTCGTTTGTGTCACCTTCTTTGGACATGTGGCAGTTGCTTTGCTAAGTGGGTGGCAAGTCATAGACAAGTGGTTTTGGGGGTGTTAGCATGTGGCATGACCCTTGGACAAGTGTGCTAGGGTCGAGCGCCACCTTGCCATGCTCTCTCCCTTCACCCTTTAGTATATAAGCAACCCACCTTGCTTGTTAAGCCTCTTTAGTACCCTTAGTTGCTCTCTTTCCTTTGGTGGCCGAGCTAGGAGTGGAGAAGAGTAAGTGGTGGCTGATACAGCTGGTGTCTTGGCCAATACATCGTGCTCCCTTGCTCGTTTCCTTCTCTCGTGGTGAGTATCCTTCTCTCTTTCCTTGGCACCTTCTCTTTCTTGCTTGTTTTTGGCCATGGTGGTTATGAGTTGTTCTTCTCTTCTTGAGGTGGCCTAAGGTGGTGCCTTGGAGCTTGGAGCTTTAGAGATTGAGGAGTGTGCTTGAGGTGGGTTACATAACTCCTAACCCTAACTATACTACCTTCTTTCTATGTTGCTTTGTTATATGTTTTCTTGATCGGCCATACATATCTTGTTAGTGATGTTCTTGCTCTAGTATGTACCCTAGACCTTGTTCGATATGATGATATGGTTGTTCTTGTGTTGGCCGAACCTTTAGATTAGAGTTCCTTGGGCAACACCCCTTTCTCTCTATGGTCTTGAGAGGTGAGCTTAAGCTCTAGTTGTGTAGACAAAACCCCTCTCTCCCTTAGTTGTGGAGAGGTGAGTCTATACTCTAGTTGCTTGAGTAACACCCCTCTCTTACCATGAGTTTGAGAGGTGAGCCTTGGGTGGGACGTTGACCTAGTTGTTGGTTGGTTGGCCGATATGGTGAGGATTTATCTTATTTCCTGATATGTTATAGAGGTTGTGCAAGACCCCTCTCACTTAGTTGTTGAGAGGTGAGCCAACTCTCTTGATCTTTTAGGGTTCGTTGGTTGTCTTGAGGTCGAAGGTGACCAACCTGATGTGACCTTTGGACTCTTGCCTGATATCCCTCCTCTAGGGTTGAGCTTGGGTGATATGTTAGATGTATGTTGACCTCTTTGACCGATATGGGTCCTTACCCAAGATGTGTGTTGGACGATATGCTCTTGGGCGATATAGTGTTTGCCTAATATGCCCTCTTGAGTACCATGGATGGCACGGATAGGCCATGCCTTGATGATGAGTGTTGAGCAACACCCCTCCTTCCTTGAGTTGTGAGGTGAGCTCTAGCACTTGGTTGATATGATGATGGGTATGTTAGTTGGACAATATGGGTCTCTCAAACCCTACCTGTTGGGCAATATGTCCCTTAGCTGATAGGGAGCCCTAACCCTAGATGGGTGATATACTAGTGCCTTGAACGATATGGAGGCTCTTGAGCAATATGGTGTGATGACCAAGGTGTTGGTTGATGACCGACAAGGATGGTGCTTTGACTGATAGGGAAACCCTAACCTTAGATGTCCAACATGGTAGTTTGGCCGACAGGGATGTGTCTTGGGCAATAAAGACATGGGGTTGGGCAACATGGAAACCCTAACTCTAGCTTGGGCGACATGGGGTCTTGGCCGACATGGTGTGCTGCCTGATAGAATCTTGTATAGAGTTGCCCGATATGGTGGATGCCCGACATGGGGCTTGGTGCCCTAGGGTTTGGTAGTGGTCGATACCTTTGGGTGAAGGATTGTGCCCTACCCGATATCCTTTTAGTGAGGGTTGTTCTCTACCTGATATTCCTATGATGAGGAATATGATACATTTAGTGAGGGACGATGTGCTTTTGGTGAGGATTATCCCTTACCCGACATACTTAGGGTAATTGTTATGTTAATACTTGCTTTGGTTACATGAGAATGCTTTGTATTGATACGCTTACCTATGTTGCATGGTTGTTTCTCATAATGGAGTAAAGGGTTATAGATGTTCCTTGTACAAGTACCATTGTTTCTCTATGATTATGCTAACCATGCATGATCCATGTGTATGGATATGAAATCTGGTAATAGCCATGGTGATGGTATGATGGTGATATGATATGGAACATCAAGGGTTATGATGAACCCAGTGATATATGATGGGTGTTACCCATGGAATGGTAATGTGTGCCTTGATGATGGGATTGAGTCCCTATGATGTTGATCCTTGAGATGGATCTTGATGATTGACAAGAGGCCAAGTGGTAACATGTAATGTTGATCCTTGTGATGGATCAGGATGATGTTGATGGCTTTGAGAATAAGAATGACAATGTAACACACGATAATGAGATCTATGTTGTTTACTTTTGTTTACATGTTACATAACTTGGTTGAATCTTGCAATCCACTTAAAATATGTTAATTAATTACAGATGAATCTTTCATGTAGTTTTCCCTGGCCATAGATCCATCATCGTCAGGAGACGGTGATGGTGAAATAGGTTCTCATGCGGATTAACCCGGAGCACATATTGTTGAATATGCAGGGTTTCTCCTAGCTAAAAGTAGGAAGTATAGGGTACAATTTTAGTTTTAGACTCAGATGGGTATAAGAGCATGGTGAACAGGACCATGGCTCAATATGATAGAGTATGAATGCGTTCATGGCTTAGGAGCATGGTGAATAGGCTCGTGGCTCAAGGTATGCTAGCGTCGAGACCTGTACCGAGGCGGGCTAGAGGAAAGGGTAGCCTGCAGGAGCTGATCCTGTGACCGAGGTCACTTAAGCAAGAGACTACGATCCTGCTTTAGATATCGTTCACTGACCACGAAGAGGATGAGGTCGTAGAGTTCGACTCTTCCATTGACCTTGTATGGCATTGGCTTTGGGTTTCGCAACCGAAGGTTGGATTTGAGCGGTAAAACTCACTTCCTCAGGGCATAATAAATCGTAATCTAGCCATATAGTATATTTGCTTAGGGCAAACACGGAACATTGGTTGAGGCCTTGTTTTTATAGTTGCCCTAGTTATATCTTGCAGCTAATTACATGTTCCTCAGATGTTATGATAAGATCCTATAAGACTTGTCTTGTCAATCATGTTCCATATATTATCTATTTATATGCCTCTTAGATATCCTGGTAAGATGTTATAGAGATAGTTTTGCTCAGTATGTTGCATATATGATCTGCTTATATCAGTTACCTACTTTATCTATTCTCGCTCTCCCGAGGTTTTATAGTTTTGGCGGGGGTTATGTTTCTCGCTGGGATTGTGTGTCTTGCCCCGTTGGTTTAAAACCTTATAGGTGGACGTACTAGATGTAGTGGTGATCGTGGTGTTGCAACTGAGCAGTAAAAAGAACTGTAGAAGGCAAGAGATGGATATGCTGCTGTTTTTGGGTGTTTTGTAGTAGAGTCCTAGAGTCATCCTTGTACTCTTAGGTCCTTGGAGGTGTTTTGACGAGGTTTCACGATGTATAGTTGATATGTCTTTCTTATCCTGTTGTTGCTAGGTCTGTTATGTACATAAATAGATGGTGAACTCTTGTGCTTATGGGACAACTAGATCCTATGAGATATGGACATGTATCAAGTTTATGTTTATTTATATAACATGTTTCTTTGCAGGATGTGGATCTGGTTGTAATAGTTCCTTTCTTATCTGCTTTCCACAATCGGTTTTAATTAACCCGTGTTTTTGGTAATACAATGTTTATGATGGTTCCACACATTTTCACGTGGTGTTTTGCTATCTTTGTGATGGCGGGATGTCACAGTGATACAATACCACATTCCTTACAAGGTCCTCACACTGTAGGTTGAAATATTCTCCACACCAATTTAATTAAAGTATTTCAATATTATTCTAATGTTATCTTTCTACTTAATTATCGATTTCCTTGAGCTTTTGAAGGGATTCTATTTCATTTATGATAACATACATACATATTTGCTAAAATAGTCAACAAATGTGATGAGGGTATTGACACCCACCTATAGTTGTTGAATTCAAAGTACCATTTGCATATGTTATATGAGTCCTAGTAGCCTAGTTTCCATTGCATTACTTTGAGAAAAGGGAACCTTTTCCATATTTATTAAATAGAATGATCTATATGTATCAATAGATTCAAAATTGAACAAGTATATATAGCCATCCTTATCGATCTTGGAGATTCAACTCTCATTTATAGGACCCAAGAGACATTGCTAAATAGTATGTCATGTTTGAGTCATGTAGTTAAAGACATTTGGTGTTTACATTTTGAACACATATACCATGATCTAACAAAGATATATCATAAGATATCAGGGTGCCTCCATAGATGGTTTAGATAAAAGAAAAGTTCTACTTTGTAACTATTGAATAGATTTTTTTTATCTAAATACGAAATTAGTGAAATGCGATTAGAAGAAAGTCCCAATTTATATTACTAACCCCATTTTTTACTTGAATTATGTGTCCCTATAGTTGTAAAAACAACTACATTTATATTTTCACTTATATATGCACAAATATTTTTTGTTAGGGTGTACTTATCTTCACATCTTGTTTATATGAAATGTCCATGATTTGTATTTTATACCATGACGAAGAAACATAGAAATTTATATCTAACATAAAACTATAAGTTTTACATGTATTTCTCTTAAACATCTCAAGTTCCTCTAGGTAGAGCAAGAAACTTTCAATGCCCATCCAAGTGAATTTGATAAGTTCAGTTATGTTCCCATTATTCACTTTACCTTAATAATATAAGAATTAGATATATATTTATAATTAGACATTATATTTATGTTATCCTCTGCTATGGTCACCCTACTTATTATTTTACCGCCGGTATGGTTGTCATCCTTTGAGCTTGTTCCTTGTTTTTCACAATAGACAAATATACAACACAAAGAATCTAAATATCTCATTGTTGCTAAGTTGATTACTACACATTTGTCATATTGTCAAGATGAAGACATGGTCTACTTTGGGCCAAACGAAAACCTCAGATTTACTAGGTCTCCATGTACTAAAATAGCTTTATCATGTCATTGATCTACTAAGATTGGGACTAGAAGGGCAAAAAGTTCTAGTACATTGAGCTTACACTTGAGATTGGAACATTCCTCAAGTTATTCACTCCACCAAATTTGTTTCATTGATATCATCCTTGTTAGAGACTAATAGAAAAGAAATATGGTTCATGTTTCATTCTACACAATGACATAAATTAAAATTTGATTCAAACATATTCAATTTAAATAGGGATTCACTTGGAAGTTTTTCTCACTATTAGGTCATGAACTTTCAAAAGATAAGTTTCTAGTTTCCATAAGATCCATATTATATTTAGTAATGAGTCTCCTTTGGCTGATCACCAAAATTGAACAAATTACATGTGCACCTTTTCTTGTTGCATTATATGAAGCCCTTGGACGTCACATTGGGTCCTTCCCTAGTGTGTTTATTTGGGTGCCTACCTCCATAGAGAATCAATCACCACAAGGAACAACTCGAGGTACATGAGAGTCATATATCAAAAGTTATATAGAGAGATAATAGAAATAGAGTAGTTAAACTCACACACATTGTGAGAGAAGAGATCGAAAATTTGGAATGAGTTTAAGCAATATCCATTAGATGATTTTTTATTAGTATATATCTGTAGTAGCTAACATCTAAGAAACACATTTGCAAAGGCGTGAGCTACAAGTTGGATTGGTAATCCTTGTTGAATGGAAAACCCCAATGGTCCAAAGCAAAAAATGTGAAGACATAAATTATGGTGTATTCACATATCTATGTATGTTATGTTGTATGTGCCTTCAAATATATCAAGAGGGAAATCAAATCATCTCAAAGCACCTCAACATTATCAGATATAAAGGGAAAGGATTGGTTATGGCTTGCTTTAGAAGTAGTATCATGATTATTTACTTTTTTTGCCTAGGTTAGGTGCTACCTGGTATACCTTGAAGTTGTTTAATATATTTCCAAATAGAGGAGAGACACTATTAGATTAATACAAGTTTTCTTTCCATCATTCAAATCAAATGACAACACGCTAACACACATATAGCTGCAGAAACCATCATAATGTGTCCCAATAAAGGTGACCATAACTTCTTTCAAGGCTTTTATCCCATCATAACAAGTTTTCTAAAAGAGGAAACTTCAAACAATGTTATGGAAAAACCTAATTCATGGTTGGATGCAAAAGCGCATAACATTGTCTTCACAAAAAGAATCAAGCTCCACATAATGACAAAACAACAAGTGATCCTTGCCTATATCGGAATTGGGTAAATTTTATTCCGAAGACCTAACAAAAGTTACGATAGATTACATCATAGTCCCTCAGTACAATTCATAACTTTTCAAAAAAGAAGATATCCATACATTGACTCTATTTCTATAAAATTTACAAATCTTTTTTAATATATTGTCCACTCTTCTATTCTTATTGTTATGCTTTCTGTCATTCCTTTCCTTCCAAGTGTAAAAGTAGATCGCTGAGAACATCAATAGCATTTTCTTTTTGAGGGGTCATGTACCCTTCCCTAGTTGACATATCATCTCCTTTGGTTCCTTCAACCCGAGTTTGGTGAAACCCAAAGTGGAGCAGGTTTTCTGCCATAATTCTTGTATGAAGTTGCATTCTTGGAATAGGTGTTTGTGAGATTCCTCACCTCCATTGCACATGTAGCATGCTCTAGTTGTGCCCGTGTACCATCTCTAAATCCTATCCATCGTTAGAAGTGTTTCAAGGGTGGCCATTTACATGCAGAGAGACCATTTGGGTACTTCGAACTCCATCTAGATGTGTCTTGTGTTGTTGTTAATATCACCTCTATTGCGAGCAAGTTCCCATACATCAAGTTGTGGATCCTTCATCTTCCAGATGCCAGTGTTGTGGAGGAAGAATCAATGTTTGATTTGTTTCCAGAGTGTCGTCATTCTATTGAGCACCCTAGAATACCCTTCTATGGTGTTGGGTTCAAAATATAGTCCTTTTAGGTACCTTCTTCTCATCCATCTTGACCAAGTAGAGTCTTCCTGGTTGTACTTAATGATTCTTCAAATAGTGGCCCAATTAGCAATCTCCATGGGGGGTTTTCAGGCCAACTCCACCTTCTTCTTTCTCAAAAGCAAGCCTGGCATACTTCATTGGATGTGTTCCTCCTGCCCACCTGAAATTGGCCATTGACATCTCTATTATTTCTAGGACCACCTGTGGGATTCCCCCTTGTTGTACCCAGAACATAATCAACCCCTCGATGGCCGATCTCGTCGGTGCTATTCTGTCCACCATTGACATCTTGGTCAAGGGCCATCAGGCGATCATATCTTCAAGCTTGTCTGTGCATTGAATGAAGTGTTTAACCTGGAGGTCACCCCCCGCTAGTGGGAAACTGAGATACCTCATTGGTAGTGTGTCGAATTCAATTCCCAAGGATTCTTCTATATTGACCTTTATTGGGTTACAATTCTAAGAGATGTATAATTGAGTCTTTTGTTGGTTGATGTGCAAAACTATTTTGTTTCCCAAACATGAGCAAAAGCTTCTTCAGATTTTGGAGGTAGGCAGTCTTGGCCTCATTGAACATTAACATGTCATCAACAAAGATCATATGACTCAAGACTTTGATTTCATGTACAATGTAGCTTTTTATTTCCTTCCTTTCTTCTGCCTTGTTCATCAATTGCGTGAAGTATATGTATGTATGTATGTATGTATGTATATATATATATGTATGTATGTATACATATATGTATATATATGTATGTATATATATATATATATATATATATATATATATATATATATATATAGAGAGAGAGTGTGTAGAAAATCGATAGTCAACTGGTGTCATTGATAATAAAAGACTAAAAATAGGAACAAAGAGAAGAAAATTGTGCATAGTTCTTCTATAGGTAAGTGAGAATAGATCATTGTTCTTGAGACAACCCAAATGCCTTAAAGCACTAGAAGACCAAATTGTAGTAGGCGTTGCCAAAAGAGTTAGTGTCTTTGGGGTGGCAGAAGTTGTATATGACAACTTGGACCAACAATAGGACAAAAGAAAATTGTAGATGGAAGCATAAGTGATGACTAATGGTGAACCAATGGACAAATTAGTTGTTCAAGTGGATTGTCTAATTGGAGCCTTATGCAAAATTGAATTATGAGAAGGTGAAAAATAGAAAAGCCATCATTTGATTGTTGGACATCTGAGACAGACATCATGAAAAACGACGAACCTGCCAACCATATTGAAGATAAAGTGTGTGCATGAAAATGTTTATCAATATAGATTAGGCATTCCTTGGCATGAAAAAGAAATTCAACACCCCCACAAAAGTGGTGATAAATTAGTGTTATTAAATATTGGATTCCACATTTGGAATAAATCCTTGACTGCAATTCAGAAATGATTTAGTGTAAAGATTGGCACCAACTCCAAAGATATGAATGTCATTTCCATGCATGATCAGAGAATCCCACATTCAATAACTAGTGCAAGATTATGAAGGTTGCTCTAAAATAGTGTTAACCAAAGTAAATCCAACTTCATGGTAGGGACTGTGATTCTAGCACCAAGGTAAACATTTAACTAGAGTTTAATATCATCAATATAGGTGGATTAACTACCTACCCATTGGTAAAATGTATGATACAATCCTTTCACTTCTCCACCATAATAAGATCACAAATTGGTTTAACTCATGGAAAGACAAGCTATCATCAATTGTAGGACACTCTGTGCTCACCCAGAACATTTTATATTACATCCCCCTCTACATTGTCATTGCTCATGATGCACATGTAGAGACTCTAAAGAAAATAATAAACATATTATGTGTTTCCTTTGATACATCAAAGATGGTTCATATAGAAAGAATTGAGTTTCTTAACACTTTGTAACCCATCCAAAACATATAGGTGGTTTGGGTATCTCGCTACTGACATCCAATTTTGTGCAGTTTTACCCTTGTTATATTGTCATTCAAGCATGTGGTATCCACTTAGTATATGTTATTATTTCATTTTAGCATTTACCCTACTAATATTATGCTTTTACCATTTTCAAGATAATCATGTAATTTTGTATCCTTAATAGGCCAAAAGGGTTACAGAAAAAATTCCCCTTTACCATCACATAGATCTAGGGTTCAAAATGACATGATCGACGCCCAATTACAAGGATCTTAAAATCTTAGACATTGTTTTTGTCCTAATGAACCCACATTGCCAATATCAAGGAATTGAAAGCCCACTACTACCAACTGACCCATACCAAGTCTTACAGGACCCACACTACAAAAAATATGGTCTTTAACTACAAAAAAAATTGTAGCAAAAACCCCAAAATTTGTAGCTAAAAGCTTTGGCTACTTTTATCCTTACATTTAAAATATGAAGCTAATACCCGTGTAGCTAATTGTGTAGGCTACATTTTTCAAAGCTATAGTTAGTTATTCCTTTAGCTACAAATTCATATGTAACCCTAATTGTAGGTAAAAAAATGTCCTTACACATAAAAATATAGTTTCCATTGTAGCTAAATATATGACTACAATTCAATTTGTAGCTATAATATGTAGGGAGAGATGAAATTGGTTACAATTTGTATATGTAGTTCATGTATAGCAAAAATTAGTACTTACTACACATGTAATTATAGCTAGTGTGTAGTGGAAGGCACCATGTACTACACATACATATGTAGTAAAAGACATTATGTATCCAGTCAGTCACTTGCCAATATAGAGGGGTTTTTAAAAAGAAAAAAGATGAATGTTAATCAAGATCAAATTGTGCTGACAATGTCAACAATGATACTTTTATTTATATTTGAACAATGAGTACACATGGGGAGGGCATTAACCTGGCCCCTGTTTAACAATATGCATGGAAAAAAGATACATGTATACAATATCATCTTCTGACTGTCTCTATCCACTACAGACTCTATATGCCACATGATCATGTGCATCTTCTTCTATCTTGATTTTTCTTTTGTATTAATTCCACCACTTGTATCGTCAACGAATATGATAACATTGATAAACTCATAAGAAGAGAAAGACTGCTAAGGTATTGCTCTTCTTGATTGAAAATAGAGAACTTCTTAGTGCTCTACTTCTGATTGGCCATAGGAAGCTCCTGTAGTTGATATTAATATAGAGAAAACATTAGGCCACAGTTTCTAGAATTTAAAACAAGAACCAATACTGACAAAATATGATTCGGAGCTGTGGAGGCATACAAACTATAATATGAATGTCATAAACCACAAGTGATTATTATAAGAGGCCAGCGACAATCAATTAACTCTTTACTATCCATTTTTTTCATTATAGCCAATGTCCCTATCCAATTTGTATAAACTGAATACAACCTGAACTAAAAACATGCTGAGATCATACCAATGTACTATAAGTATAATGTGCACCTTGTTAGTTGTTTTCTGCCAAAGGAGCGATTCATGTCACTTGAGAACAAAACTTTCATACCACGTTATCCATGGAGTGAGAATCGTGACTGAAGGTCTATAGAAAAAGTAGGTCAATAGATCATACAGTATAAAAGGAACAAGTTTATGTTTGATTTCTTAAAACATGCCTATGAAGAAAGCTTGTACCACAAGGAAGTCAATAACTAGCATAATATATGTAAACTAAGCTTGAGTTGAGGCACTTGCCATGAGTATCATGGCAGGAAATTTGTAATAAAAACCTCTATTGAGGCCATATCTCTAGTGATCACGTTGATAAAATAAAGATTTCAGTGTGATAGTAGTATAAACTTTAATCTAATAACAAACACACAATTGAGAAATGATATGAATGTGAGAAGTTCAGTCATATATTGCCTGAGCGAGATCTACCAGACACTGCAATGACATGAATGTGAGAAGTTCTAATTGAGAGGTCTGTAATAAGGTTGCATGCTTTATGATTTATCCCATCAAGCTATAGGTATCTACTGATCCTTGTGACTAAACATAATGTCTTGAAGTAAACAAATATGTATAGAACACACAAGTTGTAGGCATTACACCACGTGGTTTGATTACTGGTTTGCTTCAAACAAGAGATGCAATACCATAGCGAAAGATTCTCAGCAAACAAGATATCTAGAGGAATAACATATCAATAGGTACATGATGCAAACAAACTTTAAGTCCATATCCAACCTCTCCTTGGTACAAGGACCCACAAATCCAATGATGACCACAACCTAAGACAAATAACAAAGTGTGAAGAAAATGAACAACTAAAATTTTCATAACATAATGATAACTAATGCAACATATAACCAAGATGATTCTTTATTGATTTTTTCTAAGAAATTACCAACTGAACAAGAAATAACATGTTAGAAGCAACACATGACCTGATGAGCCTAACATGCTTTATAAAGATATTTGAGGAGCATGTTCCAGTTGATTTCCATGATCAAAAGTGTGCATTATAAAGAGACTGACAAAGGTAGAGGCAGGGTACTTCTTGCTAGTTTTGATAGGAAAGAAGACTGACGTATCACTTCATTATCATTACATTATGTTTACTGATGGTAAGGATACTATTACTATTCACATTTTAGTACATATTGGTAGCTTGTTTGTTTGGTAATGTGCTTGACGCTTGTTGTGCCTGCCCCTTCTTCCATTGACAGAGGGCTCGTGATTGAAAAAGCAAGCAAGTAATAGTGATTGGGCAAGTAATAATAAGTCTATGAATCTTTTGCATATATGGATCTTCTTAAAGAGGGAGGACGGATGGTTGTGACACATATGACAAGCGCAGGAAGTTCTTTTTTTAATATAGTTTGTTCTCATTTCAGTCGGTAAGAAGGTAGAATGATTGTATCATGACACAACATCAACAAACATTGATTGAGGATGCTTCTTTCATTTGCGCAAATAGTATGTTTTGTACTTCTAAAACAAGTTAGTAGTGATCTAAAAGAGCAAGCTACAATACAAAACCAGCACCTCTAGTTGTTGTGTAGATTTTAGTTCCTCACAGTATGTTTGGTGCCACATTATCTTCAGAATTAATGCTCTTTTGTATTAGTTTTTTCTCGATTAGACATCACATAACATCCAAATTTTCATACATCACACTAGCTTATTATTGAATACTCAAAATCTACCTCATAACTACTGTATATGCTTCCATTTAAGAGCTAAACTAGAATCTATAGGGATTTCTATAGAAATAAAAGGCATGTATAACAGTTGTGAAATATGTAAGAGCAGACATCCATTTGTATCTAGTTACCTTAAATTTGTAACACCAAGGGGCGGTAACTTTCAAAATCCATGCAAACGACTTTATATAATCAAATAGTACATCCTATATAACAACACATTAAAATATGCTTAAGCCCAGACACCAATCAATTATGTTAGGCAGTAGTGTTGTTTGCACATTGGGAAAGCACAAAAAATTTGACATGTGGCTATGGGAGGCATACCAAACATTGTACAGATGTAACGAAGACATAGATAAAATAGGAAAAGGATAACATGTTCAGTAAAGGGATGGACTCTAAAAGGATCCAACATCATGAATCTCAGTGAAGACCTTATTAAAAATATACTAATGGATAAGATCCTTGTATTACATACATTATTCTAAGTGCCAATTGTCAAACTTAGTGAAAACTAAGAATTAGATAGAATTATGTTCATCTATACCCTACCCACATGGGAAAGGCTCATGATCAGACATAGCATGGACAATGGTTGCTTCCCGTTCTTCCTAGATACACTTGAAACTATACGAAACACTTTCATGGACTGCCCAGGGTTAGTTCTTTTCTAGACAAAGCTCAACCTGATATATGTTTTGAGAAGTTCCCCATATTGTGATTTTAACTCTAATTTCATCTGATGAAAAATGCAAATGTGCTTAGATGAGCTAATGAATATTGGTTGTGGCTTCTGGAGCCTTTGGAAGGGGAGAAACAACTTTGTATTTAACAATAGGCAAAATAATATAACCACATTAGTTTCTAGATTCAAAGACTTGGTGTTTGACTACTACGCATGGTGTGAATGATGGTTTCCTAATATGGGTTATTTGAAAGTTAATTCAGATTCTAGTTGGACTAAGCAGAACGGTGTGATGTTGGGGGTTGTGATTGAGATCACATAGGGAAAATTTTGAATACCATATAGAGAAAATGCAGGGGCCTTTGGGGTGGTGACATTGCCAAAGTTGAAGCAACTATTTTGGGAATCCGCGTTGTTGGGTTCAAACCATGTTTCATGCTCCAACTATACCAAAAAATGAAGCTCTACAGAGTTTCTTGCTCCTCTTATGCAGAACAACCAATACACAAGGATCAACAAGAGAAAAAGCAAATGAAGATTGAGCTAAGCCATAACATGTTCAGAAACCCCTAAAAATAGAGTATACCTTTCTATATGAGAAAGCATATCTCAAGTACCCGAGTACAATAGTAATCTTTGCTGCACTAATTGACAAAGAAGCTGAAATTCATAGACAACTCACTCAATTGTTTAGATGCCTTTCTGGCTTCCATATGTTAGATTTATGGTGTATCTTCTTCCTTATTTGTTCCCATTAACCATCTTAACACCCATTTAAATAGCATATTCATATTTTTAATGTGGTAAGCATTTTACACATAAGCCAGAACTAAGCTTTGAGCTCACGGGATGTTCGTTTTACCAGCCATCTTGACTTAATTACGTCATACCTACTTCTAAAGCTTATAACAATAATATGAAACTATAAAATGAGGATTACACATTCATATATTCACTAACCACAAAAACTAATTAGACTCGTGATACTAGGCACACAATCATATAGCAGACTCTATTCAAGCAGTTGTTGGGTTGGTGTTGTGAGACTTTGAAGGAAGTGGAGGCTAGGGAAAGCATTGTATTTAGATATGGAAATGGTTATGCAAATGGATCATCAACATTTCCTAAGGAATGGACAGTTAATTCTCCTCAAGATGGGGGCTACAAAGCTGCCTAGAAACTTGCTGTTATAGATTGTGAAAAAATTAGAGTTCTCATCAAACCTGCAACAAACAACACAAAGCTAAGTGTTATGGACAGACATTCTAACCTGAAATTTCAGTGATAGACCAAACTTGTCTGTATTTTCAACCTTCTGTACCTTTACATTCGGCATCCATATGGTACTTTGGTTTTCATAGCTGCACCTTATAGCATTGTTTCTGGTAGTAGTCGTTGCTTTGGTTGTTGAAGGTAGTAGGGGAAGAAGGGGACTGACTCACTGTGGGCTGGAGGCAAATGTCAGGATGTGGCAATCAATTAGCCGCTATGTTTTTCAAAACAATATGTCATGTAAAACCCCTCTCCCGGCCCACAAGTAAGTGAAGGTGGACAAAACAAAGTCTAGCATGTGGTAACTGGTAACCTAAAATGAAATAATTGAAAAATCATCAAAAAATGTGAGAAGCGCAGTAAATCAGTCAAGTGTATGACGGAAAGTCTGATATTTCTTGCTAGTTACTATGGATGATACTAGCAAATCAACTAAATAGAAAAGTAAAACCAAAATCCTAGATCTAATTTTCCTTAAAATTGTATTGGAAAGGGGAAGTAATACAAGTACGTGAAACATATGAACACCCAGTAAGAAAATAATATTATTTGAATAAGCAATTAATAACAATGTAATGCTTGAATCTCATTACTCTGTATTACTTAGTTTTCATAGTTGTTGCTATAGTAGTGTCACAAATTATTCAATAATTGCATTGCACTATTTTAAAAAAAGGTCATATTGACCTCTATGACCTAAGTAGGGCTTTGTCATAGCCAACGGGTAAGCAGTTTATCAACATCTACATAGACTAGAGCTGGAGACCCAAAATTGGAATTTCTTCCCTCATGACTTGTACTTTCAATTCTTTGGATGATATTCATGTTGAAACTAGTTCGTGGCTTCTTTAATAAAATAATAAAATAACTGAGTGTGCCCATTTGCACAACAAGCTTTCACATACTAGTTAGCAAGGTCCCTGATAGTCCATAGCCTGCACAACCACATATCACTCCCTAGGCACCTATACTTCGAGCAGTTAGGCATCCTCCTTGACAAATATGAAGGTACATTAATGAGTTTCATACTAACCTGTAGAATGTATACTATGTAGTGTATAGACGGATAAATAATTTCGATGGGAAATTTATGCTCTCCATCCATGCAACTTGTCAAAGAACACTCTTTAAATAGATAGTTATTCAAATACCTCTCATACTCACTGTAAATTGCTTCTCATTGGATATTTGGATTGATTACCTCCATTATGTACAGATGTTATTGAAATCACATGCTCCATTTCTGAGCCACTTTCTCGATCACCTCATTTCTTATGCAAATTCAAGCTATTATCTACATAGGTTCCGCCTCAAAGCCAAGTTTCAGCCACTACCCCCATGGCTTTCTTTCTTAAACCACTGCCTCAGTTACTATTAAAATCTAGTTTGAGATCATTATTATGTTGCCAACAGTTAGAATTATTATTTCTTAAATGAGTTGACTCTGGTAATAAATGACACCAAATTCAAGCTATTATCTCCATAGCTCCGTCTCTAAGCCAATTTTCCACGACTTCTCTGAGCCAAATTTTGGCCACTTCCCCCATGACTTTCTTTTTTCATCCGAATCCATGCTACTGCAGTTACTTATAAAATACAGCTTGCAATCAGTACTATATTTCCAACAGTTTGATTCACATTATCCTAAATAATATGCCACTAATAAATGTAGGAAACTCCATTTACTTGTGATAAGAGAATGCATGGGACGTTTACAATGGTTATTTAGTAGGAATACTGCTTTAGATGACTTTGTTGCTGAACTACTGATCTTCACTTTGTGTGAACTATATTGAATAAGGAGACTTCGGGTTTTATATGAGAGGATATCACTCCTTAGTGGATTGATTTATAATGTCCATTGATTAAGTAGTAGGTTTCTGTTAACTTACGATGAAAATAGGCAGCTGAGATTGAACTGTCTTCCAGGGAGGCTCTCTTTTGTAGCATCACCATTGCAGCAAGTGAACTCTTACAAACTTATCTATTTTATATCTCTTTTGTTTCAACTGCAATATATGTTGTAATAGTTTGATTCCATCTTCACCTTCCAAACTCAAATAAGAGGACAATAGATTATCTAACAGATTACTAGCACTAGTTTCCTGAAAGAAAACAAAGCATATCATAGCGTAAGAGGCATAAATTACTGAAAGATGTTGAACAAAGTATTTAAGAGAATGAAATTGATATTAGGCCAACTTCAATGCAAATGATAATAGAAATAGGTAGCCAAAATAACATATTATCCCGAGAAAATGATATGAAATCTGAACACAAGAGAAACTATTGCTTCAGATTCAGAAATTTCTAAAAAATAAACGATACTAAAAAGTTACATGCTCATGAGTATCAACTATTATAAATAAAGTTCAGAGAAAATCATGAAGTATATTAGTGACTATTTTTTCTGTAAAGTGCCATGTGTTAGTGTCTTAAGTAGTACTGCAAGTTGGGAAGAAATAAGAACCAACATAGACTTCAATGGAAAAGAAATATGCATAAGAATGAACGACCAGAAGTGCATCAGCCCATAAACAAGTAGTAGGCTACTCCTAGGACATCTCTTCTGATGCATGTAGTTACTGAAACCAAGGGCCACAACCACGTCCAAGAAGTCAAATAAAAATGCATCCAATGCAAGGTTTATAGAGTCAGGAACCCACTGTGTTAGTCACAACTGGAACCTTCAAAAGCAAAGACTCTAGGGAACCGGAGAATACAATGTAGGACTAGCACAATTCCAACACATTGATCAATCATTTTCCAAAACAAACATCACTAGCATTCTCCAATCTATGCACTCGTTGCCATTCGATATACCAATGTGCAGATGGAGTCCATAGTCGCAACACTCTTACCCTCTCTAAGAAATGCAATCAAATTGAGCATAACATGTATGAATGTAACACAATAAAACATTCAATGGGAAAAAGAATAAAAAATGAATTGGATTGTGAGGAATTTTTTTATCTTCTTATCATGGTAAACATGCACCTATCTTGATTAATGACAACAACTAATATGGATCAACATGTGCATCAATCGATATAACAAGGCCTTCTTATTGAACTCTAGCTTTTAAGTGGTGACTTTGAGGCTTCAAAAGAAACACACCCATATCTACAATGGCAATTTAAATGCCCAAAAGATGACATAAATAGAAGCTGGGAAAGTACTACATGAACACCTTACACAATGGTCCATAATAGCCATGTAGAGATATCATCCAGGAACAGAGATCCTAAACAAAGTGTTATGAGATATTGATAGTGGCCACCCGAATTAGATGGTAGTTTATGAGTAGTAATTTAGAATAACAATTCTACCACACTTTTCACCAACACTACAACGAAGGAAAAAACTGCAAAGCTTATATTGTAGTTTAAGGCAACATACCAGCATACCACCGAGTTTACGCCCATCTTCAGGGTAGGCCTGGGGTGTTCACCCCTAACTTCTAGCCTAACTGGTTCAATTATACCAACAAGAACACGTCCCTGGAAAAGGAAGCCTATCGATGAAATGGAGGTCGATGATCAGATGTGGGAGCTAGCACTTCCTAAGGGAATAGACAATGAAAATGAATATTGCAGCCATTTGGAAGGGCAACCACAAACCGATATGAAACACTTCTAAAATATTGCATAAGCATGGTGGTATGGTAAGTTTGAAGCTCTGAAAACCGAGAACACCCTTCCACTATGAGGACCTAAACATCTAGAGTTATGATGCATACGCAGTTGTCGGGGCTGCTTCTAGCACTGGCACTTTCAACAACTTACATAACTACTTATGGTTTCTAATGCGACCTTGGGGGATGTTGGTGGTATCCATATCTTCAAAAACTGTGGAGAAGGCATGAGTATGATATGGGACACTCTATACGTCAGAGCTTCTTCAAGCTCTATAAGCAATTGGGGCAAGAGGAACAATTAGGGACAAGGTTCAAAGGGTAGTAGTTGTTAAGAGTTACCCAACATGTCTATTACTTCTTAACCCAGTTTACTTGAGTAATAGGAGTCCATATGTATATTCCGCATATCAGTTTTAGCATTGCAAAGTTGAGCTAGAACTCTAACATGGTACAAATTCCTTTTAACAAAGCTCATGATAGATTAGAGATCATGAATTTAGGAGGGGGAAGAGGCAGGTATTACAACAAATACTTTCCAGAAAAGGGAATAACAAAACATTACAGAAATGAAACTGAACAATCAAGGAGGATTGGATGATCTTACCTTCATGTTGTCAATTGAGCTAGTAGCCTTGCCTTGAAACGTGGACGAGGAGATGAATTAAAATGATCCTCAAATCCAACTGATCACTCCCTACTTCAAAGCATTACTGATGGGTTCTCCCAGACTGTAGGAATACCTCACAAATAATCGAATGATGAGACAAACCTCCCATGGTGTTTATTCTAGACACAGAAATCGCACACCCACTATCCCGATTATCTTAGAAATTAAATAGAACTGGCTATGAAAGAGACCACATAAGTTAACCGACATGCTCCCCTTACCTTCTATTCCAGGACTAGCCTGCTTGAAGGAGAGATAACCTGGGAAGACTGAAGAGACTATCTCAATAAAAGAGGCACACCTCTATGATACATGCCTATATGCACTATATATGTCAAGCCTTTTGTAATTGTAGTTCAAACTTCCCATAGTACATTGAGATTGCATTATCCAAATTCTAATGGAGTTCTTGTTGCTTTGACTTAGACCCTGTAGTGGTAGAGTAATTTCACACTAAGATAGTGTATAGGTAGCCAGGTTGAACAATTAGGTTAAACTTTTCAAACATTAGGATATTATAATGCATTAGAAGCTTCATGAGAAAATGAAAGTCCACTTGTTCTAGAGAATGTAGATCCTAATTAACATGATATGCAGAATACGACAACATTCTTATGTTTGAACAACTCTGAGTTCTCAAGTGGGATCATAGGTCATTGGCCAGGAGGAAAAATGTGGTGAATTTAATAGCGGATAAGATAAGAGGTCAACCACTAGTACTAATTACTGACAACATGTATATGGGTATTGAGAAGAAAGGGAAGGACAAAGATTTGTGGTATGTGGTATCACATGTCATTGGTCAGCCAAAACCAACTCACTCAAGGAAAGAAGATAGGGAAAATATAGAAAAGAAAAAGGGCTATAATGGGTATGGAGATACTCAACATAACACAAACCAAATAAGTGAGGTAAATTTGGATATTAATATTAGGATATATAGTGGGAGAGGGGGGGAGTAGGGTGCCATGATATGGAATGAGGTGCACCATCAATAAAAGGTGAGAGACATCACCAACCACAATATCAAGTGAGATGAGGTGGAAACCATCACTGATGGCACCTACTCCACATAGAAATGATGGTAGGTGTAGGGCATTGGAGACATAGAGAATCAGGGCCTAATATTGTAGTGACAACTTTGTAGTTGTGTGGCCTTGTTGATGAAGCATGCCCTATTGGTATTGTAGACTGATAAGTGACATCAATACATGGTATACAAATATATTTTCCTTTAGTGAAAAGAAGAAGAACACCAAACTAGCAAACTGAAATTTTTTTACCTACCAACTTCTTCATATTACTAGACAAAAGCAACACAGTTTCTTAAAGATCTACCATTACATGACATAAATAAAAAGAACATGTAGACAGTATACATGAAGGAGAGTATGAAATAGAAGCAAGTTAGGGTATCCCAGTATATAGGGTTACATGTAAGAGTAGTAATTCCTCAACTTCAAACCAAGGCTCTCCCCAAATGATCCTATCCCAAGCTTGTTTGTTTGCACAATAGGAATATTGAGCATGTCAGGTCCTGGTGTGTCTACCAAATGACATAGAATAATGACATAGAATGAAATATTCTGGTAATTAAAATGATTTGAATTTTTATTAAGATGAAAGGGTTCCCATACCTATGTTCAATTGGTAGCCTATGCAGTGAGCGATCTCCAATAAAATGAATACAATCATAGCAACAATCTCTATTCAAATCTAGGCAAGAGTGAAGGATGTACCACTAAAATAGAGGAAATTTGCTGTGCATGCCTCAAACTCAGCTTCTGAAAAGCTGCATGCTAGGATCAAGAAAATGAAGAGTGAACACATCTTAAAGCACAAAGAAGCATTGCTTTCATGAGGCAGAGAAGAAAACCCTGAATGTAAGAAAACAAGAAGATAAAAGTCGTGATTCATTAAGGATCTTGCATCTAATTGTAAAACAAAGCCAAAGAAGAAGCAACTCCATGCCACAATACAATTAGAAAATAGACAACCAATTAGAAAATAGAAGTTACAGTTGGAAACCAATATATATATTTAGGATTACTACAAAGAAAAATGCATATGGTTTCATTTATGTTTGAACCACAGTGCCCTTAAAGATGATTTTTCCTTATTGTATTCACTTTCTTTTCTTGATTTACTGAGACTAAATAAGGTGCACCCTTTCACGTTTATTGTTGCAGCTATATATCTCTTGTGATATTATAGGGTTCAGTTTTAAGATCATTATTGAGGCACTGATGCATGCCAAAGATTCAAAAAGTAAAAAGGAATGATTGGTCACCAGTCCGCACATTCATTTTATTATTCTCACTCATAAAGAAAACATGAATTTACATCATGATTGCTTATTTAGAAGCTCATAGTGATATATATGTATAGAACAATGGCTCATGATAAGAATTGTTTCATCACCATTCTACACATTGGTTTTAATATTCACAATCATAACTAATTCTAAGGTGGTGGTATCTCACCTAAGTTAATTATTTGCTCATTAAACCACATGATTCTCTACAGTGTATATAGTAGAAAACTTTCACAATGAAAGGTCAGCAAACTACTATGAAATTTTAGAATTGGATGACATGTATTGTACTCATTAAAGGTCACAATTGATATAGGCAATAAGTGGGAAATATACTTAAAAAATATATCGACCAAGAACTATTTAACTTCCACTATAGCTAATAAAATGTCCAACAAGATAGACATTGTAATAAAAAGCAAATCTATGATTAGTTATTCAACAAGCAAAAAAAATTCAGCATATGCTTCTAAGATCATATTTGGTATGGTGGATGTCACAAACAATTATAAAACATGTTCCATACTCAATTACACTATGGTCTTTGGTCCCATCTCAAGAAACTACATGGATCCCCATAAGCCATGTCTCAACTAACCTCCTTATTTAATTTACACTCCAATTTCCCCACCCAGTTTGCTGAAAAACTCATGTCTATACTTCTATACATCCAACTACCTCATGCAAACACACATTATTGTAGTTCAGTTATGAATCATATTGTGTACTGTTAGTCTAAAAGTTCACCACTGAGTTACATTGTGTACTGTTATGGATGCTAAAAGACCATGTCATAGGCTACGACAAGTCTTTTTGAAATATTGATGAAATGTAGAAAACATTGGAATTTCTTGGTAGAAGTTGAGTATTCAATTTACCATAGAAGTGTCTCAAGATGTACCATTTAGACTTTGTTTCAGCTGCCTAGTTTAAGTGTAACACCTACTCTAAAAGTTAGAGGTCACATTGTTCTTTCTATAAAAATAAAGAGCTCGAATTTAAGTGAAAGTCCAACCTCAAGGTATTATGTTGTGTTTTTATTGATAACTAGCATTTCTCTTCTTTTGAGGGGCATTTGCAAGAGTAGTATCCAATGTTGTGATCATCATTGATAGGAAAGACCTCACATTAATGTCTTAGAGGCATAGGTTTCATACCAACATGCATTGGATCAGGCCAGTTTCTACCTAAAGGATAACTTTTAAATACATTAAAGCTTTGAGTTCCCTTTGTGGCGCACAAGAACTTGATCCACCTTAGAGAATGACCAACATTATGTTTTTTTAGTAAAGTTTCAACTTTCAACACACTCTGAACTAAAGTGAAGTTTCAACAGACTCTGAACTAAAGTATAGCAGATTGTGATGGTGCTTTAGGCTATATACCCACTCTAGTTAGTGAACTCTTCAATAATCACTCATCTGATTGGAACCAAAACTTTCTAGTTACTATCACCAAGGAAAACTAGAGAAGACATCCTTAAAATCACCATTTGATTACCTATCTCCTATCCATGTATCGGTACCCTACCATGGATGGTGAGTTCATAGTGCGCTCAACCTGCTAGATGGGGTTTACTAGGCATAGTAGTGACTGGCTAGGCCCATATTAACTATTTTTGGAACCCCATTTGGTAACCCACCCTACATCCAAAGTTAAAACACTTATTATGGCAAAGTCTCTCCAACCATCTCCTCACAAAGAGTAATCTCAATGCCAGACATATCATCCTCATTGGTGCCTCGTATTCTAACTTTATAGCTCTACTGAGATGTTCATTACAAACTATGATGCAGACATTATTATCTCCGTTACAACCAATTGCCTTGCTTCTGGGATCTGTTGGAATGCAATGATCTTCGCACAAGGGACGATATTGCCACTCATCATAGTTCACTGGCTGCAACATTGAGCACACAACTACTCAGAAGGTAGGATTTAGTACAGAGCTAAGGCTGCTCCATATATATACTATTTTCCACCTCTTAGGTACCACCTTCTATGGGAAACACAAAAATTAATGTTGATGATGACTTTCAAGATGATAGCAAGATCAGTGTGGCAACAATATTCAAGAATAACCCGGGAATCACTACGTCAATGGCAGCCAAAAATACTGACTGCCTTTGATGTCCTTTCACATCTAAAGCTTGAGGGATCCTCTTTGGTTTGCAGATCATTCAAAGAAAGGGACTCAATTTCATTGAAGATGAGACAGACGTATAAAAGAATCACTACCTAAAATTCTTGGAGAAGTGCATTTTGATATGTATGAGCCTAAAATTCTCTTGGTGTGATCATATTAAATTTTAGGCTCATACATATCAAAATACACTTCTCCAAGAGAATCGACCTCTGCAAAACCACAAGGGAATTCCCTCAAAGTAGATAGCACTTCAGATCAAAAACAAAAAAACACCTCTTAGGTACCACCTTCTGTGGACAACACAAAAATTAATGTTGATGATGACTTTCAAGATGATAACAAGATCAGTGTGGCAACAATATTCAAGAATAACCTGGGAATCACTACATCAATGGCAGCCAAAAATACTGACTACCTTTGATGTCCTTTCACATCTGAAGCTCGATGGATCCTCTTTGGTTTGTAGATCATTCAAAGAAAGGGACACAATTTCATTGAATATGAGACAGAAGTATAAAAGAATCACTAATCCTGCAACTGGCTCTAGTCTTACTTTGATGATATTTAGAAATATCATTCAGCTTGTGTATTTTTTCTCTTTTTAATCTTTTATCATAAATAGAGATAGGGCAATACATATGCCCATAGATTGGATAAGTCCTACATGTCACTACAATATGAATGATATATATTATCACTTTAACCATCCTAGAATTCTAAGATACTGAAATTTTAGTCAAATAAAATAAGTAATACCTACCCATGTGTGCATAGTGAGTCTTGGTATAAGTGGAAGCTCAATAATTTAAATAATACTTGTCAATGTGACCATCTTTTGATGGATTTGATAGGCAATGATGATAGTTTTATCCATATTTATGCAGCTGTGCAAAATGTCTACAAATGTTGTGCTATAGAGCTTACCCTTTCTTTAGTATCTCTAGACTTCTCAAAGGTTGATTGTACTAAAAACATGTCTTTTAGACTGGCTGGCTGAATTGCATATGTTAATATAATATGCAATTTGAATCAGCCTAGCATATGAACTCTCGACATTATCTGACTCTGTGTTTCCAACAAGAAGGTTAACACATATCAAAATCAAACTCTGTCCACATGATCTACTACCCATAGAAGATTATATACCATTCCCGTGTTTCTCATGGTTTGCTGCTACATTGTGGTTATTAGACTTGCAATAATATAATCATGGAAGGAAATGAGATATATATTTTAAAACACCTAAAAATTTATATCCATGTGGATCAGGATCAAACTATGAACACAATTATGCAAGCCAGGGGTAAGTTGTCATAACATCATCTGTAACAAACAATATAACATATACATATGCAAGATTTTGAACTGTTAGTTGAATATGTAGAAGAAATAATTAGAATGATATAATATGGCAACACATAATTTCAATATGATATTGGCATTAACTTCAAGAAAGAAGCTTCAATTTTTAGCATGAAATTGTTGAACACATTTTTTATAAACGTGCAACATACTTAGAGAGATGTATAGGTCCTGCAAATATCAAACCGAACACATTAGACAACCGTTAGTTGTAGTTCAGAAAATTACCAAAAAAGTTAGTCAATAAAGTTACAACTAAATAGAAATTTAGATATGTATTGCTGAGATCACTTGGGAAAAAAAGGAAACAACTAGAAATTTGTGTCTATCACTATGTGCTTTAGTGTATCTAAAATGAGATTGAAAGGTAGCCCACCACTAGATGTTGTAAGGATTATCAGATCAAAAAATGTATATTAACAAGAAATAACCCAACAACAATGTGTTACCAATATGTATCTTCCTTTTTTAGTTCCTCTAGAACAAGGTCTATGCAAACTTAGAGCATATTATTACAAGTGTGAGGACATGAACAAACTTATATCATGCCAAGAAAATTATGTCCATACTTCATCCATTAAGAGTGAAAATACAATTAACAAATAATCCTTATCTATATAATGGTGAACGATATATTTACACAGTATCTACATGATCACCTTCCAATTGTTTTCCAAGACTGTAGCAAGAAAGTGTGCTCCTATGAATATTTGATTAAAATCATCATAATGTAGAGAAGGGGAGAGAAATACACCAAATGAAGATCTAAAAATATCAACAATCACAATAGGTTGTACCATTACATAATTGTACCATTAAAACACTCCGTGGACCATATTTTCCTGGCACTATAAAACTCTTCTTGGTGTTCAATATGGTGTATGCATAGACAAAAAGGAACTGAAGTGCCCAACAAGTTCTCACCTTGGAGACTACATCAAGTGGTTTTGCATCCAGTAGAGAGAATAGTGTGTTTTGTGGAAAAAATTTGAATCCTTCATATGACATAGATGGCAATGAGCACGTAAATGTAACAACCACCCATTATGCTTTTAACATTGCCTTTAAGGCCTGCACCGTATGAATACTATTACACCTCCCCACAGCTTCCATATGTTCACTCATTCTATAAGAAACATAAGCGGTTGGGATTAAAATACGGGAGACTCATTCAAGGAAACAATTATTAAAAGTTGCAAGAGCCATGATCAGAGACAAGAGTCCTATTGCAGTTAATGGATTATAGGCCCAAAAGAATATGGGAGAAAACAAACCAATTGATTTTGTGACCTATGAGAAGTAGTGGCAAACCTAAGCAATGATTCCCTCTTCAATCACAATACTTGGCCTAATAGGAAGCCAAGCAATGAGAGTATCCATAGCATCAACTTCGCGAATCAATAAGGCACCTCTCCGCAACCTCTTCTGATGTGATGGACTTTCTATGATTTTCCATATTAATATGGAAGGCTACCGACAAGATTGGTGTCCATGAAGAAGCTAGTAAACTGGGTTAAGAAGTCCATATGTAATGCGACCTTGGGGGATGTTGGTGGTATCCATATCTTCAAAAACTATGGAGAAGGCATGAGTATGATATGGGACACTCTATACGTCAGAGCTTCTTCAAGCTCTATAAGCAATTGGGGCAAGAGGAACAATTAGGGACAAGGTTCAAAGGGTAGTAGCTGTTAAGAGTTACCCAACATGTCTATTACTTCTTAACCCAGTTTACTTGAGTAATAGGAGTCCATATGTAATAGGAACCCTGAATAATGATGTGATGTGAGACTCAAATCCAAGGTGATGCCATATATTGATATATGAAACCCTAGTGATGGTATATTGCCCAATACACTAAAGAATTGTGTGGCTAATATAATCAAGTAAGATGAGAATGTTACATCCATGAAGGGTAAAATTGATAAACCAGATGAATGGTAATATTGATACTCTAATGAGTAAGGTTATAAGGGATAAGATAATGCCTAGATCATTATATGTCTAACTCTATACATGTGTAAAAACCCTATACACCTTACAAAGATGAGGACATGAAACTCTTAGGAATGATGTATGCAACACCAAATTATGATGTGGATAACATCCTAAGAGTTGAAATACCTAAAGTGGTCGATAATGATTTATTCTATATCAACAATACCTAACCATTGGATAAGTTCATATCATTAAAGATAGCTGGATAACTCTAATGTGTAAACTATGCACTACATGATAAAAGTGATAGGTTAGAGGATAAAGTATTAAGAGGAAAATACCTTAATACAAGATCAGTTGATTATCTTAAGTAAGATGGATATGAGGAGAAAAGTGATACATCAAGACATGATAGATATCACATTTAGCAATTCAGGGTTGATATACCTTGATGCATCTCAATCCAACATACTTGGATAAGAAACACATGAAGAATGTGTTATGTAGTTGTTACAATAAGATTGTAATGAGTTTGATATACTTTGATAAGTATAGGTTAATATGTCTTGTGAAAGGGGTTAAGCCAAACTAATGAGTATGATGTAATCATACCATGGTAAGGATAAGAGATGAACTTATACCTTGTATTGATATTCATAAATGATATATGATGAAAGTAATGATCATGAGTAAATACTTATGATTGCATTGAATACTCCTAGAGGTGTGGAGAAATATTTTGGGGTTGGACTAATGATGTAAATATGAAACCCTAACTAATGTGAAATGGGAAATCCTAACCCTCAATTGGGTAATGGAATGGAAAATCCTATTTGATAGTAAACCCTAATCATGATAAAGGAATGATTGTGTTACTATTGTATCACATGATGTGATAAGTGACTTATATGACTGTTATTATGTCTATTAGCCATGCATATATCATGAGATGATGAACATAGCCAGATTTGAGCTATGACACTTATATAATAAAAATGTCGATTGGCCTTATGTGCCTTGATGTTATTGTTGCTTAATAAAAGTAACAAAATGGGCATGGACTTTATGAGTCATATGAGTAAGTTGTTGCCTAGTGAAAGGTGACAAGACACTTAATGGGCCCTGTGAGCCATCTGAGATGCTTGTGTAACAAGTATCATGTATACCTCAGTCTGAGGACCTAAAGGTAATAGCTACCTAGAAAGTGGTAACAGTGATTAGTGATGAACTGAGGGTATGAATACCCAGTTTTGATAAGTAAGATAATGATGTTGTTGTGAGATGTGAACTTTCAAGTAATGAGATAAGGGATTAAGATCCCAATGCATTATAAGTTCTGGTAAAGCTATAGATAAAAGCTTACATGTTTCTTTGTAGCAATTGTCATAATAATTCATGTCTGAGAACTTGACTGGTGTTAAAAGAATATGTTAATGTACTTAATTAATCAAGTGAAATCATATCATGTAGAGCCCTGACCATAGATCCATCATCGTCAGTAATATGGTGATGGTGAAATGGGTGCTCCGCGGCAAAACCCGGAACACATATTTTGAATATGTGGGGGCAATGCGCGAATGTATCCTGACGTCCTAATGAGGGAATTGAGGAAAGGTAAACATTAAACCTCTCAATCCTTCATTATTGCACCAGGATGGATGTACCACGAATCTCCCGATGATTGGGATAGATGCAGTACACATCTCCCAATAATATTAATGCCAGATCGATGGAGATAAACAAGAAATCTCACGATTGTGAAGAGAGTGCAGCACACCACTGTAACTCTATAATGAAGTTTCCAGTATACCCTGGAAAGCTATATAACAGAGACACAATATGTCCTGCATGTGATCTCGCACTGACCGAAATGTGAGGGGTCTTGGAAGCCAGCTCTTCCATTGACCTTGTATGGTACCAATTTCGACTTTGCAATGGTCGGTTGGAGTATGAGAGGTATACCTCATCTCCTCAGGGCATAAGTGTGATTGTAAAATGTAATCAGCCGTATAGCATGTTTGCTTAAGGATTGAATACGGAAATTCATTGGATGATGTTACATTTTATTTATGCATCACTAGTTGATAGATGTTATTCATATCTCTTTATACTCATTGCAAGTAGATGGATGAATTATGATTCTATCATGGTTAAATGCAATGCTCTCCTTAGGAAGGGAGATTACATTACTCTGTTCATTCAATGATTAATACTATAAGAACTCTTGCTCAGTTTTATTATAATAAACGACTATAACAATGTTTTGGCGGAGAGTTATATCTCCCGCTGGGGAAATTTACAATTGTCTCACCCCCGTGGGATCCAACTTTTTAGGTAAACGCAGAAGAAGAAGCATGAACCCCATAGTAAGGGAAAAGCAACAACAACAATAGGGACAACAGTGATAACTCAGGTGGAGGCACTGGCTACCAAGTTTTGTATAGATAGTAGTCCTATGTGTCATCTTTGTACTCTCAGGTCCTCGAAATTTATAGTTAGTGTTTTTAATGAATTGATCTGAGATTTTGGCTTGATGCCTCGAGGTTCTTATGCTGTCTGTATATAATGTTAATAGGGCAGCTGATGCTGTAATCCTCAAGGAGAGATGGTACAAGTCATGTATTTATGATTCAGGATGTAAATGTTATACTTTGGTTCTTGATGAAAGAGTTTTCCTATGTTTGGATCTCTTTGTAAAAAGTTTTAGTTTTTAGTGACTTTTAGTAATCTGCTGCAAATGATTCTCTTTCGCTTAAGTAAATCCAATTTTTGTGAGTTGGATGCTATAATTTAATGGTATCAGAGCTTTAGGTTCACTGAGTCTAAAGAGACATAGGACTAAGGTAGTAGAGTCTGTTCTAGTATCTTCCAGTGTATCTGATAGTGTCTTCTGCTCATATAGGAGAAGAAGAACTGGAAGATGACTGGGTCACATGAAGAGTTTGCTGCAGAAAGCAGCAATGCTACACCAAGAAGAGGTGCAGGGGATCAGAGCAGAGAAGAACATATACCTGCACATCCCCAGTTAAACCTAGCCATAATAGAGAGCCCAACTTTCCCTGCTCTGTTTGAGCAATTTAGGACAGCTATGGTGCATATAGTAGATCATGCATTAGCAATGCAACCTAGACTACCAACCCCCAATGATGAAGTTTTGAACTCCAATAGGATTCTTGCTCAACATCAGCATGTTGGAGCAATGAATAATGATGGAAGGAATAGGATACAACCTGAAATCAGGGTCTATCACAAGTGTTGGAAACCTGGACATATAAAAAGGTATTGCCCAGAGAAGAAAAATAAGGTGATGATTGAGAAAAGGCCTATTCAAATCCAGGAACAGAGGCCTAGTAGTTCCAAAAAGGAAAAGTTTTTGGTACCACCAGCACAACCAGGGCCTAGTGCACCAAGGCAATGGCTATCCAGAAAGGATAAATAACCTTCTAGACCACATCTAGAGCTCAGAACTTGTTACCAATGTAGTCAGGTAGGTCATCTGGCAAGAGATTTCTCAGCTAGAAACGTTATGATGAATCAACGTCTGAGGCAGAGTCAGCCTGAGGCAGTAAACCATCCACGAACCATGACAGGTTAGACAAAATAATGTCATTCTAATATGTCTTTTTATGATTTTCTGAGTTAAATTGAGAAAGTAATTGATTGAGCTCTCCCTGATTAGTCCTATGAGGACTTACATTTTGCATAAGTAAACATTATAGATGTTTTATATTGTTCTTACCTCTATGAAAAAGAGATGAGGTATAGAAGAGGTGCCTGGATAAAATTCAAGAATGTTAAATCTTATACTTGTGATAATATGAAAAGAGAGGAATATGATAGTATACAAAGTGCATACTACTCAATCTCAATATTTATATACCCTGGCCAGGTATACAACTATTGATGATAAAGTGAGTATGGAAACTCTTAGATTGTTATCTTTTTGATTGCTCTGATCAAGTAGTCATTCTGAGACAATCTAATGAGTATCATGAAATCAGAAATATGGAATGAATAAATATGTCATATCCTAAGTACAATAAAGAGAAGTCTGAGATAATCTCAGACAAGCATCTGTGTATGAGGAATTAAAAGTATACCCCTCATAAGATAAGAGTGAGAACAAGGGAGATGATCCCTGTTCAATAAAGTTTGTAAGTATAATAAAGATCTTTTCCCATAATGTGGAGATGGAAATTTGATGAGATCATAAGATGCTCATGAACATATTAGACAATACCAAAGAAAGGAATAATGTTATGTGATCATCCTTATAAATTCCTATGCAGAGGGCAAGGAACCTAGGATGAGATAAAGAGTAAATGATTCATGAATAGTTAAAAATACATGAAATAATAAGAGAAATATGACTCCTTGTTTTCTCCCTTTTTAGGGACATGGAAATCAAGTGAATCTTAGGACACTTGATGTGTATAAGATAAAAATGTTCATGTGATGGATACTTCGAATAGTATTAGTTTATCTTGGACTTTGGTTTCAAGGTAAAGATATCTGTAACAAGTAATGTCCCAAGATGAAAAGAAGATAAATATGTGATGTGTTTTCAACACATGTGATAGATACCAAGGTAAGAGATTCTGGTATCTAAGAAATATCAAATGGTTTATGTTGATGATCTGGAGTGGTCAACCATGAAATTAGATTAATCATGTAAAATAGTAGGAACATCACATGTTAGGGGTTTATGCTTTGCATAAACATAACAATTAGTGATATCTTTAAGATAAGTTCTTAATTAATAAGTAACCTCTCTTCATGATAAGAGAATGTACAACTAATGAGAGAGTTAGTACAAGTAATAAGGAAATCTAGTATGGTGTCACCTGGTGAGATGGTACTACTAAGGTATGAAAAGACTTATAGTCCCAAGAGGGTGACAGAACATAATTGTGATCTTAAAAGTAAAATGCTGAATTAACTAAGGAGTATGAGAGACTCCTCAAAAACAAGAAACTGTCACATGAAATGGTAAAAATAAGGAAAGTGTTACCTGACACAGAATTAACTCCACAGTCAATAATAAAAAGGACAGTGGAGTATGTGTCCCATGTGAACTATTCAATGATAAACTTGTGTGGAATAACTTTATGTTGACCAAAGATTTATGGTGTCTCCATAACAATGAAATGTTATGTGGAGACTAGATAGTATGATGAATAAATAATATCTGTCTCCTTTTATCTGGGATTTTGGGGACGAAATCCTTATTAGGGGTTTATAATTTGTAACATCCCTGACCTGGGTTATGCCTTAACCCTAGAAGTTTTGCTTAAGCAAGATAATTAGATCCTTAATTTATTTGGTGAAAAGTAATTAAGGCCCAAGAGGAACTTATGTTTCAATTTTGGTCCTATTTGAATAATGTTGAAGCAATGTTTGCTTATTTTTGGACTAAAGTGCAAATTACCCAAGTTGAGGGGTTAACTTGCAAATGTTACTTGATAAATGTTCCTCATGTGTTGAAGCATCATGAGAATGAAGATGATGTAGAGGAATGTCTTGTGAAAGCCTGAGTACCATGAAAGAGCTGATAAATCAATGTTTGTGTATTAAACCCTAGTTTTGGTGTAATGTGCAATTTACCCAAAACCTAGGGTTCACTATGAAAATTATCACTTCAAAATAGTCCATAATGTTTCATGGCATCATGTAGAGAAAATAAAATGAGAAGGGCGTCTCATTTGAATTACTTTGGAGGAGAGAGAATCTTGATATTAAAATAATTAAGATTTAAGCATAATTGAAACCATGATTCAATTTAATGCAAAAATAAAAATATTAATTGAAATGCCTTTCAAACAAAATTGTAATGGCTGAATTCAGATATGTGTGGACGTCCTTGTGCTTTGCAAGTACCACGAAATATCTCAAGGAGGTGAAATACCCACTCACATTATTATAAGAAAAAGAAATATCCACTCACTTATGGATATTACTATTAAATGGATTAAGGTGCTTAATTTGCTTTTCTTTAAATTGTGGATAATTGAGAAGAATAAGAGGAAAAGAGTATAGCCTCGTCCCTAAGGAAGAGAAGGGGGTAAGTGGCAAGGATATGGGGGAGATAATTCCTACTTTTTCTCTCCTAATTGAATTTTTAATAAAAATTGCATATAAGCTCATTTATCCATAGAGTAAAGGGGGAATTTCGAATTCACTTCCACCCTTTGCTTGCAAAACGACCTTGGGAGCTTGGGAGCAAGAGGATAACGAGCCCCAACCTGTTGTAATATTCTTGACTTCCTTTCACCTTGATTCCATGCTGGAAATCGAAAATCAATGCATAATTTCTTCTTATTTCGATCCCCTCTTCAACTCTAACCATTCCTTTTCACTCAAAGCTTGAGGACGAGCCTTGGGATAGTGAAAGTAGTTTCATCCACCATTGTTGAAGTGATATTGAAGATTTGTAGCTCAATTGGAGGCGGGTTATATAACTTGAACCCCTCTACATTGTTATTCAATTATCAATCTTGCAATTTCGTTGATTCCTTTATCTTCTTGATTAATTGTTGGTTGAAATTGGTAATTCCATGAAATCAGAAGTACTAAGACCTTCAGGGACGAAGGTATATGATGATGACATAATCTTGGACTCATTTCCCAAAGAAATTGTATCTCATTCGGTTTCAACAAGTTGCTCATTCGGTTTCAACAAAACCGTTTGAAAGCAAACAGTTTCATCAAACCGTTTGAAACTAAACAGTTTCAAACCGTTTGGAAGAGTTGACCAGGGTTGACCATTTGGAAAAAAATGATGATAATATTGATGATTTATGACCCATCAAATTTGATTGATTAATTCCGAAGAGTTCATTAGTTGAAGGTTAATCAATTAGCAAACCCTAATAGGGTTAAGTGCTGAAATTCAATTTGGTTAACTTAGATTTTTGGGTGATTGAGCCCAAACGGTCTCAAGATCGTTTGGAGGTCACCCAAACGGTCTCAATACCGTTTGGGGGTCACTCAAGACCGTTTGGAGGTCTAGGGTTAAGTATGGTTGAGTAATTGAAGGTCCAGAGATACCAAATTGAAATGCAATTAAGTGTTGATTTGATGATCAATCTAATGATCTAAACCCTAATGGAATTTCACAAAATCCAAGGATAGGATGAGGCAAACAGTCTCAATACCTTTTGAAGGTCATCCAAATGACCTCAAGACCGTTTGGGGTCTGGTCATATCAAAAATTTGATGATGATTCATTAGTTGTAATGGAATCAATTCCACAATGTTGATCATTGATGACTATTCGATTCAAAGCCCTAATTGAAGGTTACTTGAGTTGAAATCCTAGATCAATTGGGTTCAAAACCTTAATTGATGGTCTAATTGAAGGTTGATTCAATAATTCAAGTGATAAATAAATCAAGGACTCAATTGATAATCGGTTCATCCATTGAAATCATGAATCGTGTGAGTGTTGCAAGGACTTTTTGGTCCATTCGGTTTTGAGATGGTTTGGACCAAACGATCTTAAGACCGTTTGGGTCCAAACGGTCTCAAACTATTTGGAGACCCAAAGTTCAATCGGTTTCAACACCTTTCTTGTCCAATCGGTTTCAAGGGCAATTTGTCTAAATGGTTTTCAACCAATTGAATTATGAGAACTAAGACTGTTTAGGGTCTAAGTAATCAAATCTTTTGAGGTCCAATATGGTCAATCCAATTGGATACTTAATGCAATTGAAGATTCAATCGGTTAATCCAATTGATCACCTAATGTAATTGAAGGTTAAATTGATCAATTCATTTAGATTCCTCATGTAATTAAAGGTTCAATTGATTAAACCATTTGGAGACCTGATGTACTTAGATGATTAATATCCTTAGTAGGATTAATCATTGATGCATAATGATACAATAATTCAATATATCATGCTAACCCTAAATGCATGTATTTGAATAAAGAGTAGGCTCAATCTAATCAAGAATTGAGTAGTGGATATATTAGAGAGGATGAGAGAAAGAGGAATCCATACATGTAGAATAATCATGTAATGGATAAGCCTCAATACTTTCAATACGAATAAACTATGAATTTTAGGGAATGATCCATGATAAAGAGATCATGAAACCCTAATCAAGAAGATTGATGAACCTTAACTCTAACTAGGGCAATTCTAGGTATAATACTAATCTATGATAAGGATGTAACCCTAATTAAGGGTGATGACATGTGAAACCCTAACTCAGAGTAATGTGATTCAAAACCCTAATTGGGATGAATAGTAAACCCTAATTGTGGGTTATTGAATGTGAAACCCTAATCTAGAGTAATGTCATATGAAACCCTAAATAAGAATGCTATTATGTGGAACCCTGAATAATGATGTGATGTGAGACTCAAATCTAGGGTGATGCCATGTATTGATATATGAAACCCTAGTGATGGTATATTGGCCAATACACTAAAGAAGGGTGTGGCTAATATAATCAAGTAAGATGAGAATACTACATCCATGAAGGGTAAAATTGATAAACCATATGAATGGTAATATTGATACTCTAATGAGTAAGGTTATAAGGGACAAGATAATGCCTAGATCATTCTATGTCTAACTCTATACATGTGTAACAACCCTATACACCTTACAAATATGAGGACATGAAACTCTTAGGAATGATGTATGCAACACCAAATTATGATTTAGATAACATCCTAAGAGTTGAAATACCTAAAGTGGTCGATAATGATTTATTCTATATCAACAATACCTAACCAATGGATAAGTTCATATCATTAAAGATAGTTGGATAACTCTAATGTGTAACCTATGCACTACATGATAAAAGTGATAGGTTAGAGGATAAAGTATTAAGAGGAAAATACCTTAATACAATATCAGTTGATTATCTTAAGTAAGATGGATATGAGTAGAAAAGTGATATATCAAGACATGATAGATATCACATTTAGCAATTCAGGGTTGATATACCTTGATGCATCTCAATCCAACATACTTGGATAAGAAACACATGAAGAATGTGTTATGTAGTTGTTACAATAACATTGTAATGAGTTTGATATACTTTGATAAGTATAGGTTAATATGTCTTGTGAAAGGGGTTAAGCCAAACTAATGGGTATGATGTAATCATACCATGGTAAGGATAAGAGATGAACTTATACCTTGTATTGAATTCATAAATGATATATGATGAAAGTAATGATCTTGAGTAAATACTTATGATAACATTGAATACTCCTAGAGGTGTGGAGCAATATTCTGGGGTTGGACTAATGATGTAAACATGAAACCCTAACTAATGTGAAATGGGAAATCCTAACCCTCAATTGGGTAATGGAATGGAAAATCCTATTTGATAGTAAACCCCTAATCCTGATAAAGGAATGATGGTGTTACTATTGTATCACATGATGTGATAAGTGACTTTTATGACTGTTATTATTTCCATTTGCCATGCATATACCATGAGATGATGAACAGAGCCAGATTTGAACTATGACACTTATATAATAAAAATGTCGATTGGCCTTATGTGCCTTGATGTTATTGTTGCTTAATAAAAGTAACAAAATGGGCATGGACTTTATGAGTCATATGAGTAAGTTTTTGCCTAGTGAAGGGTGACAAGACACTTAATGGGCCTTGTGAGCCATCTGAGATGCTTGTGTAACAAGTATCATGTATACCTCGGTCTGAGGACCTAAAGGTAATAGCTACCTAGCAAGTGGTAACAGTGATTAGTGATGAACTGAGGGTATGAATACCCAGTTTTGATAAGTAAGATAATGATGTTGCTGTGAGATGTGAACTTTCAAGTAATGAGATAAGGGATTAAGATCCCAATGCATTATAAGTTCTGGTAAAGCTATAGATAAAAGCTTACATGTTTCTTTGTAGCAATTGTCATAATAATTCCTGTCTGAGAACTTGACTGATGCTAAAATAATATGTTAATGTACTTAATTAATCAAGTGAAATCATATCATGTAGAGCCCCGACCATAGATCCATCATCGTCAGTAATATGGTGATGGTGAAACGGGTGCTCCGCGAAAAAACTCGGAACACATATTTTGAATATGTGGGGGCAATGGGCAAATGTATCCTGACATCCTAATGAGGGAATTGAGGAAAGGTAAACATTAAACCTCTCAATCCTTCATTATTGTACTAGGATGGATGTACCAAGAATCTCCCGATGATTGGGATAGATGCAGTACACATCTCCTAATAATATTAATGCCGTATCGATGGAGATAAACAAGAAATCTCACAATTGTGAAAAGAGTGCAGCATGCCACTGTAACTCTATAGCGAAGTTGCCAGTATACCCTGGAAAGCTATATAACAGAGACATAAGATGTCCTGCATGTGATCTCACACTGACTGAGATGTGAGGGGTCTTGGCAGCTGGCTCTTCCATTGACCTTGTATGGTACCGATTTCGACTTCGCAATGGTCAGTTGGAGTATGAGCCGTATACCTCATCTCCTCAGGGAATAAGTGTGATTGTAAAATGTAATCAGCCGTATAGCATGTTTGCTTAAGGATTGAATACGGAAATTCTTTGGCTGATGTTACATTTCTTTTATGCATCACTAGTTGATAGATGTTATTCATATCTCTTTATACTCATTGCAAGTAGATGGATGAATTATGATTCTATCATGGATAAATGCAATGCTCTCCTTAGGAAAGGAGATTACGTTACTCTGTTCATTCAATGATTAATACTGCTGTTAATATATAAGAACTCCTGCTCAGTTTTATTATAATAAACTGCTATAACAATGTTTTGGCAGAGAGTTATATCTCCCGCTGGGACAATTTACAATTGTCTCACCCCCGTGGGATCCAACATTTTAGGTAAACGCAGAAGAAGAAGCAGGAACCCTATAGCAAGGGAAAAGCAGCAACAGCAACAGGGACAATAGTGATAACTGAGGTGGAGGCACTGGCTGCCAAGTTTTGTATAGATAGTAGTCCTATGTGTCGTCTTTGTACTCTCAGGTCCTCGGAATTTGTAGTTAGTGTTTTTAATGAATTGATCTGAGATTTTGGCTTGATGCCTCGAGGTTCTTATGCTATCTGTATATAATGTTAATAGGACAGATGATGTTGTAATCCACGAGAAGAGATGGTACAAGTCATGTACTTATGATTCAGGATGTAAATGTTATACTTTGGTTCTTGATGAAAGAGTTTTCCTATGTTTGGATCTCTTTGTAAAAAGTTTTAATTTTAGTGACTTTCAGTAATCTGATGCAAATGATTCACTTCCACTTAAATAAATCTGGTTTTTGTGATTTGGATGCCACAACATTTGATGATCTCAAAGTATACCCAAATATATGTGATGAGTGTAGTGATTTTAGGTCTAAGAATCACAATCGCCACCTTCCCTATGAGAGATGACTATGACCACCAATGATGGTTTCCATGTGTCACTCTCAAGGTGGGTCTGTCTGATACACTATTCCCTAACATGTATTTGTGTGCTTGGTTTGATATACCATATCATGAGCAATGGGATTTAGTCATCAACCAACCCACACTACAGTCTTATTTGTTGCTGGTGTCTATCTATCTTCCTCAGTAACAACTGACTAGGGACATAATAAGAATGTACATACTCTTAACATTTGTATGATCTCATTCTCCAAGTCATGTACTTGAAGACATATGTCATTGAGTATTGTCATTCTTTAGACATTCATAATGTTTCCTCATTATCTCATAACTGAATGAAACAAAATGAATTGGAAGTTTGCCTTTATAAGTATTAATCAAATCCTTCATGGTATATGCCATCTCAACCATCACATGATTGGCTCTCTAGGCATACCTTACCAACATACTCCCACCTGCACTTAGAGCCAATCACCCACAAATCTCATTCTTAGTGATTTAAACATATCCACCATGTTTTTGTTGTGCAAGTGCCAATCTAGTGGGTTTAGCAACATTTTTCTATTAGTCAATATATTGCATGTTTCTTATCTCTTCACTGTGAGATGAAACCATTGTAATATGTTATATGATATTCCTTGACTAACAAGTAGATCCATTATTGTCACAATATTACTACTGAGTCATCAATGGTTGGAACATCTATAAGTTCATCATTTGAACTTTTAGATCCATATAGTATTACTTTGTGTTCATAACACAAGTATACTCAACTTCTATTGTAGAATAGAATTCATGGCTATTAGTTCATAACCCTTCTAATTAACAACATTTCTCCTTTTAAATCAAACATATTTTAATTCATGATCACTTTTGTCATTAGGGAAGCTTGCATCCATGTAACCCTTTACGTCCAACTCTTCCTTTATTGCTATCTTTATTTTTTAGAAATCTATCATTAAGTACTTCTCAAGTACTAATGGATATCCTTAATGATTTTCCAATAACCATAATTGGATTTTAATATCATATTGTCATGTACAATACATATAAGATTATATGGGATAAGTACATTTATTGCTTTCATGATAAATCCATTGCTACAACCTATGACATCTTAATCATGTCATTTCCATTCTTCACAAGTATTGGAACATATGATTCATGAAAGACTAATCTGTGTTCTCTCTCATTGAATACTTCTGTGTTGAAGTCCTTCAACTCATTGCTATTGTATGTTCTCAAACTTATATTGTGAAACATTCAAGAACTATCCCTATATATCTTGATCATTATCTCATAAGATGTTTCACTTGATCATTCATTGTTGAAGGTGTTTTCCATGCCATTTCTCAATATCCACAATATTGAGATGTTATTCCTCAACATATGTAGAATATTCATATATGCTCCCACTAAATCTTTTATAATCATAAATTTCATCTTTTTCTTGATTCAAGTCAAACTCTTTGACTATCTTTTCAAATTAAAAGATCCCATCTCTGAGATGCTTGTTTCAATACCAGATTGAACTTCGTAGTTTATAGACTTCATTTGCATTCTTGAAGTTATAAGAAGCTTTTAGGTTGTGTCATGTACACATCCTCTGATGCATTCCCTTTAAGGAATTCAATTTCTATCTTCATATGCTAAATATTATAGTCTATTTTAACTACAACAACAAGCATGTCAATTGGTAAAGGAATTTCTATCATGTTCAACAACTTGAACTAATATGAAATATTTTTATTAAATTCGTTCTTTTATGTTATCCATGTAGGTTTTTTCCACAAGACCCAGCTTCACCCATTAGGTATTACCCCTTTAGGTGCCGCTATTAATGTCCTACCTTGTTAGATGACCCCATAATGGCCTTGAGTCATTATTCAGATTATGGTACTTAATAGCTTCTAGTTGACTAGTTGGCTCATCCTGTTATGACCAACAAATCTGAATTGTTGGACTCTCAATCCTTCAATTTTAGATGTGTTCTACTAGAACTATTTTGTTCTATGTTACATGCCAAAGTTGAGATTCCACAACAACTTGTGATTCTCTTGGCTCTCATTGTACCCTTCTGTTGACCTCAAACATTTTAAGTTCTACTTTTACTCCCACTGATTCTTTAGGAACTCAATCATCCTATCAACAAAACAACTTGTTATTGGATTGGGATTAGTGTAATATTCAATAGTGATGATTTTTGGATAAGAAACTACTTTCTCAATGTAGGTTTTAATCCTCTAGACATATTGGGACATTCCCAAATCATATCATATATGATGACTTATAAACCATTCAGATGGTACATGATTTAGTGATAGGTATATACTTATGAGGATACGAAAAGATTAGATTAATTGATAATTATATCATTAATCATCATGGTACAATTCCTTCATTCTAACACATCATCATGTTCAGATGTATTTGACTTGTGATACATTATCATGGTTCTTTCTTTGAAGGTTCTCAAGATAAAAGTATTTCAACATTTGATCTCATCAAAGTTTCTTAATACTTTTATCAAAGTCATACTTCATTTATAATATCCTTGAACACTTCAAGAGATTTATGTTTCTATTTTAGTGGGTACATATCATCATATGAAGTATGAATGACTACCCATATCACTAATTCCATAAGATCTTCATGGATCGTATGTATGAGTTCTGATGGAAGGCTTATCCTCCCACTACCTCTAGTGAAGGATGTCATGTCATATTGTGTGTAAATAAGACTTTGTATATTTCCTTAGATTTGATAACTGAGGGAATCTAGATTGACATCAATATGTATTCTAGACATGCATTTCTTATATATATGTCCAAGGTGACTATTGCTAATGATAGTCTTCAGTTATCAATTACAATACTTTGGTATTAATGTTGAAAAATTCATCCAAGATTCTTTCAAAGTAAAGATCATTAGATATTTGGGCATTGGCATGCAAGATCATATATTTTGAAATAGAAACATTAATATCTCATTTATTTATTTATCATCCTTGTCATACAAGATGATTTAAAGTAAATGTTTCTATTTGTTGACATAATGAAATAGTAGTTCAACTAACTCTATTAAATGCCCATTTGGGCTAAGATAAACTTAGATGTAGATCAAAGCTTCTAAAACTCTTGCTTAGCCTTGTACACCTTTGTCCTTTCATGAGGGCCTTTACTTCTTGTCAGATCCCGCACATCAAGTATATCATATCTCTATTTGGTATCACATACCAAAATGAATAAGTAATCAAATTTATCTTATAACATTTATACTTGAAGTGGAGGCCTTAGTGCCTTGCTTCTTCTTCTTTAGTTCCTCTAACCAGAGCGAGAAATTTCTTTTCTAATGTCCAGGATGGTGACAATGGTGACAATTGCCTCTTTTCTTTACTCCTCCCTTTGCTTTGAGATCTAAAGACCCGGGCTTCTGGCTAGATTTAGAACTCTTCTTAGCTTTACCTTTACCTTTAGTTGTTGATCACCATCACAAACTTAGGATTGTCTTTCTTCATTTGTCCCTCAACTGTTCTCAACATGTTGAACAACTATGTCAATGATTTGTCAAATTCGTTCATGATGTAGTTCATGACAAGTTGGCTGTAAGATTCTAGAAGAGACTGCAGAATCACATCAGTGGCCAACTATTAACCCAAGGGGAATTCAAGTCTAGCTAGGTTCTCTACATACCCAATAAGCTTGAGTACATGAGGACCTACTGGATATGCTTCTGCCATGTTAAATTTGAATAGTGCCTTGGAGACATCATATCTCTCTTGTCTTGCCTGATCCTAGAACATGTTCTTGAGATGTGTGACCATCTCAATCACGTCCATGTTCTCATGCTGCCTCTGCAATTCATAGTTCATGGATCATAGTGTCAGACACTTTACATCCACGACATCTTCAATATGCTTCTTGTAAGCATCCCTGTCAGCCCTAGTGTAGTCAGACGGGGTTCATCTGGTTCTAGCATCTCTAGGACATTGAGCTTTCACTCATGTGTGAGAACGATTCTCAACATCCTGAACCAATCATGGAATTTGTTCCCATTTAGTTTGTCCTTCTCAAGGACCGATCATAGATAAAAGTGATTGTTGTTTGCTGCCATTTGATTCTACAAAGGAATTTGCAATTTTGTCAAAAATCATTTTTGATTTGATTTTATCTGATTAAGTTTGGGTGATAATAATTAGGTCTTTAATTAATTATTGTTCTCATTATTTTTTCCAAATTGATAACCCTCAAGTATCAATTCAGAAAATACAACAAACAATTTTCTAATGAGCAAGATCCAAAATAATCCAACTATGGCCCAACTAACACCTCAATACATAGTTAATTATCAAGGTAGGAAACTTGCCAACTGTATCATATGCAATTCTTGATAGATGATATGCACAACTCCTTGCCATAATCATCTATATGATTCTGGGCTTAGGCGCTCTAAGAATTGCTAGTTAAGCCTGACCCAATAGACAACATGATAGATATGCACCCTGCAAAGGCAAAAAATACATATCTACCATCACACTTCCATGAGGTGGATGCTGCACCACACGAAGGTGTAACCTGCACTTAGTCAAACTATATTTTCATATGTGTTGCTAATGGAAAGCATCGTAAACTTAAAATATTTTATTTTAGGGATTTTATATATATCATATATATATATATTTACTATATCTGATCACCACATATTTAGTACATATCATATACATGCTATATCCTACAATGTAAACATGCAATATAAAACAAAAGGCGATGGTTATGGCCATATCTATTATAATTCCTTAGATCCACAAGGAATTACTACCACCTAGGTCAATCATCACATCACATGTATGAACCTATTGTTGGTGTAGATTTGTGCTTGCCAATCTGGGTAGATCGGTTCAACCCTTGAACCGATCATCTCGCCTCTTGGTCGGTTGGTTGGTCCTCAGGGACGGTTGTCTGGTCTCCTATCCAACTGATATTTGGACACCTTCTAGATGGTCTATTGGGCCTCACCATGCGGTCATCAGACTCCTTCGTTCTATCCTCCATGGTCCTCCAAATGGTTGACTCATCTCACGAACTAGTTGTCTTGCCTAGCGATGATCATCTTCGTTGTCATTGCAAGAAAGGAAACTATCCTATTGCCACTTTATTACATTGTAAAGAGAAACCTCGAGTTACATTCTAGGGGAGTAAAGGTAGGAAAGAATAAACTTTATAGTGGAAATAAGGAGACAGAGGTTCCGTACACAGATCAAGATATATAGGAATAAAACCAAACCATCCAATCACACACAAATATTAGGTTATTGGTCATAACCATACTACAATCCACAATCAAAACCACTTTTAGGATGATGCATGTAAATTATATATATATATATCATATCATATATATAAGTTTGGGATTATGTGGTCTTTGATTGGATATCCATATGAGGTAGTTTAAATATTCACATCGTATGCAATAAATAAATGATAAAATAAAAAATCTGATCATATCGATTATCCTAAAACATTGTAAATTAGTGTGGCTCTAATACCCTTATTGGGAAATATAGGTACATAGTATAGCAACAAAAATAAAAACTTTATATATCTGTATTCCCATAAAAGTAAGATCACCTCAACTACTATGAAATAGGAAGGATGGTTTAATGAGTTTACACCTGGTCCTGGAGTAAGTCCATTGACTACAACTCATTATAGTTGCAACTATCTTCTAGTTGCTCTTGGACAGTGTCTGTGTAGCTCCTGATATTCACCGTGGATGATAGACTGGATCAATTTCTATAGTAACTCATGCGGTCTCGCCATGAACTACAGGCTGACATTGTCCTCCTAGTATCAACCAAAGGAATCATGCCTCTAGAGTAGTCCACACGGACCAAATCGAACTCATGTCGTCCTGCTAGAATGGACAGGAAGGAGTTGTCTCTCCCATTGGTGTACTAGTCACCAACTTTCTCTCCCACAACAATGACCCTCCGTTGTTTTCTCCCATCGCTATTCCTCCCTAGTCGGGTAGGAATTGCTTGGGCTCTCTTGGTTACCACAACTAGAGAGGACAAAAATTGTCAGAGCAATTGATTTTCAATTGTATATGTTGTGTTATGGGAAGCCCCCAATACTCCTCTATTTATAGGTGGGGTTCGGGCTAGGGTTCCCAATCTATTCAAGATCTATGTGGGAGTGGAAGGGACCAGAAGATCTTGAATTTTTACAATGTGTGAGCATCGAAATGGTCATCTGACAGTCTATACAGTTTTCTGGCCAGCAAGACGGTCGTTTCACTCTGTGAGACGGTCATTTGGCAGTTTCCCAATCACATACAAAATTGGCAAATCATTTGCAATTGATGCTAAACATGAATTCCTTGCATCAATATAATTGTGCAATCAAAATGACTAAATTTTCTCACGAATTCAGTAAAGTTGCTAGAACCTTCCACCGGCCCAACTAAGCCAGTCAGTTCATCCAGTGAGCTGATCGGTTGGTGCCTTATTCGTGCATAACTTTAGCCAATTCAATTCCAATAAGATTGGCACTCCAAATAATCATATCAACATTTGAGCTGATAGTTTGGCACTCCAAATGGCTATCTCACCCTGTGACATGATCGATCGACAATTCAGTCAGCTGATCTATTGCATGAATTGAGTACTTAAACACTTTAGTAATTAATCCAATCATCATTCAAGATTAAACTACTCTTCTAGATAAGTTCATATGTGTGTAACCCTATAGGTCCCATATCACGTTGGCATTTGAATGTCTATAACTAACTTATGACATCACAAGAAGAGAGCAGCGCCTAGTCGCACATCAGTGCTACCCAAGTGAATGGAAAGTTGGAGAACAACTTCAACCTACAATCTGTGTAAGGTATTACAATGATTGTATAATTCCTTTGTCTCTAATATCTAGAGTGAACTCAAGGCATAGAATCATCACCCTCTCAATGTTAAACCCATGTTCCTTGAACCAAGAGCAGACTGTCTGAGATAATGTGACCTCAATATCATATATTGATTCACATGTGCATGCACATGCATTTCTTAATCTTGCTTATGAAGTGTCCATGATATCAATCTCTAGTAGGAGGGACAAATCGCATCTATATCACTCATTGTCAGCCCCCATGTGTAAAAGCTACCCAATCATCACCTTTATGGCAACCTGTATTTTAGGATCACATTTTATGATGTCAAAATATACCCAACTACATATGATGAGTGCAGTGATTTCAGGTCTAAGATCATAACCACCACCTTCACTATGAGAGATGACTATGACCACCAATGATGGTTTCCATGTGTCACTATCAAGGTGGCTCTGTCTAATACTCTATTCCCTAACATGTATATGTGTGCTTGGTTTGATATGCCATATCATGACTTGAGATTCAATCATCAACCGACCCACACTCCAGTCTTATGTGTTATCGGTGTCTATCTATCTTCCACGGTAACAACCGATTAGGGACATAATAAGAATGTACATACTCTTAGCATTTGTATGATCTCATTATCTAAGTCACGTACTTAAAGACATACGTCATTGAGTATTATCATTCTTTAGACATTCATAATATTTCCTCATTATCTCATAACTGAATGAAATAGAATGAATTGGAAGCTTGCCTTTTATGAGTATTAATCAAATCCTTCATCGTATATGCCATGTAAACCATCACATGATTGTCTCTCTGGGCATACCTTACCAACACCAAAGCACCAGATTAGGGTTCATATGGAAGGCTCAATTCCATACACTAACATGCTTTGAGGGATCTCCAAATGACACATGCCCCTATGTTGGACCACTCAAGGAGTTGATGCTACTACTTCAACTTGACTGATGTAATCGAAGTATATACATCAATTACAACAAATTGAGCCTCCACATCAGTTCATCCATCGCTTATATGAATGAATCAATCTCGATTAATGACCCAATGCATGCATCCCAATATCCCAATGTCACCACTTTGGATGGTCTGTAATCTTGTTTCACCTCACCAATGCATGCAACAATGCTAATAGAGATATAACCACACACTCAACTGCTTTGAGTCCATGACAAGACACACAAATAACCATTTCATAGGAGGGTCTATTGAATCCCAGTCCAAGGGTCTAATAAGATCATGAGGCCTCCACTGAGAGACACCCTTGTAAAGAGTGAGACCTGAGTGGTATCCACTTGATAGGTATGATACAAAGAGCCATGTTTAGAAAATCATCAGAAAAATAACTATTATAAAGTTGCAAAGTGTATCATTCTATAATTGTTCCTCATCGCAAAAGGTGGTATTACAAATTAAAGCTTCAAGTAAGAACCCGTAAGGCTATCTACTGAGGGAAACCCATCCATTCCAAACTACCCTCGTGTTCAAAAATATGTACACGAGCTTCCTTGGTCTAGGTCCTATAAGGTTCCTACAACTGGGTGGTAGAGAACATCACTTATGAAAGGAAACATAAGCATGTATAAATAAACACTAAGTATGCGCATGTAAATAAGATTTGGGGCAATATATATATATATATATCATAAGTACGAAAAGTGTGTTCTTATGCAAAGATGGGAATATTAGAAATTAGGTAAGTTCAAAAAAATGTTATCAAAAGAATGAATATCCAATGAATATGCAATAAAGATTGAGGCATTACCACTTAGAGAAACAAGTTCATGAACAAAGAATTTCTTGCATTTTAATCACAAATACCAACATATAAAAAGTTCATGTAGTAAGACATGACTGGAATAATCTAAAGTAGAGCTAAGGAACCGTAAACTACTATACATGGTAGGAGGAATAAAATCTCAACTCCCAACATATAAAACATGGAAGGTGGAATAAAACTCCAATGCTTGACATGAAAAATAAAATATCAATGCCTATAAATATATCATGTGGCAAAGGAATAAATCCAATGCTTGAAAGGAGGAATAAAACCTTTGTGCCTAAAACATGGTTAAACTACTATTAGATATTACTAATCCAAATCTCATATGCAAATAGAGTAGGCGTGATCATAGTGCATCCCAATTTAATGATCAAGTACAAAGGATGGAAGAATCCAACATACATCGATCGGGGGTCAAACAATCCATATACATAAGAAGCATGATTACAATAATAATCAAAGAAGTAAGTGAATAATGATAAAATTGCAAAAGGAATAAAGATATTTAAAAGGAGGAGTATAACCCAAAATATACTTCAATGATAACCATTATGATTCAGTCATGATATGCCCAAATAAAGTTGCGAAAGATATATCACATACCTGATATTCAAACCTAGCACATCCATGGGCACTAGAAGGGAATAGTTGCACATGATGATATACAGAGGCACACACCATATAATGGAAACATGCGACTATAAGAAGGTGAAAAATAGAAAAGCCATCATGTGATTTTTGGACACTTGAACAAACTTCATGAAAAATGATGGTCCTACCAACCATATTTAAGATAAAGGGTGTGCATGAACATGTTGCTCGATATATAATAGCCATTCCTTAGCATGAAAAAGAGCTTCAACACCCTCAAATTAATGATAATTAGGATTGCACATTTGGAATTAATCCCTAACTGCAATTTAGAAATGATTAGGTGCAAAATGGCACCAAATCAAAGACATGAATGTCATTGTCAGGCTTGAGTATAGAAGCATACATTCAAGAACTAGTGCAAGATTATGAAGGTTGTTCCAAAATAGTGTTAATTGAAGTAAATCCAACGTCATTGTAGGGACTATGATTCTAGCAACAAGGTAAAATTTTAACTAGAGTTGGGTATCATCAATAAAGGCGGATTAACTACCTACCCATTGGTAAAATGTATGATATTATACTTTCACCAGTCCACCATTCTTAATAAGATCACCAATTGGTTTAACTCATTGAAAGACAAGCTATCATCAATTGTAGGATGCTCCATAATCATACGGAACATTTTATATTCCATCCCCCTCTACAATGACATTGCTCATGATACACCTACAGAGGCTCTAAACAATATAACTAACATATTATATGTTCCCTTTTATATGTCAATGATGGTTCACAATGAAAGCATTGGGTTTCTTGACACTGTGCAACCCATCCAAAACATATAGATGGTTTGGGTATCTCAATACTAACATCCAATTTTGTGCAAGTTTTACCCTTATTATTATTATTATCATTCAAACATGCGATATCCACTTAGTATATTTTATTGTTTCATTTTGTCATTACCCTGCTAATATGAAGGCTTACCATTGTCAAGATAATCTTAAAAAAATTAGCCTTAATAAACTAAAAGAGTTAAGGAAACATAGCCTTTTTACCATCACAAAGATCTTGAAATGGCAAGATCGATGCCCAATTACAAGGGTCTAAAAGCTTAGACATACTTTTTGTCACGATGAACCCACATTGGCCAATCTCAAGGAACTGAAAGGCCACTACTATCAAAAGACCCATACCAAGGCTTAAAGAACCCACTTTAGTCCACACCAAGAGTCAAAACAACTATTTCAATCGTCAAAGGGTGGTTGATGCACCTAGATAGACCCACATTTGGGTGACTAATGTCCTACACCACCTGCATCATGTTGGTCTAGACACTCTACGTATGTGTATGGAGAGCCCTTATTGACCAAAGCACTGATTTTGGGATCATATGGAAGGCTCAATGGAAGATTTTTGTAGACGCAGTAGTAGGAGCTAACCTCTTGAGAAGTTGGAACCAGTAGCAGAACAACTAAGTCTCTGTCACTCACCCCTAACACCATTCCATTCCAATTAGCGGAATGAAACGGCTGGGGCGAGCTGCAAGGAAAGGTTGTGAAGGGTTCAAAGTTTAAAATGAACGGTAGGCGAGCAAGCAACCAACAACCTTGTTTCTATAAACGAGGCGGATGGATGGTTGCACAACCGGAGAAGTAGAAGAAGCAACATCCAAACCAGCAACCTTGTTTGTTTTAATAAACGAGGCAGGTGGTTCAGCAGCAGCAGCAGCCTGAAGCCCCTTACCCCATTCCATTCCAATTAGTGGAATGAAATGGTTGGGGCGAGGGCAAAGCAACCTTATACACTAACATTCTTTGAGGGAGCTCCAGGTGACCCATGCCCTTGTGTTGTCCCATTCAAGGAGTTTATGTTATTGCTTCAAGTTGACTGATTTGACCGAAGTACCTACATCAAGTACAATAGCTACTTGAGCCCCCACATAAGTTCACCCATTGCTTATGTGAATGCATCAATCTTGACTAAGGGCCCAATGTATGCATCCCAATATCTGAATGTCGCCACTTTGGATGGTCGGTAGTCCTACTGCACCTCACCAATGCATGCAACAAGGCTAATAGAGTTATAACCACATGCTCAACTACTTTAAGTCCATGACAAGACACAAAAATAGCCATTTACATAGGATGGTCCCTTGAATCATGGTCCAAGGGTCTAAGAGGATAACATGGCCTCTATTGAGAGGCATCTTGTAAAGAGTGGGCCCCAAGTGTGATCCATTCAAAAGGCATGATACAAAGAGCCATATAAAGATAAAACATTAGAAAAATAACTATTACAAAGTTACAAAGTGTATCATTATGCAATTTTGCCTCATTGAAAAAGGTGGTCTTACAAAATTAAAGCTTCAACTAAGAACAAGTAAGAGCAACTTTTGATGGCAACCCATCCATTGCAAGCTATCCTCATGTTCACAAATATGTACACAATCTTCCTTAGTCTAGGTCCTCTAAGGTACCTATACCTGGGTGGTAGAGATTGACTCATGAAAGGAAACATAAGCATGTATCAATAAACATCGAGTATGAGCATGTAAATAAGAATGATACAAAGAGCCATATAAAGATAAAGCATTAGAAAAATAACTAGTACAAAGTTAAAAAGTGTATCATTATGCAATTTTTACTCATTGAAAAATGTGGTCTTACAAAATTAAAGCTTCAACTAAGAACAAGTAAGGACAACTACCGAGGGCAATCCATCCATTCCAAACTATCCTCATGTTCATAAATATGTACACAATCTTCCTTGGTCTAGGTCCTCTAGTGTACCTACACCTAGGTGGTAGAAAACATCACTCATGAAAGGAAACATAAGCATGTATCAATAAACACTGAATATGAGCATGTAAATCAGATTTCAGGGCATTATAAAGATCATAAGTGCCAAAAGTGTGTTATTATGCAAAGAGGGGGATATTAGAAATTAGAAAATTTCAATAAAATACTATAAAAAAGAATGAATATCTGAGTAATATGCAATAAATATTGAGGCATTACAACTTAGAGAAACAAGTTCATGAAAAAATAATTTCTTGCATGTTAATCACAAATACCAACATAACAAAGTACATGTAGATCAAACAAGACTTGAATAATATGAAATAGGGATAAGGAACCATAAACTAGTAGTGACTATAAGAGGAATAAAACCTCAACACCCAACATATAAAACATGATGGTGGAATAAAACTCCAATGTCTAGAAGGAGGAATAAAACCTCAATATCTATACATATATCATGTAACAAATGAATAAAATCAAATGCTTGGCAGGATGAATAAAACCTTTGTGCTTAAAACATGGCTAAACTGCTATTAGATATTACTAGTCCAAATATCACATGTAAATATAGTAGGCATGATCATAATGCAGTCCAATTAAATAATCAAGTAAAAAGTATGAAGGCATCCAACCTATTTCAATTGGGGTTAAAGGACCCATATACATAAGAAGCATGATTTCAATAATAATCAAAGAAGTATTCAAATAATAATTAAGATTCCAAAAGGATTCAAGAGATTTAAAAGAGGGAGAATAACCAAAAATATGCCTCAATGATAACCATTAGGATTCAATCATGATATGCCCAAATAAAGTAGGGAAAGATAGAGAACACACCTCATATATGAATCTAGAACATCCATGGTCACCGTAGGTCATTAACCATATCCTATTTCACCTATTAAAATTTTATGTGAATATTAGGGATAATATTTGTTTAAAGGTAAAAGTTCTCATAAGACAACATTGGAGAAGAGAAGGGATACACATGATGAGATACAGAGGCACACACCATATATTGAAAACATGTGGATAAAAAATGATGAGATACACATGTTGGAAGCATCTGGGAGGCTTGGGGAGTTCTCTTGGCTACCTCCATTGAGGCAGTATTCCTGAGCAAGATCTAGAAGACATAAAAAACGAGATTAAACTAGCCCCCAATAGACATGGATCAGTGGCTAGCTTGACTCTACCTTGGTGAGGAGGAATTGGTGTGCAACACTCATAGTCCACCGTTAGGGTTAACAAGGCTAAAAAATGTAGAGAAAGAAGGGGAACCAAAGTGGGTAACTATATTTACAAGATTCCTCTATGATGGATGACACAATCCAAACACAAATGAGGCTTGATGGTCCTTGGTGGATTCCCTCTAATAAGCAACATTATTTAGAGTCCAGTAAGGAAGAAGATGATGCAGGTTTGACTAAACTTTATGGTCGAGAATGATGGAGCCAATGGTAGTGACCCTGACTGTGAAAGAAGGGAGAGTGTTCATGGCTCCAGGTCAACTATGGAGATAACATGATGGATGCTTGCTTCTGAGGCTATTGTCCCTAGAGAAGATGTATGATAGCTAGGGTTTTGGGCACTATGGGAAAGGGAGGAATGAAGGAGGAGAAAAGTTAGGAGAGGGAGGTAGAGAAAAAGTGGAAGAGGGGGTTGTGGATGGAGAAGAGATGTGGGAGGAAGAAACTACAACTCCAACATCTACAATAGTCACCTCTAGCATGAGGACACATGGTTGAAGGGCCACAAGCAAGGGGTTTTGAAGAGGTTACTAGTATATTAAATAACGTACGTTTTTATTGAATTTTTAGTTGTATTGATATTATTTATGTTTTTGAATTTTATTAATTAAATGAGGGGGTAAATGATGTCCAATTTACTTGGAATTTGACCTATAATCTAAAAAAGATGTGAGGATCCCACTTTTAATCTTAGTTTTACCATTAGAAAATGTTTGCTATTTTATTTCATTACTTCTAAGTTAATACCTCAATTACTGTATTTAATTCCTTCCTTGTTCAACTTGATTCAATATCTCATAATTTCATCAATTACACTTAGGATGATTTTGTATTTCCAAATTAGGGTAAAAAATAATTAATTCATAGATATGTATATTTAAAACCATTAAGGGGGAATTCATTAGTCCATTCTAGACTTCATGGAAAAATATTTTTATTTTAACATGTTATTATTTGACTCTAGTTACTCCTATTTTATTCTAAATTAGGAGGGAATGATCTAGGATTTTTATTTTATTGAAGTGCATAAGAAAATAAGAGGGTTATATTAGGAAATATGGATTTGGGTATGTTACAACACTCCACTCTTCAAAGAGGATTTTCCCCAAAATACATACATTGCTATCAATGTAATCTCAGTAATACTTTTAAGCCAACCTAAGCATTTTTTATTTCTCTCACTACAATAGACCATACCTTACATCCAATGTTACTTATATAGTCCATTCTCAAACTAGAACTATAACCTCATGAGACTATTGGTATTTTGATATTAGATGTCGTACTAGGAAAGTTACACCAAAACCTTGAATTATCTTTACAAGGTTGTATCATTGTGGTTACTGACACTGTTACGGTGATTTCACCACACTCTTACATGCTTGACATCACTTTCATAAACTATCATGATTTTTTATCGTATTAACCTACATTACTTGTGTTTACCATTTTGGACAGGGGAAGACATTTTTTAAACTTTTTTTAGTTATGTAAGTAATGTTCTTGGGGTAAAATTTGCAACACTTATCTCCGTCTACCCTGGTTAGGTGGTAGCAACATACTTATGACCCTCGTACTGGATGTTGCTCATGTACTACTCATTACAACCACTATTTAATTACAATAGTTTGAAGTTAAGTTATATTCCTAAAGGATAAAGTGTTAGCACTTTATATCCCGACTAACTATCTAGAGAGGCAACATGGATAAATGAACTAGGTGATTTATTCATAAAATTCCTTCTAATCCACTACTTCACACCTATGCCTAGGGTCTCAAGATTGATGTAGCCAGACATCATACAATTCTTCACTAAAGAGTCTCTCTAGTATTGAAAACTTCCTAGCGGTGGTGATTTTATTTTGAAAATCATTAATAAATCTAGAAAGATTTTCTTTTGTAGGTATAATTTAAAGAAAAAAATGAAGTTTGAAAAATGAAAACATTATGATGGAAATCTAAAAGAAAAAATATATATGAGAACCAAGTCATAATTAACTCCACCACACTAACCATATACTATTATCCTATCATCACTCCATTATACAAAAAGAGTTTAGTTCTTAAACACTAGAAAGGACATACCAAAAATAGCTCTAGCTTATTGACATGATGGGGGTACTTATTACACACAACCAACTTCTATCATATTCTAATGACATCTAACGTTCCTCACTTCTCTATGAATATAAATTGCACTACATCATCTTAAGACATAGGGAAGTCATATGATCGTTCATTCAATATAGGAAGAAATTAGGGTTGCTTATTCAATTTGCAACGATGGTGTCACCACACGACTAAGTGAACCATATAGACAAATTACTCACCATCTTGTTCATAAGGTAAACTTATTATAGTACGGATATGATACCGGTGAACTTTTAAGGATGTATATTGAAGATGACTCTATCAAGTAACCTTCATATAGGATCACCTCAAGCTCGATAGGGTTAATGTCCATACCTCCAATAGAGAGATTTTAGCATGCTCCATTGAATTAACCCCATGAGGAAATACCTACCTAACTATCACATAGCTAGATAGGGTTATCATTTACTATCAAAGGAATCATCACCTTTCTAACTCTTAGGTTGAGGTTCTACATTTAAGTCTATCTTTTATTATTCAAGATAGTATAATAGACCTCCATCGAGAGGGTAGGCTAACTAGGGTTAAGAGTGTTCAAGTAAACATACACTCAGTGTTGCTCAAGATAAATTCCTAGAACATAGGAGATAGGAATCAGATGTTGCAGGAGCCAACTCTACGCGATGACATTTTTATGTCCATAAAGGGGCTAGGGATGATTAGGGTTACTCAAGATTGAGTCTCAAACATCATGGTAGTTTAGGGAGTGAATGTGACCATCTTAGCAAGGGACTGAAACCCTAGTTGGTATTCCACGACTCAGGGATAGGCATGTCAACATCCTATATAGGCTACTTAGCTACCTAATTAAGTAACAACATTGGGATAACTTGAAATAGTCAGTCACCAACTACTAAGACTTTGATACCATATTGTAAACAATGAGATGACAGAGGGGATTCACTCAAAAGGTATGATAGAAAGATCCATGGAAAGATAAAATAATAGAAAAACAACTATTACAAAGTTATAATGTGTATCCCCATGCAGTTGTTCCTCATTAAAAAGGGTGGTATTCCAAAACTAAATATTCAACTAAGAACCTATAAGACCAGATGTAGAGCGAATCCCATCCATTCCAAGATATAATCATGTTCACAAATATGTACATGATCTTCTTGGGTCGAGTTCTCTAAGGTACCTACACCTAGGTAGTAGAGAACATCACACATAAAAGGAAACATAAGCATGTATCAGTAAACTCTGAATATGTGTGTGTAAATAACACTTAGGGCACTATAAATATTATAATAACCTAAAGAACTTCTCCATGCAAATAGGGGTCTATCAACAATTAGGTAAGTTCAATAAGAATTTGATCAAAATAATGAATATCCAAGTAATATACAATATAGACTGAGCCATTATAACTTATAAAAACAAGTTCATGAATAAAGAATTCTTGCCTTTTAATCACATATACCAACATATAAAAATCGCATGTAGATTAACACAAGTCTAGAATAACCTAAAGTAGGACTAGGGACTATAAACCACTAGCCATGGCAAGAGGAATAAAGCCTCAATGCCCAACATATAAAACAAGGAAGGGGAATAAAGCCCCAGTGCATGGCGGGAGGAATAAAACCTTAGCACCTATAAATATATGAGAGAAGGGGAATAAAACCTAATGTTTGGGAGGAGGAATAAAACCTGAATGCCCAACATATAAAACATGGAAGAGTGAATAAAACCTATGTGCCCGATGGTTAAACAATCATTAGATATTACTAGTCCAAATCTCACATGCAAATAGAGTAGGCAAGATCATAGTGCATCCAAATTTAATAATCACGTACATAGGATGGAAGCATACAAAATATATCAAATGGGGTCAAAGGACCCACATACATAAGAAGGAGGATTTCATAATCATAAAAAATATGTCAATAATAATTGAGATTCCAAAAAATTTTAGGAGATAGGGAAGGAGTATAACTCAAAATATGACTCGATGATTACCATTAGGATTCAGTCATGATATGCCCATATAAAATTAGGAAAGAGATAGAACATACTTGATATCCAAACCTACCACATTCATGACCACTATAGGTCTACAATATGATCATGTTTAACCTATTAAAATTTTACGTGAAGATCAGGGTTAAATCATTTAAAGCTAAAAGTCCTCATATTGACTCAAAAACCCAATTGATTTAGATATAGAAATCTTTACAAATAAATTATAGACCTTCTTATGATTTCAACACATATTTTAATATAATTGTCTAATTTTTAAATAATTATTTTTTAGTTATTGAGTTAGAGGACTTATCTAGATATTAGAACAAAAACCAATGCCAAATGACCCAGATCCGTTCCCATAATGATGTGATATGAGGATGTATTAATCTGGGCACCCCCAGAAACCCATGCAACTAAAAGCAAGACTTCATATGAACCCCACTGTAGTAATAAAAAAATGAGATACGAGGACATCATGGGTAAATCACCACATGCAACACCTTCTTTGCCTCATGAAGACAATGCTCGAGAAGGGAAAGGATACACATGATGAGATACAAAGGCACACACTAGATATTGGAAACATGCAAATCATGACATTAAGAGGAACCCACAAATGTAAACAAGAAAAATAGGTGGTTATTGCTAAGTTAAAAGGACCATAACTAAAAAAACCAACGTGAAATCCAACCAAGTGATGTACTATTATTAGAAGATAGAGCAAGAAGGATGAATAGGGTATTCTATTATTACAAAAAGTAGATGAGAAATAATGCATGTGGGAGGCTTGGGGAGTTCTCTGGGATACCTCCATCATGGTTGTGTGTCCAAGCAAGCTCCGAAAGCTATAACACTAGAGCTTTGACTAAACCCCCAAAGACAGGGACTGGTGGTTGTCTTGATGCTACCTCAATGAGGAGGGGCCTATGTGCAACACTCTCACACCACTAATGGAGCTAACAAGGCCAAAAAACACAAAAAAAGAAGGAAAAAGAAAGTGGATAAATAGCTTTGAGGGATCCCTCTCTACATGGGATGCAATCCACACACAAATGAGACTTGACGATCCCTAGAGGATCCCATTTGACAAGAAACATTAGTCAGAGTTCATGAAGGAAGAAGATAAGAGAGGTTAAACTAAAGTTGTGGTGGAGAATTATGAAGCAGGTGGCAGCAGTCTTGGGTGTGAAGGATGGAGAGTGTTTGTGGCTTCAAGTTGATAATGGAAACATCAATGATGGTTGCTTTCTGCCATGGTTGTTGTTTCTAGAGAAGATGGACGATAGCTAAGGTTCTAGACACTATCAAGGAGGTGAGTATGAAGGATAAGAAGTAGAAGAGGGAGTTAGAGAGAAAGAGGTAAAGGCGGTATTGGATACATAAGAGATGTGGGAGGGAGAAACAACAACTGCAGTGGTTATAACAACCACACCCAATGTCAGGATGCACTAGTGAAGGACCGCAAGTAGGGGTTTTTAAGACATTATGTGTACATTAAAGTATAACTTATATTTTTGATGAATTATCAATTGTACTGATATGGTTAATGTTGTGATTTCAATTAATTAAATGAGGGGTAATGATGCCCAATTGACTTGAAAATTGACATGTAGTCTAAACAATATGTGAGGATCCCAATTTTAATGCTAGTTTTACCATTAGAAAGTGTTAGCTATTTTATTTCATTACTTCTAAGTTAAACATTCAATTAAAGTATTTAATTCATCTCTTGATCAATTTGATTCTATATTTCATATATGTCAATTTATTTCATCAATTAGACTTCGGATGATTCTATATTTCAAAATTAGAGTCAAAGCTAATTAATTGGTAGATTTGAACAATTAACCCCATTAGAGAAACAAATACTTATTTAATTCTAAAATTTCATAGAAAATGATTTTAATTTATATATGTTATTATTTGACTCCAGTTATAATCCTAATATATTCTAAATCATTGGAAAATGGAACTAGTTTTATTTTTATTGAAAGGCATAAGAAAATGAGAGGGTTAGATTAGGTAATCTAGATTTGGTATGTTACAATCCCATTCTCTGCTAAAGTGATGCTCAACTATGCTCAAATTCAATAACAATGGAGACAACATCCTCTTTATCCCCTTATACTTGTAAACCTTCAAGCCTCAAAGTCCAGATATCTTGAATCCATAATGTGGAACCCATAAAATCAACTGAGTCTTTAATACTTCCCCTTTGGAACACTGACATGGTTCGGTACTCCATGTTGAACCAGCATTAATCAGGGTTTAGCACATGTGATTCAAGCTATCGTGGCCATCACTAAGATCTTAAACTGTCTCCACACTATGTCAAGAGGCTTCCAAGCCAGTCAATTTTGTGTCTTCTCATGGTGTGCAGTTTTCCCCCTTTTCCTCCTCTCTTACTTATTTTCACAATCTCTTGTGCAGTTGTTAGTCTCTACTTTGTTTTCCAGGTGAATTATATGTTGTCAATTTTGTCTTGGTTGTGCAACTTTCATCACAATACTTGTGTCAATCATTGCTTCTCCATTTTTCTCCCCAACCTTGATCCTCCTTTCTATTAATGGAAGAAGAGTATGGACATGATCCTATGTTCCATGCAAGTAAATTTTTTGGGTCATTGCAACCTCATTAGCCTTGGGAACAAAGTTCTGAGGTCTATTACTCCTACCGTTAGTCTTGAACCAAGATTTGCTTAAGCGATTCCATGATAGATATATGTTGTTTAACCTTATATGAAGTATCAAGCAGTCATTTGATTTTTGGTTTCTACCCATGACATTTGTTTTGAGTTTGCTTTACAATGAGGGGAAATAATAGACCTTGCCGCCCCTACCTTTCTTTAGCCGCACATGTTTAGATAGCATAAAATAATAGTCTTTGAGTCTTGTTATTATTTATAGAACTTAGAAAATCTTTTGTCTTATATATAGTCATAACTAATATTAGGAATGTTATAAAAATATGAAAAAATATGTTTAGAAAAAAATAAAGCCTACCATTTGGTATGAGTACTTAGACCTGCTTCAATAGTGTTCAAAAGCCAATTTTCAGGGTTATAGTGTTTAATGTGATAAACCTAAATTCATATAGATGGTTAATAGGTGTCTTGATGATCTAAGCTTGCAACCTAGGATTTATTTGTGTACCTTTAGGTTTGTACATCAAGTATGTGTTTCTTTCCCTATTTTAGTTTGGCATTATATAATGGCTAATTCCTAAATTGTTGATATTGTGGCATGTTCCATTTGACACTCCTCTTGTCGAATTTCTTGAACTCCTTTTAAAATATCAATTTTCATCTAGTGATTACTTCTATGTTGATCACTAAGTGCTTGCTTCACTTGATTATTAGTCATGTGACTAATTCCATGTGTGATGCTATCATTCCTTTAGATACTTGGATATTGATTAGACTTGTACTTATAACCTTGCCAACTTTAAATGCATGATAGGTTTTGAATAGTAATAACTAATAGTAGTTTAACCATATATTGGAACTGTGATTTTAGTCCCTTCCATGACACTAAAGTTTTAGTCATCATGCCATTCCTTGGGGTTTTATTCCCCCTATGAAATGATATATTTATAGGCACTAAGATTTTAGTCCTCCTACCAGACACTGATGTTTTACTCCCCCTATCATGTTTTACATATAAGCATTGAGGTTTTCATACTCGAGTCATGGCTAGTGGTATATAGTTCCCTAGACCTATTTTAGTACATTCTAATCTTGCTGTAATCTACATGCACTTTTATATGTTATTAATTGTTATTAAAAGGTAAGAAATTCTTTATGTCATGAGATTGCTTCTCTAAGTTGATAATGCCTCAATTTGTATTGCTCATTTCTTGGTTATTCATTTTCTTCATATATTCTCTTTACCTTACCTACATGTTATAGCCCCTCTTGTATGAGAACACCCACTCTTATACTAGTAATCCTTTATAATGCCCAAATATTGGCTTATGCACATATACCGATATTTCAGAATCATACACCTTTACTATATTTTTATGGGTGGTGTTCCCATACCATCTAGGTGTAGGTGCCTTCTAAGACATTGACTCAGGACAATCACATGCATGATGTGGACATGAGTATATCTTGGGATAGCTAGGTGGTCCTCTATAATTGGTCTTGTGTGTAGTTTGATATAACATTTTATTTTGAGTATCACCTTTAAGGTGAGACATAATTGTATATGAGATTTTTTGTAACATTGTAAATAGTTATATTTACACTACTTATTAATCATTTTCTCTATGTTACATACATTGCATTTGGGTGAACAATAACATTCCTCCTTTCCTTAATTTTTAGAATAGGATGGTTTTTTCCTGTATTGAGTTTAATCTCCTCTCAGGACCAACTCTTTACAATAGATCTGAGAATATATATATATATATAACATTTACCTACTTTTTCCCTTCCCTTTCCACATTTATTTCTTTATTTTTCCTAATATCCCTTTGGTCATTATATACCTTTAATCTTCATCAATATTTATATTATGGGTGTCTAAGCCATATTACTTATGTTGTACCAATCATGTATATACTCCAAACACACACACACACACAAAAGATGGAAAAGAAAAAATTCAGTTATATCAATTATCCCAAAATATAGTACATTGACGTGGTTTTGATACCACTATAGGGAATTATGGTGGCAAAGCAGGCATCGGAAACAAAAAATTTAACTTCCATAATCCCCTTATAATAGTAGGCCGTGTCAACAACTATATAATGGAAAAGATGGTTTTGAGGATATACCTGGTGCTGGAGCAAGTCCAACAAGAATCTCCTCATCATCTTGTGCGCCTTTCTTCAAATCACACTTGAACATCATCAACTCTTGGTTTATTACCATGGATGATAGCCTGACGTTGTCCTCCTAGTGGGAAAATCTCCTCGCCTCTAGAGTAGTCCACACGTACAACCTAGAACTCATGTCATCTAGAAAAACAAACATGAAGGAGTTGTCCCTCGAAGTTGGTGTACTAGCACCAACTTGTTCTCTGACAATTGTTCTCCCTTGATGTCCCTCCCTTTATCGGGTAGGACTTACTCGGGTTCTCTGGGTTACAACAACTAGAGAAGAAAACAATTATCAAAGGAAATTAAGTTGTGTCTCTAGGAAGCCCCCAATACCCCTCTATTTATAGGAGGGTTAGGGTTAGGGTTCTCAGTCTGTGTGGGAGTGGAAGGGATTGGAATTTCATGAATTTTTGCAACCTGCAAGTGGATAAATAATCAATTCATAGGTGAACCAATCGGTGGCATGTGAGCCAATCGGTTCAACCTTTGAACTGGTCATTTCATCATGTTTCCCAATCACAATTGTATTGTCTTATAATTTGATTAATGCACATCATGATGTCAGGACTAAACCTTGATTCAATACAATTGATCCATGAACTAGGCATCTCATCTCATGAGCTAGTCATTTCACGATATTGAGCCGATCAGTTCACTTCATGAACGAATCAGTTCATTAACTGGTTTATCCACAAATCATCCAATACAATTTCTAATTTACCTGAAACTCCAACCGATCGATTCAACCCTTGAATTGGTTAGTTTAGAGTCCAGTTAGTCAAATGTTGTTTAAATTGAATACCTAAACACTTTAGTAATCAAGTTAAACATCATTCATGAAAAAACTCCTATTCTAAGTGTATCCTATGTGTGTGACCCTATTGGTTCCAATTTACGTTGGTAGTGAATGTCCATAATTAGTTAATGACATCACAAGCAAAAAGCAGTATCTAGAAACACATCATTTCTACCCAAGTAAACTTCAACCTATAATATGTGGTTGGTGTTACAGTGTTTGTATAGTTCCTTTGTCACTGAGATCTACATTGAACTATAGGCATGGAATAGTCATCCTCTTCAACATTCAAGCTTTGTTCCTTGAACCAGAGCAAACTGTCTGAGATATATGTAGGCATAATAATACATATTGACTCACATGTGCATCGTCGTGCATTGCCTAGCTTCTCTAATCAAGTGGTCAAGATATCATACTCCTATAAGAGGAACAAGTCTCATGTACATCACTCATAGTCATCCCCATGTGTCACAGTGCATCCATTCATCACATTTATGGCAACCCTCATTCAAGGTCCTGGTGGATGATGTCAAAGTACTTTGAATGACACATGATGAGTGTAGTGACTTTAGGTCTAAGAAACACAATCATTACCAACACTATGAGAGATGACTCTGAATACCATTTAATGGTTTCCATGTGTCACTCTCATGGTGGGTCTGTTTGATACACTATTCTCTAACAAGTATCTATGTGTTTAGTTTGATATCACATATCATGACTGATGAGATTCTACCGTCAACCAAACCACACTCTAGTATTATGTGTTATTGTTGTGTGTCAACCTTCCACAAAAACATCCAAATAGGGACATAACAAGAATATATATACTCTTAGCATTGGTGTGATCTCATTGTTCAGGTCATCAACCTGAAGACATACATCATTGAGTAATATTATTCTTTAGAGATTTATTATGTTACATCATTATCTCATAATTGAATAAAACAAAATAAATTGGAAGATTGCCTTTATTATTAATCAAATCATTTACAAGTAATGCCATTACAATCATCATATGCTTGGCTCTCTTGGCATGCATACCAACAAATTCTACCCTCCTTAGGGTTTTACATGTATGCACACTGACACCTTAATATTAACATAAGATCTCATAGCTCTGTGCCAACATGTTAATAATATGGAATTTGTATAGGTAACTATATTATGTCTATATGGATTAGCAAATCTAACACTTTCATAGTTACCAATAATGTATGAAAACTAAACCATACCTTCATCATTTGTCATGGCAAAAATCCTAGCTTGCCTTTTCTCTGGCTGAGCTGGATCAGAGTCTAGGTTCACCTTATCCTTCTGGTTGTGCATGAGTTTGGGAAAGTTTGTCTTAATGTGTCCTTCTTCATGGCAATAGTAGCAAGAAGTGCAACTCATCATGCATACACCACCATGGGTCTTGCGACACTTGGGACACTTGGCACGCTGGGAGGCATCACCCTCATGAGCCTTTATTTTCTTCTCATTGTTGTTTGCATGATGGTGATGGATGTCTCCTCCCCTCTTCCATGTACTCCATGGATGGTCCTCGAGCTCTAGAGCAGCATCAAGGACCTCCTACACTATCTATGGCCTCGTACGATGAGGGCATATCTATGATCAACCTTGAGACCACAACTGAACTTCTTGGCGAGGGTAGCTCATCTAGACCATGCCCGCATTTTTGAAGGATACAAAAACACATGGCATACTGAATGAAAGACATGTCTTCACACTGACACAGATCAATCTACTCCTCCTTCTTGTTGACCATGGACTTAGAAATATAGTGGTTCCTGAAGGTAGTCAGAGGCTCATCCCAAATGAGGGGCTCAACACCTAGGTCGCATCACAAAAATTCTCCCACCAGTCATGTGCAGCTCCCTGTATCATGTGTGTACCGAACCTGAGACGGGATCCCTCATAGTAGTCCAGATCATGAAGACAATGCTCCATGTTATGGAGCCATGCCTCAACCTTCCCTACAACATCCAACTCTTCCTCACCTAAGAACATCTCTGGATTCACCTTAAGGAAGTCCACCAAGGTGACCTCATTCCTCCTTCTCAGGCAATATTTGTCTCTCCCTCCCACTGTGTCGGTCAAGGCCTTGACTAAAACATCATTGGGAACTAAGGGTTTCTACCAACAAGGACTCTCCACTCGCTCCTCTTTTCTAGTAGAGAAGCTTTCCTCATCGGAATTCATATGGGACTTTCCCTTGTCAGGTCGAGCCTTAGGGCCATCTGTAAGGGAAAGGAGATGTTCATAAGCATGCATCTTAAAAGATAGGATCCTACTAAGTGGAAATTCTAGCATTTTCTATGATACCACTTTTATCACGAACTCTATTTTAATGCTAGCACAACCTTAACGAAAGCATTTTGATTCATTAGAGCTCATGAAAAAACACAAAATGATATCATTAACTAAGGAAAAATCCATGTGACATAAGACATAAGGAATTTATTACATGCCATAAATGAGGGAATCCAAGTCCAACATAAAAGAGTTCAACATGTGATACTTTGAAATACATAACTAAAAGGAAACGATGATTATCTAGAATGGCACCCCGCAAAGTAGGATCCAGTAATAGTCCTTGAGATGAAGTAGGATCCAGTAACAGTCCTTGAGTTGAAGCCTATAGATCTAATTCTTCTCTTTCTCCTAACCTGCTGATATCTTGTCCCCATCCATGCATTAGAAAATCATTAATAAATATGTGGCATTATTATTCTAACATATATGAAATAACTAGAATGATCAAATACAATGTAATACTCTTAAATATTATGCATAACAACTAACATTTAAGATATATAGAAAACTTGCACCTTAATAGAACATTTTCTTAGCTTGGTTATTATCTATTTTGTAACTTATGCTGGAGACCTTTACTCTGGTGCCTAGGTCTCATGACTTTCACTCTGGTGCCTAGGTTATCTTATTTAAGTTGACCTACCTTAAGGGTCTAGGCCTCATGACCTGCACTAAGGGCCTGGGTCATGTCTCTTTAGTTGATCTGCACTAAGGCCTGGGTCTAACTTTATAACTGATGCCATCTTTATTCTCATCTTAACTTGATTTTGAATGCATGAATCTTATTAGGCTCTTATCTTAAAATATTAGATTTATGTCTTAATGAATCATTATATGGTAAATCCTAGCATGTACTCTTGAATCATAAAATTAATTGAGGACTTATAAAAATATCTTTTACTTGAAACATTAAAGCATAATAGAATATGAATCATGAAGATCTTGTTTGACAATAATGATATACATAAATGAAAAATACTCATGGGCATGGACCACTTATCTAATTAGTAGGAGGAAAGCCCCCAACAAGTTTACTGGGATTGAATCTCTTAATTAACCTGAAATAACCAAGCACCCTTAATCACTATCTTATAAACCCTAATTACCTTAGGTCTACATATTCATAAATACAAAACAAAAACAAGATATGTAACCTATTTTTTTGGCAAGATCTCAAAAAGTTGATCAAAATTCATATAAGGTTTTTCAGCATATGGGCTTTGTAGCATTTTATATAAATTTATAAAGTTTGGACGTTGACTGACCAATCATAGATGAGATAAATCTATTAAATAGATATAAAAAATTGGCACATACGAAGGCCTGAAAGATCGATGTGCTCATTCAACCTTATGTGTGACATGAGCTAAAATAGTCAATATTATCTTTACAATGTCGCACAATTCATATCAAAATGCATGACTAAATGCCAGTAAAACCCATTATGTGTGTGACACAACATCCAGTGATATTGGGGCAAAATCATAATCATGTAACCTTGATTCATCCTTCCCTCACTGGCCCGCATGCACGAGCACCATGGTCATGGCTGGAAGGGGAGTCAGCTACACATAGAAGGAGTTGGGGTGCTTCAGTGTCCCCTGGAACCTTACCAATGGCTCCAACATAGAGAGGTGACTAAGACAACTCTCTGTTTGGGGTCCATGGCAGTCAGAGTAGTCACTACTACTTTTCACAAAACATGGCAAGGGGTCAAAGACGAAAACCACAGAAGTGGGGAGGTCGAAAGTGAGAAATTGAAAGATTCATGGAGTCGAGCTGGTGAAACTGGGCAAGATCTCAGGAAATGAGGGTGACTAGAAACTGGATGTTAACAATAATAGTCACAAAGGGTGAAAATCTGATTATTGATGATTAACTCTCCTTAGACTAGATTAAGGGATTGGAAAGCTTTATGGATGCTCTAGGAAGACTCATAGGTCCTCCTTATGGTGTACATGGTTATGTCCCTCACTGGCGATGGATCTCTTCGAGCTCTAGGAGAATCAAGCTCAAGGAGAGGTCCTAGTGTGTCACACTGCTATCTGGATTTTGGTAAACCTTCTAAAGGTTACAAGGATACTCCTCATAAATCAAACTTATCTAAGGGCTAGTTTGGTACGATGCAGTCGGTTGTAGTTTTAGGATTATAAAAACAAATCAAACATAATCATGTCTTTTGCACTATCCAAATTGTATTTGGTACGACGCAAGAGAGATTCACAACTTTTGTTAGAACTGTTTGGTGAGTAAAAAGATAATAGCACCAGCCTTTTCTCATGTCTTCATCTTGTACCGACTACCTATTCATACTTTTCAATGAGTACAGACATGGAGCAGTCAAACTATAAAGTGACCGTGAGAATAGGTCACTGTACAATAATAGGTCCGGTTATTCATTTGTTCCCTAGAAAGACAACGTGTTACTAGCACCCACATATGCAACACTCTCCCAACTGCATCTGACCACCTGCGATCTGTGTGTGGTACATTTTCTTAGAGTTGGTGTCCAAAAGTGCAGTCCGACGAGGTTCTAAAACATTGAACTGCAACTGTATCGAGCCATACCAAACAAATTTGAAGATAAAAACACGTCTTTTAAATTCATTGAACCCAACAAGCACCCTACCAAACAGGCCCTAAGGTGACTCTTATCTTAGAAATAGAACCGATGAACTCAAGGATGAAAATCACTCGGGTATCACTACTTGGGCTAAGAGGGTGAGTCAAAGTGAGAGGGACACACATATAGACCTTGGCAACACTCTCAATGGCGTTGGTTGCTGGCAAAAAGGGAAGAGGTTCCTTTTGTGATCTGTAGTGTGGGAGAGGGGAAACATCATTTTGGTTATTCCTGATAATGAGGAGGTAGGGTTTGATCTAGGGATACCTATCTTCGCCATTACCCCCTGATTCTAATGGTGGTGAGAAATCAGAATTCCGTTAAGCGTAGAGAGAGGGGTTACATGGTCTTCATTGTGATCTTACTCTCTTTCAACTATGCAAATAGCGAGAGGTAGGAGATGGGGTCAATACCTTTAGATTAGGATCTGATGATTCATCTAGCACTTGGGCTAAAAAAAGTGATGCGGGAAATGTATACGTTAGATGGAGACTAGAAACTTAGATAAATGTAGTTTAATTGGTAATATTCATTAGATAACTAGTCCAAATTATATGGGTTTCTATGATTTTCTTTTTAGCATTTTTTTGGTTATCTTTGGCAATCTAAACTTGATGAAATTTGGAACATTTTATAAATTCAAGGAAAGGATTCCAAAAATCAACTCAATTTTGACATTTGGGCTAAGGAAATATATCTTTCACAGAGTTGGGCATTTAAGGTAACTTATGTGCTACTAAGTATTGAAAATGAATTATAAGGTTAAGTTAGCATTATTGATAATGTTTATTATACAGTAAAATTTTAGGGATGTTACAATTGTAAACACCTTATAAAAATTTCATCCTCTAAATATGTATGCACTAAGATAATACTACCCACCTTAGGGTTTTACATGTATGCACACTTACACCTTAATATTAACATAAGATCTCATAGATTTGTACCAGCATGTTCACAATATGACATTTTCATATATAAATATACCATGTCATTCCTGATTAGCAAAGATAACACATGCATATGTTATCAATAATGTATGAAAACTAAATCATACCTTCGTCGTCCATCATGGAAAAAATCCTACCTTGCCTTTTCTCTAGCCGAGCTGGATCAGGGTCATGGTTCACCTCATATTTCTCATTGCGCATGAGCTTGGGGTAGTTTGTCGTGATGTGTCCCTCTTCATGGATATAGTAGCAAGCAATTCTACCCAACCTACATACGCGACCATGGGTCTTGTGGCACTTGGGACACTTGGCACGCTGGGGGACATCATCCTTATGAGCCTTTCTTTTCTTCTCATTGTTTTTTGCATGATGGTGATGGTTGCCACCTCCCCTCTTCCATGTCCTCCCTCAGTGATCCTCAATCTCTAGAGCAACATCAAGGGACTCCTACACTATCTTATGGCCTCGTTCAGAGAGGGCATAGCTAAGATCAACCTTGAGACCACAAATGAACTTCTTGCCAGGGTGTAGCTCATCTAGACGATGCCCATATTTATGAAGGATACATAAACACATGGTAGACCGAGTGATAAACATGTCTCCACACTGGTGGAGATCAAGCCACTCCTCCTCCTTCTTGTCGACCATGGCCTTAGAAATATAGTGGCTCCCGAAGGCATTCATGAACTCATCCCAAGTGAGGAACTCGTCATCTGGTTCTCTGGCATCATGGAAATTCTCCCACCAGCCATGCGCATCTCCATGTATTATATGTGTCCTGAACCTGATAGAGGAGCCCTCAGAGCAGTCCAATTCATGAAAATAGTACTCCATGTTGTGAAGCCAAGCCTCAACCTTCCCACAACATCCAACTCTTCCTCACCCACAAACATCTCTGGCTTCACCTTGAGGAAATCCTCCAAGGTGACCTCATTCCTCCTTTCCAGGCGATCTTTGTCTCTCCCTTCCACTGTGTCGGTCAAGGCCCTGACTAAAACGTCATTGGGAGCTGGGGGCTTTTCCCTATGGCGACTCTCGACTAGCTCCTCTTTGATGGAAGAGAAGATTTTCTCGTCAGATTCCATATGGGCCTTGCCCTTGTCAGGTCGAGCCTTAGGGTCCATATGTAAGGGAAAGGAGATGTTCAAAATATAGGATCCTACTAAGTGGCCATTCTAGGATTTTCTTTGATACCACTTTTGTCACGACCTCCTTTTTAATGCTAGCACAACCTTAACGGAAGCATTTTGATTCAATAAAGATCATGACAAAATGTGAAATGATATAATTAACTAAGAAAAAATCCACATGACATAAGCCACAAGGTATTTATTGCATTCCATAAATAAGGGATTGTAAGTCCAACATAAAAGAGTTCAACAAATGATAATCCAACATAACATTACTAAAAGGAAAAAATGAATATCTAGATATATGAGAACAATCCTTGAGCTGACATCTGTGGCTCTAGTTTCTCTCTTTCTCCTCACCTGCTAACATCTCATCCCCATCCATGCATTAGAAAAATGTTAATCAGTAAGTGGCATGAGTATTCTAACATATATGAAATAACTAGAATGTGAAAAGACTATGCATTACTCTTAAACATTATGCATGGAAACCAACATTTAAAATCTTAAGAAAACTTGCACCTTAATTGGACATCTTTCTTTAGCTTAGTTATTATTGTTTTATGTAACTTATGCTGGAGACATGTACTTTGGTATCTAGGTCTCATGACCCGCACTCTGGTGCCTTAGTCATCTAATCTAGGTTTACTTGCACTAAGGGTCTGGTTCTCATGAATTGCACTAAGGGCCTGGGTCATGGCTCTTAAGTTGATCCACACTAAGGCCTGGGTCTAATTTTATAACTAATGTCATCGTAATTCTCATCTTAACTTGATTCTTAATGCATGAATCTTAATGGGTTCTTATCTTAAAATCTTATCTTTATGCTTAAATGAACTATTATATGATAAATCCTAGCATGAACTCTTGAATCATAACATTACTAAGGACTTATAAAATATCTTTAACTTGAAACATTAAAGCATAAGAGCATACGAATCATGAATGTCTTACTTGACAATATCAAATGTGTAAGTATGCTATGAATAAATGATAAATACTCATGAGCATGGACCACATACCTAATCAGTAGGAGAAAATCCCCCAACACATTTACTGATCTTGAATCTCCTAATTAACCTAAAATACCCAAGTACCCTTAATCATGATCTTATAAACCCTAGTTACCTTAGGTCTGCATATTCATGAACACAAAACCAAAAGAAGATATGTAATCTATTCCGTTGGCTAGATCCCTAAAAGTTTTCAAAAATCATATAAGGTTTGTCATCATCTGAGCTTTGTAGCATTTTATATGAATATCTAAAGTTTAGACATTGATCGACCAATCATAGACGAGATAGTTAAATAGATATAAGAAAATTGGCATATACGAAGGGCTGAAAGACCAATGTGCCCAAGGGTTTTTTTTCCAGCTTTATGCATGACATGAGCTAAAAAAGTCAATCAAATCTTTATGATGTCACATGATTCATATCAAAATGAAATTACTAAATGCCAATAAAACTCATGATTTGTGTGACACAAGGTCTAGTGATATCAATGCAAAAATCGTAATCATGTGACCTCAATTCATCCTCCCCTCACTGGCCCATGTGCATGAGCACCATGGCCATGTCTAGAAGGGGAGTTAGCTACACACAGAAGGAGATGGGGTGCTTCAATGTTCCCTGGGACCTTACCGGTGGCCCCGACATGGAGAGGAAAGCAAGATAAGTCTCTATTTAGGGTCCATGGCTGCCGGAGTAGTCACTACTGCTTACCATGAAACATGGCAAAGGTTCAAGGATGAAAACCAAAGAGGTGGGGAAGTCGACGTGGAGAAATGGATTGATTTGTGGAGTCGATCTGGTGAAACTAGATGAGATCTGAGGACATGAGGGCAAAGAGAAATTGGAAATTAACAACAATAGTCATGGAGGGTGCAAATTGGGTTTTCGTGATGTTTACCTCCCCTCGGGCTGGATTGAGATATGAGAAAGCTTCATGGATGCTCTAGGAACACTCAAAGGTCCTCCTCATGGCATGTGTGGATCTGTCCCTTACTGGCGATGGAGCTCTTCAAGCTCAAGCTTGGGGAGAGGTCCTACTATGTCACACTGCTATCTGATGATTGGGAAAGCTTGCTGAGGTCACAAGGATACTCCTAGCCAATTGAATTTATCTAAGGTGACTCCTATTCTAGGAACAAATATGGAAAACTCAAGGATGAAGTTGACTGGGGTATCACTACTGGGGCTAAGAGAGTGATATCAAAGTGAGAGGGGCACACATATAGACCTGTTGGTATGTATGCCTAGAGAGACAATCATATGATGATCGAGATGGCATATCATCTAAATGATTTGATTAATAGTAAAGCAATATTCCAATTCATTATGTTTCAATCAATTATGGGATAATAAGCAAACATAGTGATTGTCTAAAGTTTGGCATTACTCAGTGACATATGTCTTCGGGTCGGTGACTTGAACAATGATATCATATTGATGTTAAGAGTACGTGCATTCTTGTTATGTCCCTAGTCATATATTATTATGGAAGGTTGATAGACAACAATGACACATAAGACTAGTGTGTGTTGGCTGATGAAAAAATCTCATCAGTACGTGATGTCAAACCAAACACATAAATACTTGTTGGAGAACAGTGTATCAGATAGATCAACCTTGAAAGAAACACATGAAAACTATAATTGGTGGTCATAACAATCTCTCATAGTGAAGGTGGTGACTGTGGTTCTTAAACCTAAAATCACTACACTCATCACATGTCATTCGGTGTACTTTGACACCATCCACTATTACCTTGAATAAGGGTTTCCATAAAAGTGATAATCGGGTGCACTGTGACACATAGGGATGACTGTGAGTGATGTAGATGGGATATTTCCCTCCTATAGGAGTTTGATATCATGGATGCTTGATAAGAAAGATTGAGAAAAGTATAAGCATGCACATGTGAATCAATATATGATATTGAGGTGAAATATATCTCAGACAGTCTGCTCTGGATAAAGGAACATGAATTGAACATTGAAAGGATGATCATTCCATGCCTTGAGTTCGATTTATATATCAGTGACAAAAGGAATTATACAATCACTATAACACCAATAACAATTTGTAGGTTGAAGTTATTTTCCAACTCTCTAGATTACTTGGGAAGAAATGATGTGTTGCTAGACACCGTTCTTTGTTTGTGATGTCATAAATCGATTATGGACATTCAAAACCAATGCAACTTGGAATCTATAGGACCACACACATAGGATACATTTGGAATAGGAGTTCATTCAAGAATATGGTTTAAACTTGATTACTAAGGAGTTAGGTATTCAATTTAAACAACATTGGTTGGATGTTGGCTGATTGAACTGTGAATCGACTGGTTCAAGTGTTGAATTAGTTGTTTCAGTGTGTCAGGTCAATTGAATCAACTTCGGCAATTCTGGACCATGAACCAACCAATTCAGAAAGTGAACTGATAGAATCAGGTCCATGAACTCATCGAATCAGGTTGCAAACTAAGTGATTGGTGGATCAATTTGATTGATTCAAGGATTTGTGTTAACGTCATGTTGAGCGTTAAATTGGATGATAATTGCCAATACAATTGCGATTGGGATTCATGAAGAAACGATCAGTTCAAGGGTTTAACCGATCGACTCACATGCAAACCGATATGTTCACCTTTGAACTGATCATTTTGTCACTCGCAGGTTGCAGATATTCATGAAATTTTGGTCCCTTCCACTTCCTCTCAGACTGGGAACCCTGACGCCAACCCTCCTATAAATGAGGGGCACTGGGGGCCTTTTAGACACAACTCGATTTCCTCTAACAATTGCTTGTCTTCTAGGGTTGTGGTAACCAATAGAAACCAAGCAAGTCCTACCTGATGAAGGGAGGGACAACAAGGGAGAACAATTATGAGAGAGAAAGTTGGTGCTAGTACACAAAGGAGAGGGACAACTCCTTCTTGTCAGTTCTACTAGAACCATAAGAGTTCTTGTTTGTCTGTGTGGACTACCACAAAGGCGTGGCACTTTTTCCTACTAGGATGACAACATCAAGTTTTTGTCGGTGGTGATTAACCAGGAACTGTTGCTGATGTCATCCGAGTACGACTTGAAGAAAGGCACATACTGCAATGAGGAATAGTCGTTGGACTTGCTCCAGGACCAGATATGACCTCATAAACCATCCCTTCCTATTTCATAGTTGTTGACACGATCATCTGTTAAAGTGGAATATGGCAGAATCTTTTTATTTCCGATACCTATCTGATGGTATCAGAGCTACATCAATCTACTATATTTTGGTATTTAATCAATATGACCGAATCTTGGTTTTTGTCTTTTATTTATTGAATACGATGAAAATATTCAAAACAATTAATGTGCATATCTGATTAAAGACCACATACGATCCCAAACTAGTGTATATGTATATATAGGTTAGGAAATGTGTACTAGTTAGTATATGCAACTTATGTGTACCAACCATGAAAATGACATAAGTGGAACACATTTATTCAATCCAACCTTATGGATTCAATCAAAGTTCAATAGATTATATGTTTTTCAAAAATCACAACCATACCTCATGTATATCATGAGATATAACAACATATCATTCAACCGTTTCTACAATTTCTCCAACTTACCGTTGATTACAAAATATGTATATTCTTTCATTTGATGATCTAAGAACGTCAGTTTGAAGTGATTTTTGATACACATATTATCGAAGGGGTATGAAACACATCCATAAGGTTGGATTGATTTATACTTTTGTAATCATCACAAATGGGGATGGGTACATGTATATGTATATATGTATATGTGTACACACACACACACACACACACACACACACACACATATATATATATATATATATATATATATATATATATATATATATATATATATATATGGTATATATTCACTACCCACATGGGTAACTAACTTTTGTTACCCGTGGATCTGTTTTGTAATAGAAAGACATCTATTTGTAATGAGACAACTAAAATTGTATTACAAAGACTCATTTTGTAAATATAACGTGAAAATTTTATTGTCCCTCTAAATACAATAAAAATGATATTTATAACAATAGTTTACATAGTATTACAAAATGAGTCTTTGCATTACAAATTTGATCATATCATTACAATGTTGTCCATCTCATTACAAATATGTGTCTTCCTATTACAAAATCGATGCATGGGTAATTAACCTTAGTTACCCACACAAGTAGTGAATAAATGGCATACATACATATATACATATATATATGTCTATATATATGTATATATGTGTATATATATATATATATATATATATATATATAGAGAGAGAGAGAGAGAGAGAGGCTTAGTATGCAAATAGAGATAAATGATGAATAAATAAACCATTCAACCACACACATATATTAGGGTTATTGGCCATAACCATGCTACACATCCACTATCAAAACTAATTTTATGACACGTGTAAATTGCATATATATATAATACACACAAATATATATAGAGTGATGGTAGTTATTTGGGCTTGTCAAGAGGGGTACATTTATGTCATGTTGGCTTTTGGGTCAGGCTTAACTAAGTTTTCTTAATGAGATTAAGCACCTAGAGGCATGCAGATGACTATGGCAAGAAGTTGCACATAACATCTATCCAAGATTTGCATAAGATGCAATTGACAAACATTGTCTACCTTAATGATTGATTATGGACACTGGCATTGGCCATGCAATAACTCAGTTGTTTTGGATCTTGGCTCATTAGAAGTTTGTGCACTGCAATCTTCCAAATTGATAATTGAGGGTTATCAATTTGAACAAAATACACAGAGTGATAGTTAATTTAAAGGCCTAATTGAACATTATCAAAATTTATACAAATCAAATCAAATCAAAATTGAGTTTTTGATAAAATTGAAAACTTCTCTTATAGAATCTAATGGAAACACACAACATCAATTTGTCTCTGTGACCAGTCCTTGGGAAGAATAACTTAAATGGGACTACCTTCCATGACTGGTTTTGGATGCTGAGAATTATTCTCTCACAGGAGCACAAGCTCTATGTCCTGGAGGAACCAAAGCCATATGTGAATTGTTCTCTCACAGGAGTACAAGCTCTATGTCCTAGAGGAACCAAAGCCATATGAACCTCTTCCCAATGCACCTAAGGCTGACAGGAATGCTTATAAGAAGCAGACTGAAGATATCATTAATGTCAAGTGCCTAATATTGTGCTCCATGAACTATGAGTTGTAGAGACAACATGATAACATGGATGTCATTGAGATGGTCACACATCTTAAGAACATGTCCCAAGATTAGGCAAGCTATGAGATACATGACATCTCTCATGGCTTGCCTAATATTGGAACATGTTCTTAAGATGTGTGACCATCACAAATGAGGAAAGACAAACCCAACTCTGTGATGATGATTATCAAACTAAAGGGGAAGTCTAAAGGCAAAGGAAAAGCTAACAAGGATTCTAAATCTAGGCAGAAGCTCAAGTCTTCAACCCTCAAGGAAAAGTGAGGAGTAAATAAGGGAGGCAATTTTCACCAATGTCACCAGCCTAGACACTGGAAGGAGAATTGTCCTCTCTATCTGGAGGAACTAAATAAGAAGGAGGGGATATGGAATTCTGCCTCTAGTACATGCATTATAAGATAGATATAAATACTTCTTCATCTTGGGTATATGATACTAGATGTAGATATGACATGTGTTTGATATGCAAGATCTGATAAGAAGTAAGCCTTTACAAAAGGACAAGGGGGGACTGTAAGAAGAAAGAGTTATTGTGACTTTAATCTACATTTAGAATTTATCTTAGCCTGTAGGGCATGTAAGAGTTAGATGAACCGCTATTTCATTATGCCAATAGTAGAAACATTTTATTTTCTACAAATGTACAAGGATGATTATGAATAAAATAATTAACATTCTATTTTGAAGATATGATCTTGTGTGGCGATGCCCCAAAATGTCGTATGATCTTTGTTTGAAGGATCCAAAGATAAATGTCTACTACATAAATACCAAAAGAGAATACAATTGATAACTCCAAACGTTCAATATCTATAACATTGTAATCTAGAGTACATATATGAGAAATCCATTTCTAGAATCCATGGTGATGTTCATCTAGAATCTTTTGATTGTTGAACCAATAAAAGATATGCAAGTCTTATTTACAAAACATCTTTCACTAGATGTAGTGGGAGAATAAGCATTCTATTAGGACTTGCACATAATGATGTACAAAGACCTTCATAATAAATGCTAGAGGTAGTTATTTGTACCTCTTTATATTCACTAATGATATCAGTGGATATGATGATTTGTATTGGTGAAATACAGACATGAATATCTTTAAGTGTTCAAGAAGAGAATGATTAAGTTACATAACTTTGATAAAAGTGTTAAGATACTTTGATACGACCAATGTTTAAATACTTTAATAGTTTGATGACCTTCTAGAAAGAACGTGATAGTGTATCACAGTTAACTCCACCTAAAACATAATGATGTGTCAGAAAGAAATGATCACATCTTAATATTATCATCATCTAATCTAATCTTCTAATTTCCTTCTAGACACAAGCTTTACACTAAAATAATGTACCGTCCAAAATGGTTTGCAGGACACAATATGATATATGGCATGGGAAAAGTGCCAATATGTCTTAAGGATTGAAACTTTTAAAAAATATATTTTATCCAAATCCTAAAATGTTCAGTACTACCTTTAATCCCAATACGACAACAAAAGAGTTTGTTACTAGGATAGCTAAGTTCCAAAAGAGTTAGTGGGAATGAAGTAGGACCCATAAAGTTCGAGGTCAACAAGGAGGTACACTGGGACAAGGAGAATCACAAATTGTTGTAGAATCTCAAGTTTCTTATGTAACACAAGACTCATAGTTCTAGTTGAGCATGTTTGAGATTAAAAGACTATAAATCTTAGAATTATGGTACGTTGGTCATAAGATAATGAGCCAATAATCAACTAGAAATTATTGAGGGACCAGAATATGAGAAATGGCTTGAGGCCATTATGGAGTCCAAGTACACTATCAAGGTATGGCCTTGGTAGTACCACCTAAAGTGGTAAAACCCATACGGTGCAGTTGGGTTTTCAAGTAAAATACCAAAATGGATAACCTAAGAGGACAGTTGGTTGTAAAGGTTTCCAAACAAGTTCAAAGTGTTGAACATGATGAAATTTCTTCACCAATTATCATGCTTGTTGTTGAAACTTATATGAAGATTAAAACCACATTCCTTAATATGAATATTTTAGAGGATGTGTACATGACACAACCTGAACGTTTTATAACTTCATTAATGCAAATAAATCCTATAAGTTACAAAGTTTAATCTAGAGGTATAAACAAGCATCTCAGAGCTAGAATCTTTGATTTGACAAAATAGTCAAAGATTTTGACTCAAGTCGAGAAAAAAGACGGATTTTGTGATTGCAAAAAATTTAGTGGGATCATATAAATATTTCACATGTTGATGGGGAATAACATTCTAATATTGTAAGTATTGGAACCTAGAATGGAAAATACCTACAACTTGAAGGATTTAGATGAAACATCCTATGTGATAGGAACTGAGATCTATAGAGATAGTTCTGAAAAGTTTCATGGCCTAAATTTGAGTACAAATATTAGCAAGATGTTGAAAGGGTTCAACATGAAGGATTCAATGAGAGAAAATCTATCCATGATACATGTGATTAGTCTCTCAAGAACCATGTATTCCAATTCTTGAGAAGAGTGGAAAAACATGAGTAAGATTCCATTTGCACCAACAACTCAATCTCTCATGTATGCTATCTAACACATGGTCTTGTATGTATTGGACGTGACAAGATGATATTAGTCATATTCCAATGAGGGTCATTGGAATTCCATAAAGAATATCCACTAGTACTTGAGAGGCAATAAGGATTAGTTGATAGATTATTGCAATAAGGAAAATTTGGGTATAAAGGGTAACACCGATGCAAGTGTCCAAAATGACAGAGAATGATCGCAACATTAAACTATGTTAATTCTTAAAAGAAGAGTTGTAAGTTGAAAAGGTTCCAAACTACAAATGATTATTTAAATTCTATAATAGAAGCTGAGTATCATGGTGTTATGAACACAATAGTTGATACTATATGGATCTAGAAGTTCATATGGATGAACTTAGAGATGTCCCAACCACAGGTGACACAATAGAATTACTATGACAACATGGAGGTACTGGTTAGGTAAGGAATATCAGATAGCATAGTACGACAATTCCATCTCATACGATATGTCGTACATCAAAGAGATGTGAAACATACAATATACCGACTAAAGGAAAAATGTTGCTAACCCACTGGATTAGCACTTGCACAACAAAAACATGATGGACATGTTTAGATCACAAAGAATAATATTCATGGGTGATTGGCTCTAAGTGCAAGTGGGAGTCTATTGGTATGTATTCCCATAGAGCTGATCATATGATGATTGAGATGACATATCATGTAAACAATTTGATTAATAATAAAGGCAATCTTCCAATTCATTCTATTTCAACCAGTTATGAGATAATGAGGAAATATAATGAATGTCTAAAGAATGACATTACTTAATGACACATGTCTTCGAGTTGATGACTTGAAGAATGAGATCATATTGATGTTAAGAGTATGCACATTCTTGTTATGTCCCTAGTTAGATGTTACTATGGAAACTGATAGATAGAAATGGCACATAAGACTAGAGTGTGTGTTGGTTGATGATAATATCTCATCAGTCATGATATGTATGATATCAAACCAAACACACAGATACTTGTCGGTAAATAGTGTATCAGATAGACCCAACTTGAGAGTGACACATGAAAACCAAAATTGGCGGTCATAATCATCTCTCACAGTGAAGGTGGTGATTGTGGTTCTTAGACCTGGAATCACTACACTCATCACATGTATTTTAGTGTACTTTGACATCATCCACCGTGACCTTGAATAAGGGTTGCCATAAAGGTGATGATCAGATGCACTACGACACATGGGGATGACTGTGAGCGATGTAGATGGGATTTATCCCTCCTATAGGAGTTTGATATCTTGGCCACTTGATAAGTAAGACTGAGAAAAGTAGACACATGTACACATGAATCAATATATGATATTAAGGTCACATATATCTCAGACAGTCTATTCTGGATCATGAAACATGAATTTAACATTGAAAGGATGATAATTTCATACCTCGAGTTCAATTCAGATATCACTGACAAAGGAATTATAAAATCACTATAACACCAATCACAGATTGTAGGTTGAAGTTGTTCTCTAACTTTACGGATTACTTGGGTAGAAATGATGTGTTTCTTGACACTGCTCTTTTCTTGTGATGTCATAAATTAGTTATGGACATTCATTGCCAATGTAACTTGGAATATTTTTTAAATATGGTTTAAACTTGATTATTAAGGAGTTAGGTATTCAATTTAAACAACTTTGGTTGAATTTGGCTGACTGAGTTGTGAACCAACTAGTTCAAGTGTTAAACTAATTATTCAGTGTGTCAGGTCAATTGAATCAACTTTGGAAATTCTATACCATGAACCAACCAGTTCAGAAAGTGAACCGATCGACTCAGGTCCATTAAATTGGATTATAATTTCCAATACAATTGTGATTAGGAAACATAATGAAATGACAAGTTCAAGGGTTGAACCATTTGACTCACATCCCAACTGATCGGTTCACCCGTGAAATGACTATTTTGTCACTCGTAGGTTGTTATTTGTGAAATTTTGTTCCCTTCTGCTCCCACTCAATTGGGAAACCTGAACCTGACCCTCCTATAAATAGAGGGGTATTGGGGGTTTCTCAGACACAACTCAATTTCCTCTTACAATTATTTTTGTTCTCTAGTTGTGGTAATAGAGAGAATTTGAGTAAGTCCTACATGATAAGGGAGGGATAGAAAGGGAAAACAATTGTGGGAGAACAAGTTGGTGCTAGTACACCAACAGAGTGAGACAAATCCTTCTTGTTAGTTCTATTAGAACAACATGAGTTGATGGTTGTTCATGTGGACTACCATAGAGGCGTGGAGCTTTTCTCACTAGGAGGACAATGCCAAGTTGCTATCTGTGGTAATAAACTAGGAGCTAATGTTGACGTCATCTGAGTTCAACTTGAAGAAAGGTGTATACTAAAACAAGTAATAGTCATTTAACTTGCTCCAAGACTAGGTATGACCTCATAAAGCATCAGTTCACATTACATAGTTGTTGACATGATCATCGATTAAAGGGGAATATGGTAGATTTTTTTTGTATACGCTGCCTATCTAATGTCATATTTCCCAACAAGACCTTGGCGAGCCTCTTGGTGGAATTTGTAACTGGAGGAAAGGGAAGAGGTTCCTTCCATGACTTGTAGTGTGGGAGAGGGGAAACAACATTTTTGGGTGTTTCTAATATATGAGGAGGTAGGGTTTGATCTAGGGATCCCTATCTTCATTGTTATCTACTGAGTCCGCTCATGGTGAGAAACTGGAATTCTATTGAGCGTAGAGAGAGGGGTGACATGGTCTTCAATGTTTTGTTAGTCTCTCTCAACCGCACAAACAATAAGAGGTGGGAGAGGAGGACTCCACCTTCAATTAAGATCCGACGATTAATCTAGAACCCTGGATAACAAAAGTGACACAAGAAATGCATAAGTTATATGGAAATTAGAAACTTATCTAAATCTAGTTTAATCGATTATTTTCATTAGATAACCATGTCAAATTATATGGGTTTCTATCATTTTCTTCTTAGCATTTTTTGGGTTATCCTTGGCCATCTAAACTTGATGAAATTTGACAAATTTGCTATATTGAAAGCAAGGATTCTATAACTCAACTCAACTTTGACATTTGAGATAAGGAAATACATTTTTCACATAGTTGGGCATTTAGGGTAACAAGTGATACTAATTATTGAAAATGATTTCAATTATTAAGTTAGCATTATTGATAAAATATTTAGGGATGTCACAATTCTACCCACCTTACAAAAATTTCATCCTCAAAATTCGTATGCACTAAGATAATACTACCCACCTTAGGGTTATACATGTATGCACACTAACACCTCAACATTAGCATAAGATCTCATATCTCTATACCAACATGTTCGTAATATGGCATTTTCATAGATAACTATACTATGTCTATCCTGATTAGCAAAGCTAACACATGCACATGCCACCAATAAAGTATGTGTAAGGAGTGGGACCCGAGGGGGAATTCACTCCCTACTAGAAAAGGAAAGGCCACATCCCTTAAACCAAACACCACATAAATTTTTTCACCTAAGGGATATGTACCAATACTTTCCACATGTATGTATCATAATACCAAAAATATAATAGCAGAATATGAAAGTTCTAACTATCACAAAGCTTGATAACATTATACATCTCTTCACCATACATGAATGTCTAAAAAGGATAACTAATCATATAAGCCAAAGATCAAGCCGAGGGTCATCTAACCACCTCTTCAAGTCTCCCAAAAGATCATCTATAAGGGTTGATGTCATAAGTGACCTCTCCTTGATCTAACCTGGGGTTAGAAGCATACCCCACAAAAGAAGAGAAGAAAAGGAAACATCAACAAAAAGCTGGTATGAGCATACTAAAAGAAAATTGAGCAATATATGGCAATAAGGACATCAAGTATAAAAGCTTCCCATGCAAGAGATAAGGACTACCCACACTGGCATAAAATAGAAGAATCATCATCACATGATAAGATAAGATAAGATACTTGCCATAAATAAAACAATAAAGGGTGCCACGTAAGCACATACCAAGAATTTGGGCACATAATCCATCACCATCATTATTATAATGTTGAATATGTGAGATAAACATAACAATGGAATATAATAAAGACAAAGGCAGCCAAGAATCATACATCTTGAACCTGATGAAACATGGGCCAAAAATCATACATCTTGCCTGGGCAAGGGGAATCATCATCCACCACCCAAATTTATATAACATGGGCCAAGAATCATACATCTTTCCTGAGTATGGGGAATCATACATCCTCCATCCCAAGAATATCACAATGTTTCCTTCATTCACAATGATTAAAAACCAATGCAATTATACTACTCTAGTGCTACAGAATCACACAACAGGTAAAATGTAGAAGCAAGTAGAAAGTATAGTCAAGTTATACAAACTAGTCACCACATAAGTGACCAACATATACATCCACCTCATAAGTGGGAAAAAGACATCACATGTCATCATATAGAGTTCCATAATGTACAAAGAATATGAAAAGAGTCCAAAAGAATATCCATGATCACAAGATCAATAACAAATTAGGTAGTTCACATGAACCATGATATTAAGAGATAAGACATATTGTGTAGGCCGAATTCAAGAGAATAAAAATATAGGTGAATTGCTCAATATAGAGGAATAGGGGATACATCATACCTTACTTCAGAGTCCAAAGTCCAAAGTTTTTCTAGATCCAAGTCTAGGTCTCCAAGAGCCTATTAAACACATGTGTAGATTTTATGTCAATTTCATGTACATTATCCAAACCCTAAAACCCACCTTTTTATTAATGTGTGGATTAGGCTATGAAAACTATGCCACATTTTAGTTTATGTTATTAGGAGTCCAAAACATATTCTATTATATTTTTCTGACTTATATATATTTAGTTATGAATTTTACAAGTTATTGTATATTTAAGTAAATTCATTGAAATCACCTATTTTTGAGATTGGATTTAGGTGACAAAACCAACACTAGAAGATATCTCTCACTTTTCTGAATCCAAAGACTATTTATTTGTAATTTTTGGATAAGTAGATAATTAGTTATGATTTTTCAAAGTTTGACCAATCAAAAAATCAAGAAAAACCACGACAGTAAAGAAATTAGCGAGATGGAGAGAGTACTCGGGCCCGCGCTACCTGGCCCAATCACTGATGGCCATGTCTACGGTCAAACCTGCATGGCACTGATCCACAGAGGAAACAATACACGATCAAAAGACTATATTACCCTCGGGTGAGAAAATAAGAAGGAAGGGACGAGGAGGGAAAAGTTGTAAAATCACAGAGGAGTTTCTTCCTCCTCTGCCCGCACCACCGCTGTGTAGCCTGAAGCTACAACTCAAGACGGTTTTGGGGAAATTCACAATTCATGACCAAACTTGAAATCGAAGGTACCAAAGGAAAGCCGATAACAAACTGAATTCATCCATACCTTTAATTCAACTAGAGAAGCTCTGTGGAGAGAGAGAGAGGTGCCGCAATCATAGCTACAACCTTCACTCTTTGAAAGATTAACTCACGATCTCAGATGAAATTGGATGGAGAAAATCACTATATGTGGGCTAGGGAAGACCTGGGTACAACTATTTATATGCGAAGTTGAGGGGAAATCCAAGATGGATTGAGACCAACCTTACCTGGGGCCTAGGTTTGGGGCTTTCCTAAACTCTCCATGAAAATCCAAAAATAGCGGATCAATAGGTGCAGAATCATGTCCCGATCACACTGGAAGAAAAATCGTGAGAAAAGATGGAGTAGAGAGGGAGATACGGAAAGTCAAACATCGAGGCACTATTCACGACCTGGTTGGACTCCTACCCAATGTAGGAGACAACTTTGCAACCGTCCGATGAAATCTAACGGTCCAAAACATGCGTGACCAATAAATCAAAGCATAAATCGAATTGGATTATAGTGTGATTACATTTATTTTCCTTTTTATCTTTCCTCTTTTGAGGGTTCAAAAGAATCCCAAATTAAGTCTAATTTGACTCCCAAACTATTTTGGATATGAGGAATCTGAATATTAAATTATTTGTGCCTTTTGAGAACTTTTAACATGTTGAATAAATCAAATCTTATTTTCTCTTTCCTCCTTCATTAATGACATTAGGATTATCCAAATTTGATGAAACTTCACACACAATCATATTTAATGTGTTGGTTACAAATTTGCCATCAATTTTACATGTTGGAGTTGTTTGCATAATTATTTTATATTTTGAAGGTTCTACATACTTTCTCTCTCCTGATTTCACCTTTTAAGCAAACTTTCTCCAAATTGGATGAAACTTTACCCAAAGGCTATATTTATTATGTAGATTATGAATCCAAGATTATTTTCCTCTTTTGGAGTCATTTATTATTTTATTTGATATTTTGGGGAAAACTTAGATCTTTTCTTTCTTAAATGAATTAAATTAATTATTATGTGAATAATGTGAAACTTGACTCCCAAGGCAATTGGAACCCAAGAAACACGATTTTTAACTTAGATTTCACTTTTGAGAATTATTTTAATGAGATATGTCCTATGGCCCATTAGTGGCCCATTCGATCATTATTCATCCAATTATATTCTTATTACCTCCATATGTGTCATATAGCATGATTTATTATGTTACTCACTATATTTTACTTGTGACACAATTTATGTTACATTATTGTCCTAATGCATCAACTTATTAAGGTTTATCTTTGAATGGCTAAGTCCAAAATGTCAAACTTCCAGGGTAGGCTCTGAGATCTAGTATGTTACATCACACCACCCCTTAAAGGGATTTCAACCTTGAAATCAAAACATCCACATATAAGAAAACAACTTATTCACCACCCCTTAAAGGATTCATCTTATTATGTCAAACTAAACTTTAGGTACAAAAGGTTCAAATACACTTCCTTACATCCAACTACATAAGTATCATGCAAAAAGGATGCAAAACTTGTAAAGACTAATCTAAGGAACTATGGGTTAACTTGCTCTTGTCCATCCTCATAAAACTCTTCTCCTTCCAAAGCATAGACTCTTCCAGCTTTCCTTCCCACAAGCTTCTTACCATTATTTCCATTATTGTTGCCATGGTTCTGAGAAGGTGCTTGCTATTGAACATATCTTGTTCCAAAACGAATCTTGGGGAACTGAGGTCAGACATGTCCAGGTTCATTGCAATGATGTCATACCATCCAGAAGTCAGGCTGATACTTCTTTTCTCTAGATCACTTTCTAATAGGGTGGTTACCACCACATCTAGCACACACTTCCTTCCTTTGCTCATCACCTTTCCTCTTCTTATCAAACTCTCTAGGTTGAAACCCTGGACAAGATTCTACTGCCAAAGCTTTATCCACCATCTACTGAAAGGCCAAGGGAAGTTGTGGGATAAGAGCATGATCCACATTGTAGTTGAGACCTTGAAGTAAAAGGTCAACCTTCCTTTCTTCACACAAAACTTCAACATATCTCTCAAGAAAGAGAAACTTTTGCACATAGGCAGAAACAAACATGGGTCCTTGCCTCAAACTATAGAACTTAGCCTCCTTCTTCTTCAAAGCAGTAGTACATATGTACTTCCCACAAAAGAGAGCTAAGAACTCCACCCAAGAACCATTCCACCAAACTCTTGTTGGTCCTTACAAAACATATGAAGCAAACCTAACCTTTTTGTGTGGAGGACATGCCATACCATCAAAAGTCCTCTCTATGTCTAACACCCAATCATCACTTTGTCGACCATCTCTATTTCACCTTCACCCTTGAAGGAGGGTGGTTGCATCTTCATGAACTCCATGATTGAGAACTCCTTAGGCTTTTCAGGTACAGACAGGTCTTTCATCTTCCCTGCCATGGTAGTAGAAAAAAGTTGTCAAAACATGGCCGACTCCTACTTTGGAGAGATGACTATGCCTGTACTAGCAGAATCTGGGGTCTCCTGACCTACTGACATTCCATATTGATTCACTGGTGTGGTAAAGGGAGGATCCATCCTTGGCATCCCGAACCTAGGGTTCTAGGGTGTCTCATAGCCAGACATGCTGTCAAGAGTCGAGTTATCTCCTACCATGAGGGTTTTTGCCTACACAAGGCAAGGATACTAGGTATAAGAAACCTATGATAAAGATAAACATCCTAAGGGAGACAAGATTGAAATAGTTAGATAACTGACTGCTAGTGGCTCTGATACCATGCTGTAAGGAGTGGGACCCAAGAGGGGATCCACTCCCTACTAGAAAAGTAAAGGCCACATCCCTTGAACCAAACACCACATTAATTTTTTCACCAAAGGGATGTGTACCAATACTTTCCACATGTATGTATCACAATACCAAAAATATAGCAACAAAATATGAGCATTCTAACTATTACAAAGCTTGATAACATTATACATTTCTTCATCACACATGAGTATCTAAAAAGGATAACTAATCATATAAGCCAAAGATCAAGTCAAGGGTCATCTAACCACCTCTTCAAGTTTCCCAAAATCTTAGCTACAAGGGTTGATGTCGTAAGTCTCCTCTCCTGGATCTAACATGGGGTTGGAAGCATACCCCACAAAAGAAGAGAAGAAAAGGAAACGTCACCAAAAAGCTGGTATGTTCATACTAAAAGAAAATTGAGCAATATATGGAAATAAGGACATCAAGTATAAAAGCTTCCCATGCAAGATATAAGGACTACCCACACTGGCATAAAAGAGAAGAATCATCATCGCATGATAAGATAAGATAAGATACTTGCCATAAATAAAACAATAAAGGGTGCCACGTAGGCACATATCAATAATTTGGGCACATAACCCATCATCATCATTATTATTATCCTGCATATGTGAGATAAACATAACACTAGAATATTATAAATACAAAGGCGGCAAAGAATCATACATCTTGAACTTGATGAAACATAAGCCAAGAATCATACATCTTTCTTGGGCATGGGGAATCATACATCCACCGCCTAAATGTATATAACATGGGCCAAGAATCATACATCTTGCCCAGGTATGGGGAATCATACATCCTCCATCCCACAAATATCACAATGTTGCCATCATTCACAATGAACAAAAACCAATGCAATTATACTACTCTAGTGCTACTGAATTACACAGTAGGTAAAATGTAGAAGCAAGTAAAAAGTATAGTTAGGTTATACAAACTAGTCACCACATAAGTGACCAACATATCATCCACCTCATAAGTGGGAAAAAGACATCACATGTCATCATATAGAGTTCCATCATGTACAAAGCATATAAAAGAGTCCAAAAGAATATCCATGATCACAAGATCAGTAACAAATAAGGGAGTTCACATGAACCATGATATCAAGAGATAAGACATATTGTGTAGGTCAAATTAAAGAGAATGAAAATATAGGTGAATTGCTCAATATATGGGAATTAGGGGATACATCATACCTCACTTTAGAGTCCAAAGTCCAAAGCACTTCTAGATCCAAATCTAGGTCTCCAAGAGCCTATTAAACACATGTGTAGATTTTATGTCAATTTCACGTACATTATCCAAACCCTAAAAACCACTTTTTTTATTAATGTGTGAATTAGGTTATGAAAACTGTGCCACATTTTAGTTATGTTATTAGGAGTCAAAAACATATTTTATTATATTGTTCTGACTTATATATATTTAGTTATGAATTTTACAAGTTATTATATATTTAGGTAAATTCATTGAAATCACCTCTATTTAAGATTGGATTTAGGTGACAAAACCAACACCAAAAGATAGCTCTCATTCATCTGAATCCAATGACTATTTATTTGTAATTTTTGGATAAGTAGATAATTAGTTACGATTTTTTCAAAGTTCGACCAATTAGAAAATCAAGAAAAACCATGCCAGTGAAGAAATTCGCAAGAGGGAGAGAGTACTCAAGCCCGTGCTACATGGCCCAATCACCGATGGCCATGTCTACAGTCAAACCTGCATGGAGTCAGTCCATAGAGGAAAAAATACATGATCAAAAGACTATATTACCCTCGGGCGAGAAAATAAGAAGGAAGGGATGAGGAGGGAAAAGTTGTAAAATCACATAGGGGTTTCTTTCTCCTCTGCCCACACCACCACTACGTAGCGTGAAGCTGCAGCTCGACCGATTTTGGGGAAATTCACAATTCACGACCAAACTTGAAACCAAAGGAAAGCCGAGAACAAACCAAATTCATCCATACCTTTAATTTGACTAGAGAAGCTCTGTGGAGAGAGAAAGAGGTGCCGCAATCACAGTTGCAACCTTCACTCGTCGGAAGCTTAACTCATGATCTCAGATCAAATTGGATGGAGAAAATCGTTGTACGTGGGATAGGGAAGATATGGGTACAACTATTTATAGGAGAAGTTGAGGGAAAATCCAAGATGGATTGGGAACAACCTTGATTGGGAGGGGGGCAAGGTTTGGGGCATTCCCAAACTCTCCACAAAAATATGAAAATAGTGGATCAACAGGTGCAGAATCATCTCCCGATCACACTGGAAGAAAAATCGCGAGAAAAGATGGAGTAGAGAGGGAGATACGGAAATTCAAATACTGAGGCACTATTTATGGCCTGGTCAGACTCCTACCCTAGGTAGGAGACGACTTTGCAGTCGTCCGATGAAATCTATAGGCCCAAAACATGCGTGACCAATAAATCAAAGCATAAATCGAATTGGATTATAGTGTGATTGCATTTAATTTCCTTTTTCTCTTTCCACTTTTGAGGGTTCAAATGAATCCCAAATTAAGTATAATTTGACACCCAACCTATTTTGGATATGAGGAGTCCGAATATGAAATTAGTTTTACCTTTTGAGAACTTTTAATGTGTTAAATAAATCAAATCTTATTTTCTCTGTCCTCCTTAATTAATGACATTAGGATTATCCAAATTTGATGAAACTTCACACATAAGTCATAATTAATGTGTTGGATATGAATTTTCCATCGATTTTACATGTTGGAGTTGTTTGCACAATTATTTTATATTTTGAAGGTTCTACACACTTTCTCTCTCCTAATTTCACCTTTTAAGCAAACTTTCTCCAAATTGGATGAAAATTCACCCAAAGGCTATATTTATTATGTAGATTATGAATCCAAGATTATTTTACTCTTTTGGAGTCATTTATTATTTTATTTGATATTTTGGGGAAAAGTTAGATCTTTTCTTTCTTAAATGAATTAAATTAATTATTATGATGTGAATAATGTGAAACTTGACTCCCAAGCCAATTGGAACCCAAGAAACATGATTTTTAACTTATATTCCACTTTTGAGAATTATTTTAATGAGATATATCCGATGAACCATTAGATCATTATTCATCCAATTATATTCTAATTACATCCATATGTTTCATATAGCATGATTTATTATGTTACTCATTATATAATACTTGTGACACATTTTATGTTACATTATTGGCCTAATGCATTCACTTATTAAGGATTATCTTTGATTGTTTAAGTCCAAAATGTCAAACTTCCAGGGTAGGGTCTGAGATCTAGTATCTTACAATATGAAAATTGAATCATGCGTTCATCATCTATCATGGCAAAAATTCTAGCTTGCCTTTTCTCTTATTGAGTTGGATCAGGGTTGTGGTTCACCATATCCTTCTTGTTGCGCATGAGCTTGGGGTAGTTTGGCTTGATGTGTCCCTCTTCATGGCAATAGTAGCAAGCAATGCTACCCATCCTGCATACATCACCATGGGTCTTGTGGCACTTGGGACAGTTGGCATGCTGGGGAGCATCACCCTCATAAGCCTTTATTTATTCTCATTATTGTTTGCATGATGGTGATGGTTGTCACCTCCCCTCTTCCATGTCCTCCCTAGGCAGTCCTCAAGTTATAGAGCAACATCAAGGGTATCCTACACTGTCTTATGGACTAGTCTAGTGAGAAAATAACTAAGATCAACCTTGAGACCGTAAATGAACTTCTTGGCGAGGCATAGCTCATCTAGCCCATGCCTGTATTTCTGAAGGACAAAAATACATGGCATACTAAGTGACAAACATGTCTCCATGCTGGAGGAAATCAAGCCACTCCTTCTTGTCAACCATGACCTTAGAAATGTAGTGGTTCCAGAAGGTAGTCACAAACTCATCCCAAGTGAGGGGATCAACACTTGGGTCTTTGGCATCATTGAAATTATCCCACTAGTCATGTACAACTCCCCGTATCATGTGTGTCTCGAACCTGACAAGGGAGCCCTAAAAGCAGTCCAGATTATAAAAATAGTGCTCCATGTTGTGAAGACAGGACCTAGCCTTTCCCACAATGTCCAACTCTTCCTTGCTAACAAACATCTTCAACTTCACCTTGAGGAAGTCCACCAAGGTGACCTCATTCTTCCTTTCTGGGAAATCTATGTCTCTCCCTCCCACTATGTCAGTCAAAGACCTTACTAAAATGTCACAGGGAATTGAGGGATTCTCCCTACAGGGACTCTCGAATCACTCCTCTTTGCCGACAAAGAAGCTTTCCTTTCCAGATTCCATATGGGCCTTTCCCTTATCAAACAGTCCTAAGGGACCATCTACAAGGGAAAGGCGATCTTCATAATCATGTGTATCAAAAGATAGGATCCTAATAAGTTGTCGTATAGGATTTTCTTTGATACCACTTTTTTCACGACCTCCTTTTTAATGCTAGCAAAACCATAATGAAAACATTTTGATTCATTAGAGATCATGACAAAACGTGAAATGATATTGTTAACTAAGCAAAAATCCAGATGACATATCCCACAAGGTATTTATTTCATTCTATAAGTAAGGGATAAAAGAGTTCAACAAATGATACTCCCAACATAATATAACTAAAAGGAAAAGAAGACTATCTAGAATGGCACCTCACCAAGTAGGATCTTGTAACATTCCTTGAGCTAACGTCTATGGCTCTAGTTCTTCTCTTTCTCCTTGCATGCGAACATCTCATCCCCAACCATGCATTAGAAAAAAAAATATTAAGTAGTAAGTGGCATGAGTATTCTAACATACATGAAATAATTGGAATGAGAAAATACTATGGATTACTTTTAAACATTATGCATGAAAACTAACATTTAAATTCTATAGAAAACTTGCACCTTAACATAACATATTTCTTTAGATTTGTCATTATCTTTTTACGTAACTTATGTTGGAGACCTATACTCTGGTACCTAGATTTCATGACCTGCACTCTAGTGTTTGAGTCATCTTATCTGAGTTGTCTTGGACTAGGGGTCTGGGCCTGATGACCTGCACTAAGGGTCTGGGTCATGTCTCTTGAGTTGACCTGCACTAAGGCATGGGTCTAACTTCATAACTGATGTCATCTTAATTATCATCTTAACTTGATTCTTAATGCATGAATCTGATTGGTTTCTTATCTTAAAATCTTAGCTTTATGTCTTAATGAACTATTATATGATAAACCTTAGAATGATGTCTTGAATCATAAATGTTACCGAGTACTTATAAAATATCCTTAACTTGAAACATTAAAGCATAAGATCGTACGAATCATGGATATCTTACTTGACAATATCAAACATGTAAGGATGCTATAAATAAATGATAAATACTCATGGGCATGGACCACTTGCCTAATCAGTAGGAGGAAACTTCTCAACAAGTTTACTGAGCTTGAATCTCTTAACTAACCTCAAACACCCAAGTACCCTTAATCATTATCTTATATACCCTAATTACCTTAGGTTTTCATATTTGTGAATACAAAATGGAAACGTGATATGTAACCTATATTGTTGGGTAGATCTCAAAAAGTTGATCAAAATTCATATGAGGTTTGTCATCATCTAACCTCTATAGCATTTTATATAAATTTATAAAGTTTGGACATTGATCGATTGATGATAGATGAGATAAATCTATTAAATAGATATCGGAAAATTGGCATATACGAAGGGTTGAAAGACTGATGTTCCATAGGGGTTGTTTTTCAACCTTATGCATGACATGAGCTAAAATAGTCAATCAAATCTTTAAAATGTCACATGATTCATATCAAAATGAAATGACTAAATTCCAATAAAACCCATGATGTGTGTGACATAAAATCTATTGATATCAGGGAAAAATCATAATCATGTGCCCTCAATTCATCCTCCCCTCACTGGCCCACATAAATAGTTCCATGGCCATGGCTGGAAGGTGAGTCTTCTACACCCAAAAGGAGATGGGGTGCTTCAGTGTCCACTGGAACCTTACCAGTGGCTCTAGCATAGAGTGCCAAGAAAAATGAGTGTCTGTTCGGGGTCCATGGCAGTCAAAGAAGTCACCATTGCTTGCTGCAAAACATGGCAATGGGTCAAATATGAAAACCATAGAGGCGTCGAGGTCAAAGGAAGAAACTAAAAGATTCGTGGAGTCGAGCTGGTGAATCTGGGAGAAATATATGGACATGAGGGTGACAAGAAACTAGAAGTTAACAACAATACTCATGAAGGGTGCTAATTGGGTTCTTGATATTTACCTCCCCTTGGGCTGGATTGAGGGATGGGAAAGCTTCGTGGATGCTCTAGGAACACTTGGAGGTCCTCCTCTTGGCATGTGCGGCTTTGTCACTCACCAGTCAAGGATTTCTTCAAGATCCAAGCAACTTGATCTCGGGGAGATGTCCTGTTGTGCTGTGCTGCTATCTGATGATTGAGAAAGTGATGCGATGATTTTGAGTCACATTTATAGACCCGTTTGATATGTGTTTTATGCTTTTATTAGTCATTTTTATGGTTAACATTGCATAATTCATCTATTTTGGTCTTTGCCACTATTTTATGTCAAATCCCCTTTATTTCATCATTTTGAGCATTAATTGTCAAATTATTATTATTTGTGTGAATTTATGTGATCTTGTCTTTGAATTTCAGGACAAACGAGTATTTGCTTCCGTCGATACCATCGACGGAAGTCGATACCATCGACGGAAGTCGATACCATCGACATGGTCACAAGTTGCCAGCCGAAAGGAGCAGCAAAGCGTCGATACTATCGACAGGGATGTCGATGGTATCGAGTCACCTTCAGGTTGTTGGCGATGAAGCAGTCGATAGTATCGACACCCCGTCGATACCATCGACACAAGGAGGTTGTAGTGACACAAAATGACAAAGCCGTCGCTAGAGGGAGGTCGATACCATCGACCCAAGTCGATGGTATATAGACTACAACAGGCTCTCGGACGAAAAGAAATCAAGGGCTGCCGCTACCACACGGGGTCGATACCATCGACCCGCGTCGATGGTATCAACGCCGTCAGATATGCGTTGGATTCAGATTGATCTCAATCGGACGGCTGGAGTTAATTAACGACCTAATTAGGGACTTATACCTAATGACGGCCGGCCGGATGGAATAATCATCGGAGGAGCCATTGCATGAGTACCGAGGAGCGAGAGAGAGGAGAACGGAGGCCAGAAGTTCATCCCAGTCGATCCGGACGCCGAAGAAGACGGATTTCACCACCGAAAGGCGGGAGAGCACGTGTTCTACGCAAAGGATCAATCGGTTCTTCTCCGTTCAGGGGTTTTCCCTCTCAATTCATGTTTTTCACATGATCTCCCCTATCTCTACCTTGTACTTGTTTGAGATGAACATGCGGGGCTAATCCCCTTCATCTTTAGGACTGAGAGTAGCCCGGGGATTCATTGTATGACAGTTTTATAATAGTAATTCATATTTTCTCTCTTAAATCCGTGGTATAGTTTCATTTTCTCCATATATTGTTATGCTTGATCACCATAATAATAACCTAATGCCCTTAATCACTTTGAAAGAAGGATTAACGGCTGAAAATAGATGAAATCTACGTTAATTGATAAATCCCTTGACCAAGGTGGTGTAAAATTAATGGTGGATACTGAGAGATCGTTCGTAATGCACTTAGTTTAGGGGATAGGTTACTACGACGGTGGAACCGACCTAAACCTAAGTAGTGAATTGCACCACGACAGTGGGCAATTCTGTTTTCAGGCCATTACCCGGATAGAGAGAGAGAAGATTGAGGCATTATATAAAATCTAATACAATGAAAACCCGCGGTGAAACCGCAGTCCTAAAGATACCCTTTTGAATTGATTAAATTAACCTTTAATCGATTGTTTGCTTTGTTTTATTTTTATTTTCTTTTAATTTTGTTCAACAACCCCAATTTGTTATTTGGCTTAGCTGATCGCAAATAGTTAGTAGGAGTCTCCAACATTTCCGAGTATCCCTGTGTTCGACTCGGGCCTCACAAGGCCTATACTACTCGACGCGTACACTTGCGTTTTTAGCGCGTAGTAAAATACACGTCAAGTTTTTGGCGCCGTTGCCGGGGATACGGTGAAATTGTTGGCACTTCGAGTGCTACGAGCGGCCACTCTAGGCCACATTTTTTTTATAATTTTCATTCAACTTCAAATATTTTTAAATTGTTCGAAAATTTTTATACTCATCACAACACTGTACTGGACTCGAATTTTCTTATTTCAGGTACTGTGTATGGTGCAGACGCGTAGTACTGACTACGCAGAATGCACACCCGAGGTTCCGCTACAAGGACCTGAGGACGAGGATTATCAAGAGCAAGAGCAAGAAGAGGTAGACTCCGAACTTGAACAGGAAGAGATGGCCGACGCACAGACCATATGGGAGAAGATCAAGGCTTCTTCTGCATCAGCTTCCAAGGGGCCTATAAAGAAGCAGGCAATCAACATACCGACATATAAGATTGATCCGACTTTGATAAATCTGGTCAAGTCGAATGCTTTTCATGGGCTCAAGAATGAGGACCCCGTCGCGCACATCAGCCAGTTTGTTGAAAACTGTGACATGGTAAAAATCGATCGGTTTCCACAGGATGCACTGTATCTCAAGCTCTTCCTGAGTTCTTTGGCGGGAGCCGCGTGAGAGTGGCTGCATAATTTGGACGATGAGTTCGTGGAGTCCTGGGACCATATGGTGGAGGTCTTCTTTGAGAGGTTCTTCCCTCCTGAGAAGACTAACGACATGATCCGGAAGATTCATAACTTCACCCAACAGGCCGGTGAGACATATTCTGAGACCTGGGAGAGATTTCAGGTTATGCTGAGGAGGTGCCCGCATCATGGGTTGGACAAAGAGACGCAGGTGAAGATCTTCTATTTTGCTCTCTCTGAGCATGATAGGAGTAATCTGGATTCAGCTGGGTCAGGTTTCTTTCTGAACAATAGAGACACCAGATGCTGGGAGATACTCAAGAATATGGCTAGAAAGCAGTCCTGGGGTGAGAGAGAAAGAGGCCCGATAGAGCAAGTTCGAGTTGCAGGAGAGTCCAAGGCAATGAAAGAGCTGAATGAGAAGATGGATCTTCTCACCAAGAAGCTACTGCAAAAGGAGGAAAATGAGTCCGAGGATGAGGCTCAAGTCAAATACATGAGACAACAGCAAGGATATAGGAACAATGACTATTCATGGAGAAAAGATAAAAAGTTCTCGTGGAAGGATCCAAATAATTTTCTGCAGGATCCGGATGCCAAACCCACGCCAGTAGCAGAAGATAAGAGCACAGAGCTGCTCAATCAGGTTATAAAGCAAAATCAAGAGCTAATGAATACATTTGGCCAGCAAATCAAGCAGCAAGGAGAGTTCATGAATCAATTTGGGCAAACATTGCAGAGCCATGGGGCTCAAATGAGGACCATTGAGACATCTATGGCACAGATGGCAGCCGAGATCGCCAGTTTGAAGAAACCGGCACATCCAGGTTTTTCGGGGAATACCAATGTTCCCGGGGGAAATCAGCAAGCAAAGGCTATTCTGCTAAGAAGTGGCAAGAAATTGTTGAATCCAAGGGCCGAGGAGACAAGCACACCACAAACTGAAGAAGAAGGTAAATCCAATGAGGAGCAGCCCATACCAGTCACAGGGCAGGTTGAGGACACAACTGTAGATGATACTGAAGAATAGGTTACAGAGGAGGAATCTCAGAAAAAGACACCTTATGTGCCACCTCATCAAAGGGCACAAGCTGTTCCGGTCCCGTATCCAAATAGTGCTAAGGTGAGGAAGGCAGATGCGCAGTTCAAGAAGTTCTAAGACACTTTTAGGAAGCTTTCAGTCAATATCCCTCTACTGGAAGCTATTGAGCAAATTCCTTCATACGGGAAGTTTCTAAAGGATGTCATAACCAAAAAGAGGAAAATTCCGGATACAGAGGTTGTCGTGCTAAAGGAGCAAGTGAGTGCCTTCATCATGGGCACTTTACCGCCAAAGAGGCAAGATCCTGGGTGCTTTAACATTTCTTGTTATATTGGGAAGTTTAAATTCGGTGAAGCATTATGTGACTCAGGGGCAAGCATCAACTTGATGCCCCTTTCTACATTTAAAAAGCTGGGATTGAAGGAGTCACGGCCAAGCAATATGACGATTCAATTGGCGGATAACTATGTGGTAAAACCTTATGGAATATGTGAAGATGTGTTAGTGAAGGTGGATAGATTTGTCTTTCCGGCAGATTTTGTAGTCATGGAGATGCAAGATGAACATGGCAACGAGTTGTTGCCTGGACGTCCTTTCCAAGCTACAGCCAACATGATCTTAGAGATGGGGAGAGGTCGCTTGACCTTGGGCATAGCTGATGACCGCTTTGAGATGGTCATGCCTTCTAGTACTGCGTCATCTAAAGCAAAGGAACAATGCAATATGGTAAAACATCTGGATAGTAATATTTCACTCTGTCTTGGGAAGCCATTTCTGGACATGGCTCATGTGAAGAGCAAGGTGGACAATGGAACTTTGGTTGTGGATATCATGGAGCAGACCAAAGTAGTTTCTTTGTGCAAAGCTGTGGGGTTCCCGAATGATGAGAATGAGGACATTCCCCTTTCTCTGGAGGATGATGTGATTTCTATTTCTATTTCTGATGCATTTCCGGAATTACCATTGGAGGCGTGTTTGTTAAACATTGCACATGATTTGATGCGGAGCAATTCACTCAAGGAGTGCGCTAAAATGCTTCAGATGCTTCCATGCTTCTATGCGAGGCACTATGAAGATTTAGGTGAGCTTCCCCCGCCGCTTCAATCATCTTTGATCAGCCCGCCGGATCTTGAATTAAAGCCGCTACCACCGCATCTCAAATATGTCTTCCTAGCTGAGGAAGATAAGTTACCAGTGATCATTTCTACCTATTTGAGTGCGGATGAGGAGGAGCAACTGTTGATAGTGCTGAAGAACCACCAGGGAGCTTTTGGGTGGTCCGTTGCAGATATCAAGGGGATTTCCCCTACTCTATGTCAGCACAAGATTCGGCTCGAGGAGGGAGCCAAGCCCGTGATTCAACCTCAACGACGTCTCAATCCAAGCATGATGGAGGTTGTGAAGAAGGAGGTCATTAAACTTCTTGCTGTAGGTATTATTTACGCCATATCAGACTCGACATGGGTGAGTCCCACACAGGTAGTCCCTAAGAAGGGGGGAATTACTGTCGCCCAAAATTTGCTAAATGAACCTGTCACCACCCGATTGGTAACCGGGTGGCGAGTTTGCATTGACTACTGCCGTTTGAATGCCGCCACGCTAAAGGATCACTTTCCTTTACCGTTCATTGATCAAATCTTAGAGCGTCTTGCCGGTAGATCGCATTTCTGTTTTCTTGACAGGTACTCGGGGTACAACCAGATCTCAATTGATCCTTCGGATCAAGAGAAATCTACTTTCACTTGTCCCTATGGGACTTTTGCGTACCGCCGCATGCCTTTTGGTTTATGCAATGCACCAGCGACGTTTCAACGCTGTATGCTCGCCATATTTTCTGACATGGTAGAGCGTTGTCTCGAGGTTTTTATGGATGACTTTTCGGTGCATGGTGCATCGTTTGATGAATGTCTCTATAATCTAGACAAAGTTTTACAGCGCTGTGAGGACACACATTTGGTCCTCAATTGGGAAAAATGTCACATGATGGTGAATGAGGGAATAGTGCTAGGACATAAGGTTTCTAGTAAAGGTTTAGAGGTGGATCCGGTAAAAATTGAGGTCATTTCCAAGTTGCCCCCACCAAATTCTGTAAAAGGGGTAAGAAGTTTCTTGGGACATGCCGGGTTCTATTGACGATTTATAAAAGATTTTTCTAAAATCGCGAAACCTCTATCCGAGCTATTGGAGAAAGATGCGGTTTTTGATTTCAATGATAAGTGTCTACATGCGTTCGAAGTGTTAAAAGAAAAGCTAATTTCTGCACCGGTTGTGCAAACACCGGATTGGACAAAACCCTTTGAACTAATGTGTGACGCTTCGGACTTTGCGGTAGGAGCTGTGTTGGGGCAGCGGGTTGACAATAAGCCCACCATGATTTTCTACGCTTCAAAGACCTTGAATGACGCCCAATTGAATTATACAACTACGGTAAAAGAATTACTCACCGTTGTTTTCGCTTTTGAAAAATTCTGGAAGTATTTAGTTGGATCTAAAGTAGTTGTATGGACTGACCATGCCACAATAAAATACTTAATGGAGAAAAAAGACGCAAAGCCTAGACTCATTAGGTGGATTTTGCTCTTACAAGAATTTGACATCGAAATCAAGGATAAATCTGGGATTGAAAATGTTGTTGCGGATCATTTGTCTAGGTTAGAAAGGGTGGATGAAAAAGATTTACATATACCCATAACCGAGACGTTTCCGGATGAACAGATTTTGAAAATTAACTCTAAAGATCCTTGGTTCACTGAGATTGTAAATTATTTGGCTTGCGGGATCATCTCGGAAGATTGGTCATATCAGGAGAAGAAAAGATTTTTCCATTCTTTAAGATATTATTTTTGGGATGATCCACTTCTTCTTAAGAAATGCAGGGACGGTATCTTGCACAGGTGTGTGCCTGAAATGGAGTACGAGAGCATTCTCTAACATTGCCATGCATCACCCACGGGAGGACACCACGCCAGCTCGCGCACGACAGCTAAGGTTTTGGAAAGTGGCCTCTATTGGCCAACTTTGTTTTGGGATGCCTATGATTTTGTGAGGCAATGTGATTCTTGCCAGCGTGCAGGTAATATCTCAAAGCGACATGAGATGCCCCTGAATATGTTTCAGGAAGTGGAGGTATTTGATCTTTGGGGCATAGATTTCATGGGACCTTTTGTGTCCTCGAACTCCAATTTATACATTTTATTAGCAGTTGATTATGTGTCGAAGTGGGTGGAAGCAATACCCACAAGGATTAATGATTCCAATGTAGTGTGCAGATTCGTGAAAGAAAATATTTTCTACAGGTTTGGGGTACCCCGAATGATAATCAGTGATGGGGGTACGCATTTTAGGAATCAAAAGTTTTCGACATTATTGAAGAAATATGGGGTCAAGCACAACATAGGCACCCCATATCACCCACAGACCCAAGGGAAGGTGGAGGTCTCAAACCGTGAAATTAAGAAGATTCTAGAGCGTACGGTGGCATCCACGAGGAAGAACTAGAGTGCCCTACTATCAGATGCATTGTGGGCATATAGGACGGCTTACAAAACACCTATAGGCACCACGCCTTTTAGGTTGGCGTATGGCCGGGCTTGTCATTTGCCGATTGAGTTGGAGCACAAGGCCCATTGGGCGCTTAGAAGGCAAAATCTGAGTTACAATGAAGCGGGGAGAAAGAGGATGCTTGAATTGAATGAGTTGGACGAGCTAAGGATGACGGCGTATGAGAACGCACAAATATACAAGGAGCACACAAAGCTGATCCACGATCGCCACATCGAGTTGCACACATTCAAGAAGGGAGAAAGTGTTTTGTTGTTCAACTCACGACTCAAGTTGCATCCTGGGAAGCTCAAATCCCGGTGGAGTGGACCATTCGTGGTGGAAGAGGTCAAACCACACGGCGCGATCTTAGTGCGTGATGGTGATACCACATTTTTGGTGAATGGACAAAGGCTGAAGCTCTATTTTGGGGAGAATTACAAGGGGAAGGTGAATGAGGTCAAACTCATTTCACTTTTGGATGATTGAGATGCCCGGAAGTAGTCTAGCCTAAGACGTTAAATAAGGGCGCTTGTTGGGAGGCAACCCAACCATCGGTACATTAGGATAGTTTATTTATAATCATATGTTGCTTCATTTTTGTTCAATTTTTAGTGTAAAGAAGATACCTTGATCCGTTTGTTCATTGTGTAGGCTGAGGCAGAGTCGATACCATCGACACACTGGTCGATGGTATCGACAAGGGTACAGGTTGACGACTACAGATTTCATTCTGAGTCGATACCATCGACAGCCTCGTCGATGGTATCGACATACCTACAGGTGGTCAAGAAGGAAAAGTCGATAGTATCGACATAGGCGTCGATACCATCAAGATCTCTGAAGAAGTTCAGATCGATATGTCACAGTCAACTCAATACCATCGACGGCCATGTCGATGGTATCGACATGGTTACAGGTTGAAATGCAAAGTGGCGGTGTCGCAATGAAGATAAGTCGATACCATCGACCCGAGTCGATGGTATCGACCATCCATGTCACCGATCCGCACAAACAAATCGACGGCGATCGCGGCTTCCACATCATCGATCCGGGTGCAGCGTCGATACCATCGACCCATGTCGATGGTATCGACACGTCAGCAATCCGGGTTTCAAGATCCAGCAATCGACGACCGTCGATACCATGTGAGGGGCGGATAGCATCGACCAGTGTCGATACCATCGACTCGCGTCGATGGTATCGACGGGCTAACAGTTGCGCCGACCAAGTCTATTTAAGGAGAATCATTACGTCATTTGACGTCACACCTTCAGAGTGATCTCCTCCCTTTGCGCCGAGCACTCCCCTGAGCTATCCAAGAGCGAAGAACAGCATCACCGAGCGACGATCATCACCGAGCGGAGATTCATATCTCCATTCTGCACCGAGCTCTCTTTCTAATCCCTTTCTTGTCGCCAACATGGTTCACGTCGCTGGAGCATCTTCTTCACGTGTGGACCCGGAGGATATCCCGGAGTTTGTGCCACCTCCTCCCGGGTCAGTTGCACGGCCATGCATGATGCATCCATCCATAGAGGTGAAGAAGATCTACGAGGAGATCTTAAAAAGGAAGACCGAACCCACCCGGTATGTGGACCGAGAAATGATCCGAGACCTCGGATTCGAGGCCAATTTGGCCTATGTTCTGCAGGGGCAGGCCTGTCACACGGGGCAAAGGCCCGATGTGTTGCGCTACCATGCGGATGGTCAGCCGTTCTTCAATGACTGGCCGACATATAAGGAGTTGGTGGCAGAGTTCATGGCATCGCTTGACGTCTGCGTCGTGCCCAACGACGTAGTCGCCACCGACCGTGAATGGATAAAGGGCCGGGTGTCTTACCGGCTATACAACCGTGACTATACCCTCACGCTTCGCCAATTCAACAGGATCTTCAATTGGAATCATTCTCAGTACGACCACCGGCGACCGGACAACCACACCGACTATCCAGCCATCTTCTCCGAGTTGGTGATGGTCCCGCATGGACGGTCGATGAGCTACCACAACGCTGTGGTAGCCGACTTTGAGCACCCGTTTGTTCGGGTATTGCACCGGATGTTGAGTTCCACCATCTTTGCTCAAAGTGATCTTGCCCTCAGCAAATTCCAGGAGCACGATCTTTTCTTTCTCTACAAGCTCCTGAAGAAACAAGAGTGCAAATGGGGTGCATTCTTTCTACAACGAGTGTTGGCGGTGAAGAGGAGCACGAGAAAAGCCCCGATTCATTTTGGAGGGCTTGTCACCAGGATAGCCCTCTACTTGGGCTTGAATATTGATCAGCTGACTCCTCTTTCTACGAGAAGCAAGGTCAACTTGCAACATCTACACCGAGCCAATCTCGTTCTTCTCCGAGCTGGCGTGGCTTTTGCACATTGCCACATAAATCAAGCGTACCAGGAGTGCGTGCTGCCCGATCCGGTCTTCAACATCGAGGGAGCACAACACTTTCATTGGCCAATCATAGCCATCGCCGACTCCGATGAAGAAGGTGGCAACGACGACGGTGACGACGGACAGAACGACGAGGCTGAGGAGGAAGAAGAGGCATTTACACCTCTTCGAGCACGAGTAGCACCCCAGAAGCGTCCTAGGATGCATCTGGGTGCGTCTTCATCATCACAGCCTATGCCGCCACCACCACAGCCCTCGCAGCCCAGCGAGGATGCCTATTCCATGCAAGGCATGTACACTATGCTGTAGGACATCCACCAGACACAGCAGCAGCATACAGCCACATTTGCCGGTATTCAAGAGACTACCAACCGGCTATTTGTCAACTAGCAGGCAATCTTCGAGAATGAGCGCCTTCTCTTCGGGAATCAACAGAATATCCATGACATGTTGCACAGGATGGAGGTGCAACATCAGCCATTTTACGATCATTACTGGAGCCAGGGCTATTTTGGGGGGTATCCACAGCCTCCACCGATGCCCCAGTATGATCCGACCTTCCAGGGCCAGTTCCCGTCTTGGGACCCCACTGCACCGCAGTACCCACCTCCACCTCCACAGGATTGATCTGGTATCCCTGTTCCAATCTTTAAGTTTGTTTTTGACTATGAGGCCATAGTCGAATTCAAGCTTAGGGGGGATAGTTGGAACAGCTTTATCTTTTATTGTTTTTAGTTTTAACATTATTGCTTTTGTTTCTTGTTATTAGTTTCTTGCAATTTTAGCTTTTGTAGGATCCACATGCTATCTAGTGTAATTGTGGATGTCGTAAAGTTGTGTCATCTCAATTAATAGTGCATGGGAAATTCAAGGCAAATTTGAAATTTTTGTGTCTTTGGATAGCTTGTTTTGTTTTGACCTTGGGCACATATCCTATGGAAAATGATTGGTTATGTCAACTTTAAAACAAAATTTCATAATTGTACTCCTAATAATTCATGAAAGTGGACAGAAATGGTTGTTTGAGCCTAAACTAACCAAATGGTAATGAGACTTTAATTGGATGTAAGAGAGAGAACCCTCTAAACTACTACACAAGTCAGTAAGGAGGGACGCATAATATCTTTCTAAGGTTCAGTCATCTAGTCTTGTGATCGTTCCACTTCATTTTTCCATAATCCACCCAAGAATTGGAAGTAAAGTGCAGTTTTAATTCCTTTTGTTTGCATAGCATCTAGATAGGACTTGCATTGCAACTTTCCATATGTTTTGCATAAAAAAAGTATAGTGATTCATGCACATTACCCTTAGGTGCATGCCATGTAGTTGCATTCATAATTTTCATGCATAAAGTACATCATGTATCTCAATTTTTCTCCAAATGGTGAATTAAATTGTTCCATACCTTCTAAATAGTGCAAATTTTTGAGTATGAAGCAAATAAGCCAATAAAATATTCATTGTCAATTATGGATATAAGGGCTGAGAAAAAAGAATAAAAAAAAGAAAAAAATAGAAAAAAAATCTGAAAAGTCTGCATAATGAAAAAAAGGAGTTATTTAGAAGCAATTAGAATAAGAAGGAGAAAGGAATGTGATATCACCTGCATTTAAAGAATAATTGAGTACATGATGTAGCTTAATTAGATGTCCGTCTCGTGTTGAGATGGATGGATAGTTAGTACATGCATCATTCCACCTAATTTTAGGCATTAGGGCATTTCTCATGTGCATTTGCATCATATAGGACATTTTTGTTTTATGCAGGTTGAAACTATACAATACTTCCACTTTCTTCCATGAGCCACCCATTTTCATCCACCCGTTGCTCGGATTGGTAGGCCACCGTGAATTTCTCCTCACTAATCAGGAGAACTGCTTCCATGTAGATGGTAATTAGGGCGAGCAACGTAGTATAGGCGATCACAAGATGCACCAAGTCTGAACCGGCGAGTTTTATTATGTTAACTGCCTTATGTGATAGTGTTCATCAGTTTTGAGGTCAATTTCTTTTATTGATGATTATTGTCGCCTTTAGGGTAATTACTATTCTGTGGTTAGAGAAGGCCAGTTTGTAAATGTCCGGTGGGAGTCATATGGGATGTTGATGTGGTGTGTTGTTTTTTAGTTGACATTTGCAATTCTATTCTAAGGATTAGTTGCTCGAGGGCGAGCAACGTTCAAGCTTAGGGGAGTTTGATGCGATGATTTTGAGTCGCATTTATAGACCTGTTTGATATGTGTTTTATGCTTTTATTAGTCATTTTTATGGTTAACGTTGCATAATTCATCTATTTTGGTCTTTACCACTATTTTATGTCAAATCCCCTTTATTTCATCATTTTGAGCATTAATTGTCAAATTATTATTATTTGTGTGAATTTATGTGATCTTGTCTTTGAATTTCAGGACAAACGAGTATTTGCTTCCGTCGATACCATCGACATGGTCACAGGTTGCCAGCCGAAAGGAGCAGCAAAGCGTCGATACTATCGACAGGGATGTCGATGGTATCGAGTCACCTTCAGGTTGTTGGCGATGAAGCAGTCGATAGTATCGACACCCTGTCGATACCATCGACACAAGGAGGCTGCAGCGACACAAAATGACAAAGCCGTTGCTAGAGGGAGGTTGATACCATTGACCCAAGTCGGTGGTATTGAGACTACAATAGGCTCTCAGACGAAAAGAAATCAAGGGCTACCGCTACCACACTGGGTCGATACCATCGACCCGCGTCGATGGTATCGACACCGTCAGATATGCGTTGGATTCAGATTGATCTCAATCGGATGACTGGAGTTAATTAACGACCTAATTAGGGACTTATACCTAATGACGGCCGGCCGGATGGAATAATCATCGGAGGAGCCATTGCACGAGTACCGAGGAGCGAGAGAGATGAGAACGGAGGCCAGAAGTTCATCCCAGTCGATCCGGACGCCGAAGAAGACGGATTTCACCACCGAAAGGTGGGAGAGCACGTGTTCTACGCAAAGGATCAATCGGTTCTTCTCCGTTCATGGGTTTTCCCTCTCAATTCACGTTTTTCACATGATTTCCCCTATCTCTACCTTGTACTTGTTTGAGATGAACATGCAGGGCTAATCCCCTTCATCTTTAGGACCGGGAGTAGCCCGGGGATTCATTGTATGACAGTTTTATAATAGTAATTCATATTTTCTCTTTTAAATCCGTGGTATAGTTTTGTTTTCTCCATATATTGTTATGCTTGATCACCATAATAATAACCTAATACCCTTAATCACTTTGAAAGAAGGATTAACGGCTGAAAAGAGACGAAATCTACGTTAATTGATAAATCCCTTGACCAAGGTGGTGTAAAATTAATGGTGGATACTGAGAGATCGTTCGTAATGCACTTAGTTTAGGGGATAGGTTACTACGACGATGGAACTATCCTAAACCTAAGTAGTGAATTGCACCACGACAGTGGGCAATTCTGTTTTCAGGCCATTACCCGAATAGAGAGAGAAGATTGAGGCATTATATAAAATCTAATACAATGAAAACCCGCGGTGAAACCACAGTCCTAAAGATACCCTTTTGAATTGATTAAATTAACCTTTAATCGATTGTTTGCTTTGTTTTATTTTTATTTTCTTTTAATTTTGTTCAACAACCCCAATTTGTTATCCGGCTTAGCTGATCGCAAATAGTTAGTAGGAGTCTCCAACATTTCCGAGTATCCCTGTGTTTGACTCGGGCCTCACAAGGCCTATACTACTCGACGCGTACACTTGCGTTTTTAGCGCGTAGATACACGTCCAGTTTTTGGCGCTGTTGCCGGGGATACAGCGAAATTGTTGGCACTTCGAGTGCTACGAGCGGCCACTCTAGGCCACATTTTTTTATAATTTTCATTCAACTTCAAATATTTTTAAATTGTTCGAAAATTTTTATACTCGTCACAACACTGTACTGAACTCGAATTTTCTTATTTTAGGTACTGTGTATAGTGCAGACGCGTAGTACTGACTACGCGGAACGTGCACCTGAGGTTCCGCTACAAGGACCTGAGGACGAGGATTATCAAGAGCAAGAGCAAGAAGAGGTAGACTCCGAACTTGAATAGGAAGAGATGGCCGACGCACAGACCATATGGGAGAAGATCAAGGCTTCTTCCGCATCAGCTTCCAATGGGCCTATAAAGAAGCAGGCAATCAACATACCGACATATAAGATTGATCTGGCTTTGATAAATCTGGTCAAGTCGAATGCTTTTCATGGGCTCAAGAATGAGGACCCCGTCGCGCACATCAGCCAGTTTGTTGAAAACTGTGACATGGTAAAAATCGATCGGTTTCCATAGGATGCACTGTATCTCAAGCTCTTCCCGAGTTCTTTGGCGGGAGCCGCGTGAGAGTGGCTGCATAATTTGGATGATGAGTTCGTGGAGTCCTGGGACCATATGGTGGAGGTCTTCTTTGAGAGGTTCTTCCCTCCTGAGAAGACTAACGACATGATCCGTAAGATTCATAACTTTACCCAACAGGCCGGTGAGACATATTCTGAGACCTGGGAGAGATTTCAGGTTATGCTGAGGAGGTGCCCGCATCATGGGTTGGACAAAGAGACGCAGGTGAAGATCTTCTATTTTGCTCTCTCTGAGCATGATAGGAGTAATCTGGATTCAGCTGGGTCAGGTTTCTTTCTGAACAATAGAGACACCAGATGCTGGGAGATACTCAAGAATATGGCTAGAAAGCAGTCCTGGGGTGAGAGAGAAAGAGGCTCGGTAGAGAAAGTTCGAGTTGCAGGAGAGTCCAAGGCAATGAAAGAGCTGAATGAGAAGATGGATCTTCTCGCCAAGAAGCTACTGCAAAAGGAGGAAAATGAGTCCGAGGATGAGGCTCAAGTCAAATACATGAGACAACAGCAAGGATATAGGAACAATGACTATTCATGGAGAAAAGATAAAAAGTTCTCGTGGAAGGATCCAAATAATTTTCTGCAGGATCCGGATGCCAAACCCACGCCAGTAGCAGAAGATAAGAGCACAGAGCTGCTCAATCAGGTTATAAAGCAAAATTAAGAGCTAATGAATACGTTTGGCCAGCAAATCAAGCAGCAAGGAGAGTTCATGAATCAATTTGGGCAAACATTGCAGAGCCATGGGGCTCAAATGAGGACCATTGAGACATCTATGGCACAGATGGTAGCCGAGATCGCCAGTTTGAAGAAACCGGCACATCCAGGTTTTCCGGGGAATACCAATGTTCCCGGGGGAAATCAGCAAGCAAAGGCTATTCTGCTAAGAAGTGGCAAGAAATTGTTGAATCCAAGGGCCGAGGAGACAAGTACACCACAAACTGAAGAAGAAGGTAAATCCAATGAGGAGCAGCCCATACCAGTCACAGGGCAGGTTGAGGACACAGCTGTAGATGATACTGAAGAACAGGTTGCAGAGGAGGAATCTCAGAAAAAGACACCTTATGTGCCACCTCATCAAAGGGCACAAGCTGTTCCGGTCCCGTATCCAAATAGTGCTAAGGCGAGGAAGGCAGATGCGCAGTTCAAGAAGTTCTTAGACACTTTTAGGAAGCTTTCAATCAATATCCCTCTACTGGAAGCTATTGAGCAAATTCCTTCATACGGGAAGTTTCTAAAGGATGTCATAACCAAAAAGAGGAAAATTCCGGATACAGAGGCTGTCGCGCTAAAGGAGCAAGTGAGTGCCTTCATCATGGGCACTTTACCGCCAAAGAGGCAAGATCCCAGGTGCTTTAACATTTCTTGTTATATTGGGAAGTTTAAATTCGGTGAAGCATTATGTGACTCAGGGCAAGCATCAACTTGATGCCCCTTTCTACATTTAAAAAGCTAGGATTGAAGGAGTCACGACCAAGCAATATGACGATTCAATTGGCGGATAACTCTGTGGTAAAACCTTATGGAATATGTGAAGATGTGTTAGTGAAGGTGGATAGATTTGTCTTTCCGGCAGATTTTGTAGTCATGGAGATGCAGGATGAACATGGCAATGAGTTGTTTCTTGGACATCCTTTCCAATCTACAGCCGACATGATCTTAGAGATGGGGAGAGGTCGCTTGACCTTGGGCATAGCTGATGACCGCTTTGAGATGGTCATGCCTTCTAGTACTGCGTCATCTAAAGCAAAGGAACAATGCAATATGGTAAAACATCTGGATAGTAATATTTCACTCTGTCTTGGGAAGCCATTTCTGGACATGGATCATGTGATGAGCAAGGTGGAAAATGGAACTTTGGCTGTGGATATCATGGAGCAGACCAAAGTAGTTTCTTTGTGCAAAGCTGTGGGGTTCCCGAATGATGAGAATGAGGACATTCCCCTTTCTATGGAGGATGATGTGATTTCTATTTCTATTTCTGATGCATTTCTGGAATTACCATTGGAGGCGTGTTTGTTAAACATTGCACATGATTGGATGCGGAGCAATTCACTCAAGGAGTGTGCTAAAATGCTTCAGATGCTTCCATGCTTCTATGCGAGGCACTATGAAGATTTAGGTGAACTTCCCCCGCCGCTTCAATCATCTTTGATCAGCCCGCCAGATCTTGAATTAAAGCCGCTGCCACCGCATCTCAAATATGTCTTCCTAGCTGAGGAAGATAAGTTACCAGTGATCATTTCTGCCTATTTGAGTGCGGATGAGGAGGAGCAACTATTCATAGTGCTGAAGAACCACCGGGGAGCTTTTGGGTGGTCCGTTGCAGATATCAAGGGGATTTCCCCTACTCTATGTCAGCACAAGATTCGGCTCGAGGAGGGAGCCAAGCCCGTGATTCAACCTCAACGACATCTCAATCCAAGCATGATGGAGGTTGTGAAGAAGGAGGTCATTAAACTTCTTGCTGCAGGTATTATTTACGCCATATCAGACTCGACATGGGTGAGTCCCACATAGGTAGTCCCTAAGAAGGGGGGAATTACTGTCGCCCAAAATTTGCTAAATGAACATGTCACCACCCGATTGGTAACCGGGTGGCGAGTTTGCATTGACTACCGCCGTTTGAATGCTGCCACGCTAAAGGATCACTTTCCTTTACCGTTCATTGATCAAATCTTAGAGCGTCTTGCTGGTAGATCGCATTTCTGTTTTCTTGATAGGTACTCAGGGTACAACCAGATCTCGATTGATCCTTCAGATCAAGAGAAATCTACTTTCACTTGTCCCCATGGGACTTTCACGTACCGCCGCATGCCTTTTGGTTTATGCAATGCACCGGCGACGTTTCAACGATGTATGCTCGCCATATTTTCTGACATGGTAGAGCGTTGTATCGAGGTTTTTATGGATGACTTTTCGGTGCATGGTGCATCGTTTGATGAATGTCTCTATAATCTAGACAAAGTTTTACAGCGCTGTGAGGACACACATTTGGTCCTCAATTGGGAAAAATGTCACATGATGGTGAATGAGGGAATAGTGCTAGGACATAAGGTTTCTAGTAAAGGTTTAGAGGTGGATCCGGTAAAAATTGAGGTCATTTCCAAGTTTCCCCCACCAAATTCTGTAAAAGAGGTAAGAAGTTTCTTGGGACATGCCAGGTTCTATCGACGATTTATAAAAGATTTTTCTAAAATCACGAAATCTCTATCCGAGCTTTTGGAGAAAGATGCGATTTTTGATTTCAATGATAAGTGTCTACATGCGTCCGAAGTGTTATTAGAAATGCTAATTTCTGCACCGGTTGTGCAAACACCGGATTGGACAAAACCCTTTGAACTAATGTGTGATGCTCCAGACTTTGCGGTAGGAGCTGTGTTGGGGCAGCGGGTTGACAATAAGCCCGCCGTGATTTTCTATGCTTCAAAGACCTTGAATGATGCCCAATTGAATTATACAACTACGGAAAAAGAATTACTCGCCGTTGTTTTCGCTTTTGAAAAATTCCGGCAGTATTTAGTTGGATCTAAAGTAGTTGTATGGACTGACCATGCCGCAATAAAATACTTAATGGAGAAAAAAGACGCAAATCCTAGACTCATTAGGTGGATTTTGCTCTTACAAGAATTTGACATCGAAATCAAGGATAAATCTGGGATTGAAAATGTTGTTGCGGATCATTTGTCTAGGTTAGAAAGGGTGGATGAAAAAGATTTACATATACCCATAATTGAGACGTTTCCGGATGAACAACTTTTGAAAATTAACTCTAAAGATCCTTGGTTCGCTGAGATTGTAAATTATTTGGCTTGCGGGATCATCTCGGAAGATTGGTCATATCAGGAGAAGAAAAGATTTTTCCATTCTTTAAGATATTATTTTTGGGATGATCCACTTCTTCTTAAGCAATGCAGGGATGGTATCTTGCGCAGGTGTGTGCCTGAAATGGAGTACGAGAGCGTTCTCCAACATTGCCATGCATCACCCACGAGAGGACACCACGCCAGCTCGCACACGGCAGCTAAGGTTTTGGAAAGTGGCCTCTATTGGCCAACTTTGTTTCGGGATGCCTACGATTTTGTGAGGCAATGTGATTCTTTCCAGCGTGCAGGTAATATCTCAAAGTGATAGGAGATGCCCCTGAATATGTTTCAGGAAGTGAAGGTATTTGATCTTTGGGGCATAGATTTCATGGGACCTTTTGTGTCCTCGAACTCCAATTTATACATTTTATTAGCAGTTGATTATGTGTCGAAGTGGGTGGAAGCAATACCCACAAGGACTAATGATTCCACTATAGTGTGCAGATTCATGAAAGAAAATATTTTCTGTAGGTTTGGGGTACCCCGAATGATAATCAGTGATGGGGGTACGCATTTTAGGAATCAAAAGTTTTCGACATTATTGAAGAAATATGGGGTCAAGCACAACATAGGCACCCCATATCACCCACAGACCCAAGGGCAGGTGGAGGTCTCAAACCGTGAAATTAAGAAGATTCTAGAGCATACGGTGGCATCCACGAGGAAAAACTGGAGTGCCCTACTACCGGATGCATTGTGGGCATATAGGACGGCTTACAAAACACCTATAGGCACCACGCCTTTTAGGTTGGCGTATGGCCGGGCTTGTCATTTTCCGGTTGAGTTGGAGCACAAGGCCCATTGGGCGCTTAGAAGGCTAAATCTGAGTTACAATGAAGCGGGGAGAAAGAGGATGCTTTAATTGAATGAGTTGGATGAGCTAAGGATGACGGCGTATGAGAACACACATATATACAAGGAGCGCACAAAGCTGATCCACGATCGCCAGATCGAGTTGCGCACATTCAAGAAGGGAGAAAGTGTTTTGTTGTTCAACTCACGACTCAAGTTGCATCCCGGGAAGCTCAAATCCCGGTGGAGTGGACCGTTCGTGGTGGAAGAGGTCAAACCACACGGCGCGATCTTAGTGTGTGATGGTGATACCACGTTTTTGGTGAATGGACAAAGGCTGAAGCTCTATTTTGGGGAGAATTACAAGGGGAAGGTGAATGAGGTCAAACTCATTTCACTTTTGGATGATTGAGATGCCCGGAAGCAGTCTAGTCTAAGACGTTAAATAAGGGCGCTTGTTGGGAGGCAACCCAACCATCGGTACATTAGGATAGTTTATTTATAATCGTAGGTTGCTTTATTTTTGTTCAATTTTTAGTGTAAAGAAGATACCTTGATCCGTTTGTTCATTGTGCAGGCTGAGGCAGATTCGATACCATCGACACACTGGTCGATGGTATCGACAAGGGTATAGGTTGATGACTACAGATTTCATTCTGAGTCGATACCATCGACGGCCTCGTCGATGGTATCGACATACCTATAGGTGGTCGAGAAGGAAAAGTCGATAGTATCGACACAGGTATCGATACCATCGAGATCTCTAGAGAAGTTCAGACCGATATGTCACAGTCAACTCGATACCATTGACGGCCATGTCGATGGTATCGACATGGTTACAGGTTGAAATGCAAAGTGGTGGTGTCGCAATGAAGACAAGTCGATACCATCGACCCGAGTCGATGGTATCGACCATCCATGTCACTGATCCGCGCAAACAAATCGACGGCGATCGCGGCTTCCACGTCATCGATCCAGGTGTAGCGTCGATACCATCGACCCATGTCGATGGTATCGACACGTCAACGATCCGGGTTTCAAGATCCAGCAATCGACGACTGTCGATACCATGTGAGGGGTGGATAGCATCGACCAGTGTCGATACCATCGACTCGCATCGATGGTATCAACGGGCTAACATTGGCACCGACCAAGTCTATTTAAGGAGAATCATTATGTCATTTGACGTCACACCTTCAGAGTGATCTCCTCCCTTTGTGCCGAGCACTCCCCCGAGCCATCCAAGAGCGAAGACCAGCATCACCGAGCGACGATCATCACCGAGCGGAGATTCATATCTCCATTCTGCACCGAGCTCTCTTTCTAATCCCTTTCTCGTCGCCAACATGGTTCACGTCGCTGGAGCATCTTCTTCACGTGCGGACCCGGAGGATATCCCGGAGTTTGTGCCACCTCCTCCCGGGTCGGTTACACGGCCGCACATGATGCATCCATCCACAGAGGTGAATAAGATCTACGAGGAGATCTTAAAAAGGAAGATCGAACCCACCCGGTATGTGGACCAGGAAATGATCCGAGACCTCGGATTCGAGGCCAATTTGGCCTATGTTCTGCAGGGGCAGGCCCGTCACACAGGGCAAAGGCCCGATGTGTTGCGCTACCATATGGATGGTCAGCCGTTCTTCAACGACTGGCCGACATATAAGGAGTTGGTGGCAGAGTTCATGGCGTCGCTTGACGTCTGCGTCGTACCCAACGACGTAGTCGCCACCGACCGTGAATGGATAAAGGGCCGGGTGTCTTTCCAGCTGTACAACCGTGACTATACCCTCACGCTTCGCCAATTCAATAGGATCTTCAATTGGAATCATTCTCAGTACGACCACCGGCGGCCAAACAACCGCACCGACTATCCATCCATCTTCTCCGAGTTGGTGACGGTCCCGCATGGACGGTCGGTGAGCTACCACAACGTTGCGGTAGCCGACTTCGAGCACCCGTTTGTTCGGGTATTGCACCGGATGTTGAGTTCCACCATATTTGCTCGAAGTGATCTTGCCCTCAGCAAATTCCAGGAGCCTGATCTTTTCTTTCTCTACAAGCTCCTGAAGAAACAAGAGTGCAACTGGGGTGCATTCTTTCTACAAAGAGTGTTGGCGGTGAAGAGGAGCACGAGAAAAGCCCCGATTCATTTTGGAGGGCTTGTCACCAGGATATCCCTCTACTTGGGCTTGAATCTTGATCAGCTGACTCCTCTTTCTACGAGAAGCAAGGTCAACTTGCAACATCTACACCGAGCCAATCTCGTTCTTCTCCGAGCTGGCGTGGCTTTTGTGCATTGCCACATAAATCAAGCATACCAGGAGTGCGCGCTGCCCGATCCGGTCTTCAACATCGAGGGAGCACAACACTTTCGTTGGCCAATCATAGACATCGCCGACTCTGATGAAGAAGGTGGCAACGACGGCGGCGACGACGGACAGAACAACGAGGCTGAGGAGGAAGAAGAGGCATTTACACCTCTTCGAGCACGAGTAGCACCCCGGAAGCGTCCTAGGATGCATCCGGGTGCGTCTTCATCATCACAGCCTACGCCGCCACCACCACAGCCCTCGCAGCCCAGCGAGGATGCCTATTCCATGCAAGGCATGTACACTATGCTGCAGGACATCCACCAGACACAACAGCAGCATACAGCCACATTTGCCGGTATTCAAGAGACTACCAACCGGCTATTTGTCAACCAGCAGGCGATCTTCGAGAATGAGCGCCTTCTCTTCGGGAATCAACAGAATATCCACGACAGGTTGCACAGGATGGAGGTGCAACAACAGCCATTTTACGATCATTACTGGAGCCAGGGCTATTTTGGGGGGTATCCACAGCCTCCACCGATGCTCAGTATGATCCGACCTTCCAGGGCCAGTTCCCGTCTTGGGACCCCACTGCACCGCAGTACCCACCTCCACCTCCACATGATTGATTTGGTATCCCTGTTCCAATCTTTAAGTTTGTTTTTGACTATGAGGCCATAGTCGAATTCAAGCTTGGGGGGTAGTTGGAACAACTTTTTCTTTTATTGTTTTTAGTTTTAACATTATTGCTTTTGTTTCTTGTTATTTGTTTCTTGCAATTTTAGCTTTTGTAGGATCCACATGCTATCTAGTGTAATTGTGGATGTCGTAAAGTTGTGTCATCTCAATTAATAGTGCATGGGAAATTCAAGGGAAATTTGAAATTTTTGTGTCTTTGGATAGCTTGTTTTGTTTTGACCTTGGGCACATATCCTATGGAAAATGATTGGTTATGTCTACTTTAAAACAACATTTCATAATTGTACTCCTAATAATTCATGAAAGTGGACGGAAATGGTTGTTTGAACCTAAACTGACCAAATGGTAATGAGACTTTAATTGGATGTAAGAGAGAGAACCCTCTAAACTACTACACAGGTCAGTAAGGAGGGACGCATAATATCTTTCTAAGGTTCAGTTATCTAGTCTTGTGATCGTTCCACTTCATTTTTCCATAATCCACCCAAGAATTGGAAGTAAAGTGCAGTTTTAATTCCTTTTGTTTGCATAGCATCTAGATAGGACTTGCATTGCAACTTTCCATATGTTTTGCATAAAAAAGTATAGTGATTCATGCACATTACCCTTAGGTGCATGCCATGTAGTTGCATTCATAATTTTCATGCATAAAGTACATCATGTATCTCAATTTTTCTCCAAATGGTGAATTAAATTGTTCCATACCTTCTAAATAGTGCAAAATTTTGAGTATGAAGCAAATAAGCCAATAAAATATTCATTGTCAATTATGGATATAAGGGCTGAGAAAAAAGAATAAAAAAAGAAAAAAATAGAAAAAAAATCTGAAAAATCTGCATAATGAAAAAAAAGGAGTTATTTAGAAGAAATTAGAATAAGAAGGAGAAAGGAATGTGATATCACCTGCATTTAAAGAATAATTGAGTACATCATGTAACTTAATTAGATGTCTGTCTCGTGTTGAGATGGATGGATAGTTAGTACATGCATCATTCCACCTAATTTTAGGCATTAGGGCATTTCTCATGTGCATTTGCATCATATAGGACATTTTTGTTTTATGCAGGTTGAAACTGTACAATACTTCCACTTTCTTCCATGAGCCACCCATTTTCATCCACCTGTTGCTCGGATTGGTAGGCCACCGTGAATTTCTCCTCACTAATGAATATCAGGAGAACTGCTTCCATGTAGATGGTAGTTAGGGCGAGCAACGTAGTATAGGTGATCACAAGATGCACCAAGTCTGAACCGGAGAGTTTTATTATGTTAACTGCCTTATGTGAAGTGTTCATCAGTTTTGAGGTCAATTTATTTTATTGATGACTATTGTCGCCTTTAGGGTAATTACTATTCTGTGGTTAGACAAGGCCGGTTTGTGAATGTCCGGTGGGAGTCATATGGGATGTTGATGTGGTGTGTTGTTTTTCAGTTGACATTTGCAATTCTATTCTAAGGATTAGTTGCTCGAGGGCGAGCAACGTTCAAGCTTAGGGGAGTTTGATGCGATGATTTTGAGTCGCATTTATAGACCTGTTTGATATGTGTTTTATGCTTTTATTAGTCATTTTTATGGTTAACGTTGCATAATTCATCTATTTTGGTCTTTGCCACTATTTTATGTCAAATCCCCTTTATTTCATCATTTTGAGCATTAATTGTCAAATTATTATTATTTGTGTGAATTTATGTGATCTTGTCTTTGAATTTCAGGACAAACGAGTATTTGCTTCCATCGATACCATCGACGGAATTCGATACCATCGACATGGTCACAGGTTTCCAGCCGAAAGGAGCAGCAAAGCGTCGATACTATCGACATGGATGTCGTTGGTATCGAGTCACCTTCAGGTTGTTGGCGATGAAGCAGTCGATAGTATCGACACCCCGTCGATACCATCGACACAAGGAGGCTGCAGCGACACAAAACGACAAAGCCGTCGCTGGAGGGAGGTCGATACCATTGACCCAAGTCGATGGTATCGAGACTACAACAGGCTCTCGGACGAAAAGAAATCAAGGGCTGCCGCTACCACACGGGGTCGATACCATCGACCCGCGTCGATGGTATCGACACCGTCAAATATGCGTTGGATTCAGATTGATCTCAATCAGACGGTTGGAGTTAATTAACGACCTAATTAGGGACTTATACCTAATGACGGCCGGCCGGACGGAATAATCATCGGAGGAGCCATTGCACGAGTGCCGAGGAGCGAGAGAGAGGAGAACGGAGGCCAGAAGTTCATCCCAGTCGATCCAGACGCCGAAGAAGACGGATTTCACCACCGAAAGGCGGGAGAGCACGTGTTATATGCAAAGGATCAATCGGTTCTTCTCCGTTCAGGGGTTTTCCCTCTCAATTCACATTTTTCACATGATTTCCCCTATCTCTACCTTGTACTTGTTTGAGATGAATATGCGGGGCTAATCCCCTTCATCTTTAGGACCGGGAGTAGCCCGAGGATTCATTGTATGACAGTTTTATAATAGTAATTCATATTTTCTCTCTTAAATCCGTGGTATAGTTTCATTTTCTCCATATATTGTTATTCTTGATCACCATAATAATAACCTAATGCCCTTAATCACTTTAAAAGAAGGATGAATGGCTGAAAAGAGACGAAATCTACGTTAATCGATAAATCCCTTGACCAAGGTGGTGTAAAATTAATGGTGGATACTGAGAGATCGTTCGTAATGCACTTAGTTTAGGGGATAGGTTACTACGACGGTGGAACCGACCTAAACCTAAGTAGTGAATTGCACCACGACAGTGGGCAATTCTGTTTTCAGGCCATTACCCAGATAGAGAGAGAAGATTGAGGCATTATATAAAATCTAATACAATGAAAACCCGCGGTGAAACTGCAGTCCTAAAGATACCCTTTTGAATTGATTAAATTAACCTTTAATCGATTATTTGCTTTGTTTTATTTTTATTTTCTTTTAATTTTGTTCAACAACCCCAATTTGTTATTCGGCTTAGCTGATCAAAAATAGTTAGTAGGAGTCTCCAACATTTCTGAGTATCCCTGTGTTCAACTCGGGCCTCACAAGGCCTATACTACTCGACGCGTACACTTGCGTTTTTAGCGCGTAGTAAAATACACATCAGAAAGCTTCTTGAGGTCATAAGGATACTACTCATTAATTAAATTTATATGAGGTGACTCCTATTTTGGGAATAGATCTAGCAAACTCAATGATGAAGATGACTGTGGTATCACTATTGGGACTAAGAGAGTCAAATCAAAATGAGAGGGACACACATATAGACCTTAGCAACACTCTCAGTGGCATTGGTTGCTAGCGAAAAGGGAAGAGGTTCCTTCTGCGACTTGCAATGTGGGAGAGGGGAAATGTTTTTTTTGGGCATTTCTGATATATGAGGAGGTAGGGTTTGATTTAGGGATCCCTATCTTCATGGTTATCTACTATATCCACTCGTGGTGAGAAACTTAAATTCCATGGAGCACAGAAGGAGGGGTCACATGGTTTTCATTGTGCTATTACTCTCTTTCAACTACACAAATAGCGAGAGGTAAGAGATGAGGTTTCCACCTTCAGATTAAGATCCAACGGTTCATCTAGAGCCTCGGCTAATAAAAGTGACGTGGGACATGCAAAAGGCAGATGGAAACCTAAAACTTAGCTAAATCTAGTTTAATCAATTATATTCATTAGATATCTGGGTCAAATTGTATGGGTTGATGTCATTTTCTTCTTAGCATTTTTGCTTATCTTTTGCCATATAACTTGATGAAATTTGGTACATTTTCTAAATGAAACCCAAGGATTCCAAAACTCAAGTCAACTCTGATATTTGAGATAAGGAAATACATCTTTCACATAGTTGGGCATTTAGGGTAACTTATGTGCTACTAATTATTGAAAATAAATCAAATTGTTAAGTTAATATAATTGATAATGTTTATTATACACTGAAATTTTATGGGTGTTACACTAAATTTGATTTGTAAATATTAGGTGTGTATAGACGTGCATAAGTGGTTGGAATAGTATCTAATGTGCTTAATATGTGTAATGGTGTAAGAATTATACTTTTCATTCAAATACAAATGGTTGCAGTGGCATATTGAAGTTAATGTGACATTAATGGAATTAATGAGAAATTGAGTAAAATAATGTATCTCATGCAATATAATGTCATGAAAATTGATTTATAGTAAGATAATGTTAATAAAATCCTAAATCGTAAAAATTGAAGATAACCTTGATATATACATTAATAAAAAAAATGAATTAATGGAGTTAAAACCTGATTGTATTGGAACCCATACATGATAATGTCAAAACCTAAATCTAAGGCCAAAATCAAATTCTTTATATTCTAATTGGTCTAGATGCATAGTTTGAGACCGATTGGATAAGGATAGATATCTCGATTTAATTAAAGAAGGAAATGCCTAAATATGAATCCCAATATAAATGGGACTTTGGTTTATTGGATTTAAATCTCAATTTTTGTTGTCATGCAGACATAGTTACATGTTAGGTCAGACTTCTGGATCCTATGAGGGGTGAGAGTCTTCTCCCTCACCCTGTCCCTAGTACTTGTGGGATTCTACAGTCCAAAATCATTTCCCTAGATCACTCTCTCTCTCTCTCTTCCCACCCCTATCACCCTTATATCTGTCTCTTCACTATCCTCACATTAATACAAATCCATTAATCCCTAAATCAACAATGATTCATCTCCTTTGTATCTCACTGGATGGTAGGGTATTTTATGGTAGGGTCTTTCTCTTCCCATGTTTCTGATCATGGTTGGTATATCCAACCCTGCTAGGACTTCACATATACAGAGATTACTTCATAAGATTTGACACCCAAAAGTTATTCCCTATTGGCCATTGTGCCACTGGTGGTCTCACACCCCTCCTACAAACTCTAGATACCTCCGGGTGCCTCCCTAAGATCTTCGACAACCTTCTTTCCCTGGGATGGCTTTTGACCCCACAATTTCATCCCATGAGTCTAGGAAATGCTTCAATAGGAATCAATTTCTTTTGTGTAGGTGTGTTTCTTTTTTCCCTCTTTTGTTCTTCTTCTTCACTATTTTGCTTTTGAGTTTGTATTTTTGCACTTCTGATAGTTGCACTACTTATTCTACTTGCTAAGATGATCATTTATATTGGATGCTTCTTTTCTTATCCTTGTGGTGCCCGGATCTCCCCTTTTTTGGGTTCCCTTCCTCCTTGCTCTAACTAGCATGGAAGAAGCCATGGTTGTAGGTATGTATTTCTTAGGTTCCACTTTGTATGGCTTTTAGATTCCCATGACGTTAGAAAACTCACTGGTAATCCTTTCAACGTGTTTTGAAGATGGAAGACAAGGTTTTGGTTCATTCCTTTGGATCTCTAAGGTTCCGTGTTCTCTAGGTGTTTATCACAAGTATAGAATGAAGGAGACAATAGATTTGTATTTCACAGTTGTACCCAAGTTTTGATTTGGATTTTGTCACGCCTTCCATGAGCGTTTATTTCCTTTCACATTTCATTTATTATCATGTCACAACTGGTTCAAAGCAGATTGTTTTTACGGGTCTGACCTCTCACGCAATAACTTTTCGATGCTAATGCGGGGGCCTTTTCATCCTTTTGATTTGATTTTCTGATTTGAATTTCAGTAGGTTTATCTTAGACAATTCATAATTAATGTTTTGGATTTTGAAAAATTATGCAAAAATATGTTCTAGAATCATAAAAATAAACTATATTAGAAGGTATAGGTTTCATACCTAAATTCAATGCAATAAGAAGTTAAAATTTTAGCATTTATAAAGTACACCTATATTAATGGTTTATATACATATTGTGTTATTAGGTGAAAGTTCATAATCAAGATCTAGGATTTGGGCCCAAACCTTCTACTAGAATTTTTGGGGTATGTTGCATCCCCTCAGAGTCTAAGTTGAGAAATTGTTTTATTTCCCTTCTCTCTTTTGATCTAATTGAAGGATATATGTGAAATCTCTCCTTTTACATCTATGTGACTACTTTTGGGTCTCGAATATTGAAACCAATTATATATTGACACTACTCTTTTGTTATTGCACTTTGGCATCTAAGATTTGTAATTTTGTTCACATGAACCCTAATTGGTGTAATTGATCTATATTGTTATTTGTACAATGAAACTCGAATTTACTCTTGATGAATTTTTATGGTTTGATGTTTCACTTTTTGTTGGACAACCTTATTTAATCAATACAATGACTAAACTTTTCTTGCCTCTACATTGCATGCTTGTTGATTCATTATTACTAGGGTTTATAATATGATTTGGTTTTTGGGTTATGTGCCCTTTATGCTTTTGGGATGAAGGTCATGTGCCCCATACTCGGATTTGGTTCCCACCTATATATATTTGGGAGTCTGTCCATATTCCATGATCTATCTGGTTTAAATTTATATACTACAATCTCCATTGTTTTCTTATATTTCACTAGTATCATGCTTATCTCACCTACATCCTAGATATTCATTAATGTTGATGGGTCATGTGCCCTAATTTCTCTGTGTATGCTGTGACATATACTTTATTTTAATTCATGGCAAGTACATCTATTTATTTTCATCTTGTTGGATTGTTTTCTTTTAATATAAAATTGGATGATACCTTCCTCTTTGTTTGGGAAGCCTTGTATATGTTTTGCATTCTTTTTCCCATATAATTTCTCAATCATTTTTTCAATGCACATACTGACTTTTATGCTGACAACATCCACTTTGAATTTTCTTATGGGGTATTCTTCTAAGCCCTTAGGTGGAGAGCAAGGAGATGTGGACCAAAGTTGACCACGACTAGGGAGGTATATTCAAGTGGTTGGTTTACCCTCTATTGGTCCTATGTTATAGGTTAGTTTTCTTTTATGTATACCATGCATGGTGAATACATAAATATTGTAATAGTTAGATTTTTTTAGCTTCCTCTGCTACACTTTATGGTGATTGATATATTACATACTTGAATTATAGTATATCATCCTTTATGAATTTTTCTTATCAAATTTGTCATTGGATGGCTCTTTATTATTTTAGATTGAATGAGTGGCTCCCCTCTCGAACCCCACTCCTTACAAGTATGGTATCAGAGCTAGAGCAGCAATTCATCTGAGTATTTCAATATTATGTCCCTTAGGCTTTACCCCTTCCATGAGTTCCTTATAGGATCCTTATCTTATGTGAAAACTCTCAAGATGAGACATTGACATTAGTGTCTACCTTCATTATGATGATAAAAGGATACAAAATCTAAGTAAGTATTATGGTCTTATTGAGTTAGTTAACCTTATGTGTTAGTTTGGACACCATGTGCCTTTTCCACAATGTATAGTTCGATACCCATGTCTTAGTTATGAAGCTATGAGACCAAACATAAGTGTATAACTATGTGATGAGGATGATGGAGTATGTAGTATGTTGAGATACCCCAAAAGTAGATGACATGATTGGTTAGACTACCCTAGGAACCTAGACTTTGATGTATAATGATATTGAAGAGTAAGTGATGAGGTGATAAATTCTACACATGGTGTAGTTAGACTCACCCTTTTACCTCTAGGTCTTGTTTGACTTATTAGGTCAACCTTCTAAGGGATGGAGGGGTAATACTTCATAGAATATAGATGCACTAATTTTGAGGACAAAATCCTTTCAAGGGGTGGAATCCTATAACATACCGAGTTTTGGCTACCCTGACTCTAGAAACCTTAATTGTTTGATTAGGAGGAGTGTGTAATTGGATCATTAGATATGACCAAACAAGGTTGGAATTATACCTTGATGTGTTTGTTTGTACCCTAACGAACATTTAACGCACATAATATGTGTAATTAACATAATAATCCTAATTATGGATATGCATGATCTTGACGATGCCATGGAGAAATGGACCCTAATGTGATGATGAGATCATGTATGGAACCTAACCCTAGACCTTGGGTGTGATAATGATGAGTATCGAATGGTTGGTAGCCATGCTGACCTAAACCATGAGTTATAACCCACAACCCTAACATGTACATCCTTGGTGACATTCATGATACATTAGTGACATTAGGTGCCATAATCATATATAATATATTAATACACATAGATTGGACCTAATCATCAAATCCTGGCTTAATATGTAAATGAAGTTCATGAAATGCCTAATATATCATTCATTAAATACACATATAATGACCTAAATGTGATTAATGAATATTGGGTGTGTATAAACATGTATAAATGGTTGGGATGGTATCTAATGTGCTTAATATGTGTAACATGATAATAATTGGACTTGTCATGAAAATAGAAATGGTTGAGGCGCAGTTATTTAAGTTAATGTGACATTAACAAACTTAATGAGAAATTGAGTAAAATAATGCATCTTGTGCAAGATATTGTCATGAAACTTGTGTACTAGTAAGATAATGTTAATAGAATCCTAAATCTTAGATGTTGAAATAACCTTGATATATATATATATATATATATATCAATATATAATAGGATAATAAAGTTAAACCTAATTGCACTAGAACCCATACAAGTTAATGTTACAACTAAATCTAAGGCCGAAATTGGATTCTTTAGGTCCTAATTATTCTGGATTTTATAGTCTGAGACTAATTAGATAAGGAATGCTATCTCAATTTAAATAAATAAAGGAATGCCTAAATATGAATACCAATATAAATGGGAATTTGGTTTATTGGATTTAAGTCTCGATTTTTTTTTGTTGTACAGATAGAGTTACATGCCAGGTTGGACTCCCAGATCCTGTGCGGGTAAGAATCTTCTCCCTCACCCGGTCCCTAGTAGTTTTGGGATTCTACAATCCAACAAAGTTTTCCCTCGATCTCTCTGTCTCTCTCTCTCTTCTCATCTTCTCTCCTCTATATGTCTCTCTCTTTACGATCCTCATGTTGATATGAAGATACTAATCCCTAACTCGACCATGATTCATCTCCCATACATCTGGATCAACAATGAGTTCTTTCTCTTCCTCTATTTCCAATTGTTGTTGGGATTACCAACCCTACTAGAACTTCACAAACATATATATATAGATCCCTCCACAAGCATTGATCATCCATAAGATATTCCATGTCAGCATTTGTGCCTCCCTTGGTCTCTCACCCCTCCTCTGAGCTCTAGCTACCTCCAGATTCCCACAGATATCTCTGAAAAAATTCTCACCCCAGGATGGCTATTCGACCCTATGGTTTCATCCCATGAGTCTAGGCAACGCTTCAAGAAGAATCAACTTCTTCCGTGTAGATGCATTTCACTTTTACCTCTTTTAATCTTCTTCTTTGATGTTTTCTTTTGATTTGGGATTCTTGCGATTATGATAGTCGCACTGCCTGTTCTACTTGCTAAGATGATCATTTAGCTTTGGTTATTCTTTTATGATCCATGTGGTTCCCTGAAACCTCGTTGTTGGGTTCCCTTCCTCCTTGCTCCAACCAACATGGCGAGGTCATGGATGTAGGTCTATAGGTCTTGAGTTCTACTTCATATGGTTTTCATATTCCCCGAAAGTTAGTAGACTCATTGGTATTTTCATTGTCATGTTTTGGCGATGGAAGACCATGTTTTGATTCATTGTGTTGGATCTCTAAGGTTTCATGTTCTCTAGGTGTTAATCGCAAGTATAGAACAAAGGAGACAAGGAATGTGTATCTTAGGTTGTACACTAGTTCTGATTTTGGATTTTTCACACAATCCATGGGTATTTATGTCCTTTCACGTTTCATTTAATATATTGTCGTGGGTGGTTTAAAGTATATTGGTTTACGGTCTATCATATCACACATCAAGATTTTAATGTGTGACAGGGTGGCCTTTTAATCCTTTTGATTTTATTTTTTGATTTGAATTTTGGTAAAAAGTTTGATCTTAGATAATTCATTACTGATGCTATGATTATTGAAAAATTGTGCAATAATAAGTTATAGAATTAGAAAAATGAACTATATCTAATGGTATAGGTTTCATAACCTAAATTCAATGCAATAAGACGTCAAAATTTTATGGTTTATAATGTACACCTTGATAAATGGTTTATATACCTAATGTGTTATTAGGTGAAAGTGCATAATCAGGATCTAGGGTTTGGACCCATACCTTTTACTAGCATGTTTGGGGTATGTTGCATCCCCTATGAGTCTAGGTTGAGAAATTATTTTATTTCCTCTCTCTCTTTTGACCTAATTGAAGGATATATATGAAATATCTTCTTCGAGATCTATGTGACTTCTTTTGGGTCTTGAATATTTAAAGTAGTTATATATTAACATTTCTATGTTGATATTGCACTTTGGCATCTAAGATTCTTAATCTTGTTCATGTTATCTTTGGTTGAACCCTAATTGGTGGAATTGGTCTATATTGTGATATTTGTACACTAAAACCCTCTTTTACTCCTGATGGATTTTTATGGTATGATGTTTCACTTTTTGTTACATAAATATTATTTAATCAATACCATGACTAAACTTTACTTGCCTATACATTGCATTCTTGTTGATTCATTAGTGATAGGGTTTTATAACATGCTTTAGTTTTTGGGTTATGTGCCACTTATGCATTTGGGATGGAGGTCATGTGCCCCAAAATCAATTTTTTTCCCACCTTTATATATTTGGGAGTTTGGTCATGTGCCATGCTCTATCAAGTTTAGGTTTATGTCCTCTAGCCGCCATTGTTTTGTTATATTTCACTAGTACTATGCTCATTTCACATGCATGATTCATTAATGTTGATGGGCCATGTGCCCTAATTGCTCTCTGTATGCCCTTGAGGCATACTTTATTATAATTCATGGAAAGTACATCTATTTATTTTCATCGTATTGGATTGTTTTCTTTTAATATCCACTTGGATGCTACTTCCCTCTTTGTTTGGAAAGCCCTGTATATATTTGGTGTTCTTTCTCCCATATAAGTGCTCAATCACTATTTATATGCACATACTGGATTTTATGTTGACAACATCCACTTTGTCTTCTCTTGTGGGGCATGCATCCAACCCTTAGGTGGAGATCAAGGAGGTGTGGACCAAAGCTGACCATGACTCACTAGGTGTAGGTGATCTTTCTTAAGAGGTAGATTTAGGTGGTTATTTTACCTATACTGGTCCTATGCTACACATTAGTTTCCGTTTATGTACACCCGCATGGTGAAGAACAATATTAGACATATATAGTGTAATAGTTAGATATTTATTTTTCACTGCTACACTTTACAGTGATTGATACATTACATACATGAATTATAGTATATCATCCTTTATGAATAATTATTATCAAATTTAGCATTGGATGGCTTATATTATTTCACATGAGTAAGTGACTGGCTCCCCTCTCGGGTCCAACTTCTTACAAGTATGGTATCAGAGCCAGAGCAGTTAGTTAATAAGAGTATTTCAATATTATCTCCCTTCATTTTTATCCCTTCCATAAGTTCCTTATAGGAGCCTTACATTATGTGAAAACTCTCTAGATGAGACACCTACATTAGTATCTACCTTCATTAGGATGACAAAATGATATAGAATGTGAGTAAGTATTATGGTGTTTTTAAGTGATTTAACCTTATGTGGTAAGTTTGGACACCATGTGCCTTTTCCACAAGGTATATAGTGTGACACCCCACGTTTTCGTTGTGCATCTAAGATCTAACATAAGTGTAGATCTATGTGATGAGGATGACAGAGTATGTAATAAGTTGGTATACCCAACAAGTAGACTACATGATTGGTTTGACTACCTTAGGAACCTAGACTTTGATGTATGGTATTCTACATGGTGCAGTTAGACTCACCCTTTTACCTCTAGGTCTTGTTTGACTTTTTAGGTCAAACCTTTTAAGGGGTGGAGGGGTAGTACTCTATTGAATATGGATATGTTGATTTCATGAATGAAATCCTTTGAAGGGGTGGAGTCTTGTAACATACCAAGCTTTGGCTATCTCGATTCTAGAAACCCTATCTCTTTCATTAGGAGGATAGTGTGCTTGGATCATTATAATTGCCCAAACAAGGTTGGAGTTATACCCTGACACGTTTGTTTGTACCCTAATGAACATTAATGCACATAGTATGAGTAACTAACATATTAGCCATGATTATGGACATGTTGATCTTGACCATGCCATGGACTGATGAACCCTAATGTGATGATGGGATCATGTATGGGAACTAACCCTAGACCTTGGGTGTGATAACTATGAGTATTGAATGGTTGGTGGCCATGTTAACCTAAACATAGAAGTTATAACCAACTAACCCTAACATGAACATCCTTGGTGACATTCATGATATATTAGTGACATTAGGTTCCATAATGATATATAATATATTAATACCCAAAACGTGGCTTGATATGTAAATGAAGTTCATGAAATACCTAATATATGTCTCATCATTCACTAAATACACATATAATGACCTAAATGTGATTAATAAAGATTGGTGTGTATAAACGTGCATAAATGGTTGGGTGGTATATAATGTGCTTAGTATGTGTAATGGAATAAGAATTAGACTTTTCATGAAAATAGAAATGGTTGAGGTGGCATTATTTAAGTTACTGTGAGATTAATGGACTAAATGAGAAATTGAGTAAAATAATGTATGTCATGCAAGATAATGTCATGAAACTCGATTTCTAGTAAGTAAATGTTAATAAACTCTAAATACTAATTATTGAAGGTAACTTTGATATATATTACTAAAATGAGACAATGGATTTAATCCCTAATTGCATTGGAACCCATTCAAGATAATGTCATATATCTAAGATAAAATCAAATTCTTTAGCTTCTAGTTAGTCTAGATGCATAGTTTGAGGGTAACTGGATAAGGATATCTATCTCAGTTAAATTAAAGAAGGAAATACTTGAATATGAATCTCAATATAAATGGGACTTTGGTTTGTTGGATTAAAATCTCGATTTTTTGTATCACGTGGATTGAGTTACATGTCAGTTTGAACTCCCAGATCCTGTAGGGGGTGCAGATTCTTCTCCCTCACCCGATCCCTGGTAGTTCTGGGACTCTACAGTCCAACAAAGTTTTCCCTCGACCTCTCTCTCTTATCACCTCCTCTCCTCTATATCTATGTTCTTAACAATCCTCATGTGGATACAAAGCCACAGATCCTTGACTCAACTAGGATTCATTACCTCTATATCCCGCTCAAAGGAGGGGGTCTTCCTTTTCCCCTATTTTTATCACATTTGGGACTCACAACCCTACTATAAATACACACACACACACACACACACATATATATATATATATATATATATATATATATATACCACCCACAAGTTTTTCCATGTTAGTCATTATGCCTCTCGTGGTCTCATACCCGTCATCCAAACTCCAACTATCTCTGAGTACCTCCCTGAGATCTTCAATGACCTTCTCTCCCTAGGACGACTGTTTGACCCTACAGTTTAACCTTGTGAGTCTAGGAAATGCTTCAGTGGGAATCAATTTGTTCTATGTAGGTGCATTTTTCTTTTCCCTCTTTTGATATTCTTCTTTGTTGTTTTTCTTTTGAGTTGGGATTCTTAAGCTTATGATAGTCGCACTACATGTTCTACCTACTAAGATGAATGTGTTGACTTAAGTCAATTAGGTCAATGTTGATTCATGTCTAAATTGACTAAACCCATGTTTTGATGATGACTAACCATTACACATATTGGTGTCTAATGTCTCTACTTGAGTGATTTCATATTAGGTATAGACACACTCCGAATGCCCTAACTTGCACATATCAAATTGGAAAAAAGACAAGTCAAAGTCAATACAAGTGCACGTTTTTGTAATATGATGTAAATCCATTAGAATCATGTTATAAATCACTTGTAATGATTGTATGACTTGTAATTAAGCTTAGAAAACATCAGGAGCACTTAGATCGAATGTTAGATCACTTTGGATGTAACTTTGAAAATTGATTACAAGCACTTTGTCGGTCGAGTTTCCCAGCCTAAAAACTCGACTGATCATCCTTGATCAATTTTCTGTAGATTGCATCGGTCGAGTTGTGTTTACACAGAACTCGACTGATCAAGTAACTGACCATTTCGATTCCTAATGGTCGGTCGAGTTTTGTCAGGACAAACTCGACCGATCATTTGAGTATCGGCCTTATCGTTTACTTGATCGATCGAGTTACCCTTATAGAAACTCGACCGATTGCACTGTACAGAAAAGTGCAGAAAAGTACTTCTAGCCGTTGTGGAGTTGCAACAAGTGAAAATATATCTGTTGCAAGCCACAAAATGGCTAGTTTTAATTCTCAAGTGTTCCCAAAGGCTAAGAGGCATCCCCAGCTATAAATAGGACCCCTTGGGCTTCATTCCAAGGTTGAGAATTTATTGCAAACTCTATGTAAGGTTCCTATTCTATAGTTGAGTGCTTCCTACAACGTCCTCTCTCTCTAAGCTTAATCACTTGCTACATCCATTAGAGTGAGTAGGAAATTTGTAAGAGAGCTAGTCCTACATGTATATCTTGTGATGCTCTCACTTCCACCACCTCCCCCATCTCTCATTTCAATCTTGAAGATGAAGGTTCTCTCTCTTGGCTAAGAGAGGTGAAGAAGAACAAGGGAAGGAGTCCCTTGGTGAAGATCAAGGCTGAAGACTTGGAGCTAGAGTGGGTAAGCCCTTGGTGAAGGCAGAAGACTCCTTGCTCAAGTGGGTAAGTCCTTGGTGGAAGCTTCTCCGAGTGAAGGTGAAGTCAAAGGCGGAAGATCCAATAAGAGTTGGTAATTTCTACAAGACTGAAGACTTGTGCAAGAGTTGGTAAGTCCTTGGAAGAAGGCAGAAGACTCCTTGGAAAGTGGGTAAGTCCTTGGTAAGGTTGAAGACTCTTTGTATTGGATAGGTAAGTCCTTTGTTTGGTCATGTATTATAAGTCTTATGAATGAATATAAGAATGCAATGGTTAGGAAATCCTAGAGGTTGACCTCTCTAGGTAAGTGGACTGACATACTTCTAGTTTGAAGTGTGGAACCACTCTAAATAGCTTGTCTACTTGTGTTTACTCAATCTCTCTCATCCTTGCTATGCATGTTTTATTTGCACTCAAATTACCTATTTAGCAACCTTATCTTGTGATATATCTTGAAGGTCTAATGAATTTTATTTAAGTGCATTCAGCTCTATTCTCCCCCCTTCTAGAGCATCTAATCACCCATCTAGGATCCAACAATTGGTATCAGAGCGGGTCTTCTCCAAGCATACTTCAAAAAGTAGGACAAGATGGGTGACTACCAAGGAGGGAGATACTCGATCAGCCTTCCAATATTTGATGGTAGCAATTTCCTCTATTGGAGAAGAAGGCTTCAATTCTACATACAAGGATCAAGTATTGAGATGTGGCAAATGGTGAACAACCCATACATGCTACCAAAGAGAAAGATTGAAGAATGGGATGAAGCTACCTTAAAGAAAGCAACCTTGAATGCTAGAGCCATGCACATCCTATATGCCTCCATGACCCCCACCGAGTTCAACCAGATCTCTTCATGTGAAACAGCCTATGAGGTATGGATAAAGCTATGCATCACTTATGAAGGGACATATCAAGTGAAGGAAAACAAAGTCTACATGATCAAAGGGATGCTTGAGAACTTCAAGATGGGAAAGGAGGAGAGGATAATCAACATGTACTCAAGGCTCAACACCATTTTGAATGGTCTTTCTATTCTAGGACATCCTATGTCTATTGGAGAGATCAGCTCAAAGATCCTTAGAACTCTCCCCAAGATATGGGAACCCAAGGTGACTTCCATTGAAGAAGTAAGGTCTCTTAGGGATATTCCTATTGAAAAGCTCATTGGAAATCTACAAGCACATGAAGCCACACTTGACAAGAGGGAGGAAGTAGAAAGACAAGAGGAGAAAGAACTCAAGAGAATGAAGAAGGCTGAAATCAAAGCTCAAATCAAGGCTATTGTTGGTCAAGCTTCTCCATCCCCTCAAGTTGAAGAAGATGCCATGTACTCCAAGGGTATATTCTACAAAGGCAAGTCCTCCTCCATCTGATGCTTCACATGTGGAAAGAAGGGTCACTACAAGGAAGATTGCCCACAAGTCAAAAAGACCCATATTCACAAGAAGAAGGAGAAATGGAACTCAAGCTCAAGTGGCTCCTCCAACTCAAGCTCAAGTGAAGATTCAAGTGAAGGATCAAGCTCAAGCTCTAGTGATTAATGAGAATTCCATTTTGCTCTTATAGCATCAACAAGTGAGGACTCAAGTGAGGTAAATCTAAACTCTTTAGATAAAGAATCTTTGATTGCTATTATTCATGATATTTGTGCCTCTCTTAAGTATTCTAAAAGGAAAAGAAAAAAGCTTGCTAGAATGATTGCTAATTTGCATGTAGAACTAGATGATCTTGAACATGCTAATTCTTGCTTGCTTGATGAAAAAAATGCTTGTATTAGCCAAGTAGACTCTCTTAAACTTGAAAATGCTAGTTTGTTTGATAAGATTAGATTTATAGAAGCTCAACCTCTCATGACTAGTTCAAATGAAGAGCATACTTTAATTGTTGATTCTCTCATGCATGATATTGAGGTTCTTAAATCTAAAAACAAGGACAAAGATTTTGTTTTGCAAGAATTAGAAATAGAAAATGCCTCCTTGCTTGCTAAAATCAATGTGCATGAATCTTGTTCTAGTTCTACTAATAGAGAGAATGACGTTACTGCTCTTCATATTGATAGAGATTCTTATTTAACTAAAGCTCTTTGCTTAGAAAATGATCTTTTGCATGCTAGAGATAATATCAATCATTTGTCTTCTACTATTACTTCTCTTAATCATGATAATGTCAATTTGAGATCCTCTTTGCAAAGATTCTTAGTTGGTAAAAAGAGTCTTAATGACATCCTACATCATACTACCAAACAAATTGGTAGACATGGTTTAGGATATGATAGTAGTCAAGGGAACAACAAAGATAAAGGACCTCCAATATTCCATGGAGAATTCTCTAGTTCCAAGACTATGGGCACATGAAACTATTGCAATGAAATTGGTCATTATTCTACTTGTTGTCCTTTTAGGAAAGCACTCAAGAGCAATAGGACTTGGGTTGCTAAGCTAACCCCTTCAGACCCAAAAATATGATTGGGGACCATTTCATCTTTCTTCTTATAGGTACTTGCAAATGGATTGACTTGAGCTATTGAATTGCAAATTGACTTCTCAATCCACATGAAAGAAGAAAGGTGAGATGTGTAGAGGGTGACAACAAGTGGAAAAAGGAATGGTAAGAACAAAGGTAATGTTTTTCTTGCTTATAACAAATCCTAGCTTGTTTTGTCAAGATGGTATGCACTATACATATGGTTTTTGAGTCAAAAGTGGTACTTTGTGATTCTGCTCACACTCTTGCTCAAAAACTATTTCTAATGCTTCTATAGTGCATTACCAACTTGCTTAGACATGTTTGGATATGGTTTGTATTTTTAGCATGCCTTTAAATGTGTTTTTATGATATATATATGCTTTTTGACAGCTGCTCTGTCAGACCCCGATCTCACACTAACCACTAATCACGAGATTAGGGCGCGACGGAGGGATTATCACATAAACAAATCGCTGAGAACTTTTTCTTTCTAAAACCTCGTAATGATATCCGGATTATTGCTGTAAACTGAAACATGATAAACTATTACGGAAGCATTTCAATTAACCTGGCTAGAGAACATAAACAGAGTTTACAACATGTAACATTGTTTAACAGAAAGTAAACATAACAGTTAATTTACATCTTTTACACATTCGCCATACATACTCTCTCTCTCACCCACACCATGTCCCAAGGACCGAGGGGAAAGGACTAAGAGACCACTATCTAACTAACTATATATACCTTCTACTGACTAGGGTGGTAAGATCCTTCAGATTCCTGGAACTGTCGCTGACCTAAAAATGTTTGAGTAGAGGAATGAGCCTACTCGCTCATTGAATAATATTTCACTTAGCCATCATCGGATAACTCCATAATTTTACATTTAACAGGAATATGTGGATAAAATAACAAACTGAGCAGATCAAATTAAACAGTGCAATTATCGCAGAAAAGTATACTGAACATTTAAAGAACAAGTATTATAAATTATAAATCTGAACATACACAAGTTTCATATTAATCTACCTTAATTCTAAGTAATCATCTTTTAACTTATGCCCTGATCATATGCAGTGTACTCTGCATATAAAGTCTCGTAGAGAACTACGAACCCACCGTACAAGACTTAGCGACACACCCGGGAAATGCTAAGTCTGACTGCCGTCCTGGTCTGTGTCAGGACTCTCAGGCTCACACGGCCTCTCTGCACTCTCAAAGAGTGTACTCTAGACTCCTCCTCTAACCTGAGCACACAGGCGGAGAGTCTGGGTTACCACTGTGACACACACACAGATTATTGTTGAATAACCCCTATTTACTCCAGTGCCACCGTGACACACGCACGGATTATTGTTGAACACTGCCTCTCTGTCCTCGTGCCACCGTGACACACGCACGGATTATTATTGAACACGAGCCACCGACCATCTAGACACACGCTAGGTAGGTCGTTTCACCCCTAAGGCACAGACCTCTCAAAGGGTTCTACGGTGTCAGGGCATCTAAGTCTAACACATTTTATTATAACAAGAAAACTCTTATAACATTTTGTCTCTCTCTCACATATTCGACTACTGGAATATACTGTAATTCTGCAATTCACTAGCTGAAACTAGAAGTTCAACTTTCATAACATTTCTATATATAGTGCAACAACTATTCTCTTATATCGCAATAACTCATAACTCAGCTATGCTTTCATGCAAACAGATTCGTTCACTGTAAATAGATTTCATATCTATTCCACGTCTCTATACTGATTTCATATTACTGAACATACAAATATACTGTATTGAAAAGAATACTCAATCTGAAATACTTTATCACATTTATTCGCATCTTACTGAAATTACTTGTAAAGCATACACATTTATTTTACTAATCATTTTATTTCATTTGAACTATGCAAATTAAAAGTCTAGGGATGATAACTATGCTCGGCATCCGAGAAATCTCTATTACCCACATATGCACATAAACAACATTTTCATATACGCAATATCTACGTTTAAACGAGTTAAACCTTGATAACTAAGTGAGATAATACTCACCCAATTCGGTGTGTTCGTATACACCGAAAATGTCCACAAACATGCCTAATTCTGCTTTTCTGCAACTTTGCACCCCGTGCAACTGATCTGCACCCCGTGCAACTGATCTGCACGCCGTGCAAACTGGCCGACTATCTATCCTATTTTTTTCTGTAACTTTGCACGCCGTGTAAACTGATTTGCACGCCGTGCAACCTATGCAGAAACGGAAAACTCATTGAAGATGAACTTGATCAAAAACTAAGTCTTAAGTTAACACTACAAATTCATGATCAAGACCTTATGCCGAAGTCAGAACTACCTCTTTTAATACCTTTTACGCTCAGGTTGACTCTAATCAAGCATGCTGCTGCAAGCAGCAGCTCCTTCACGCCCAGGTGAAAAGGAAGCTTGGTTGGGTGCTGATTGAGGACTGGAAGCTGTGGATTTGTATTGTGGCCTCTTGGGCGAAGTCGCTGGCGCCGTTTGGTGGTGTTCACCTCAAACTTGTTCCTACGCTGGCCAGGAAACTAAGCAGCAGCTGATCTGTGAACCAAAGCCTTTCCAATGAACTTGTTCACCAACACTAGCCGCCTTCTATGATACATCAAGAGATGATCTCCTCTTGGCCCGGATCCAACCCTCACGAGGGTACTCCTCGGCGGTCGCGTGAATGACTTGCTATGGCTGTCTCCAGGTGATTCCTGGGAGCAGAACGCCTTGTGGACCAACTCGTTGGCTACGGTACTGCTCATGTTCCCAGCTCACGCACCACCAGATCCACTGGATACTAGAAGCCGGACCGTCGGCGACCACACACAGGAAAGACCCCGGCGAGATCCGTCTCTCGCCCTGACGATTCAGTCCAAAAGTGTCGCCCTTGTTCCTATGGGGCAGGGTCGTTGTCTGGTTTTGATGATCCTCCTCGGGAGTGAGAAAACTGAAGAAGCAATCTGAGAGAACCTGCCGACCTCCCCTGGATGACCGAAGCAACAGTTCTTTCCCCCCGCTGCTGATCGAGCGCAGCAATGGGGCGCCGCCGACGCTACTGCTTGCTAGATCGAGCTGTTGTTAGGGCACCGCTAGGACGAGCTAGAGGAAGAAGAAAGGAAGGAGAGGAGTGGGCAGAGGCAAGGTGTTGATGGACGAAGCCAAGGGCGCTCAAATCGCCCTGCCTTCTGCTCTTGCTCGGTCTGGATGAGCGCCGCTTAGGCGGTTGCCTACTGTTCTATCGGGAAGAGATAGAGGAGAAGAGGGTAGCCGACCCACTTAATGCAAATCAAATTGGAAAAATTGCATTTCAGTCCAGGATTCTTAAAATTGCCATAACTATGGCCTCGGGGGTCCAAATTGGATGATTTCTTTTGCACCCAATCAAGCACAAACTTCTCTACCTACTCAAAGCATGGAAACATACTGATTAAACTATTTCACTGGATCAAGCTCTAATTGAAACTTGTATACTTACTTCAACTTAATTAACTTAATTATTAACACTGCAATTATCATTAGTTGCCTCAGAGGTTTCAATCTCAACCATTGATTCACATATTAACTTATTTGATTAACCATGATATTTAATTTGATATTCAACACTAATTGAGGTGTTTCACGTAATTCGAGGTATTTATTGACTAACCCTGATATGGGTCGTAACAATCTCCCTCCCTTATAAGAATTTCGTCCCGAAATTCCTAAAAGAGAAAAGGAAACTTGTTACGCACATCTAATCCCAAAACTTCCCATGTGGCTCCTTCTAGGTTGTAGTTTCTCCACAACACCTTCTCTAAGGTATCTCACAATTCTTAAGTTTCTTGATCCTCAGATCAGCTATTTGTATTGGTCCCTCAACATAGGACACATCTGATCTAATTCTAGATCAAACCACAAAACATTGTCTTTGTAAAACTGTTATAACAGTATCTCAATTTATGGTAATTACTGAGAAATTATCATACTATACATACAGACAAACTAAAATTCTTAAATAAACAGAATGCATGTCAATTTGGTACTAAAATGAAATCATGCAATTTAACTGTTAAACATCATCACATCTCATAATGAAAATTGATATCAATATACTTGATTCATCGTACACCCTATCCTTAGGGTTTCATTTGCCTTATTCATTCATCACATGCCAACACCCTACTCTTAGGGTTATCTCATTCGCTAGTCACATGGCAACACCCTACTCTTAGGGTTTCTGTTATCTCATCTGTTTGATTGCAGTTCAAATCACAATACGGTATCATTCTAGAACAGGTAGAGCAGTATATTCAAAATCATTGTAATTACTGAGTAATCTTTATATCATGCATGCAGGCATATTTAAAATTCATAAATATTCCAAACTCAAATCAATTTTGGCACATACATACTGAATTCATGTAATTGAACGTCTTATTACACCAATCAGTGTAATTTACTTCACCTATAAGAAACCATCTATAATATTTATCAATTGTCTGAAATTTCTCGAAGTACGTGCATATTAACCATATTCCTAGTTTGTGCATCACATAACTCAATTAAGAGTTATTTACGTATCATAACACAAATATTTAATAGTACTTGAGAATTTCTAATAATATCTCAGAGAAACGTGTCAATTCATGTAACTTTTAAGTCATACACATTAACATAACAGGAAGCATGCAATTAGGTTTATTTACATATTTTAATGCTATCTTACTATCTTGAAATCATGCACCTAATGGTTTACCAAATTTGTATTGCATGGGTTTATATTCAAACCGGACCATTATCAGTTGTGTATTTCTAACTCAACATTCACACTAAGCAAACTCTATAAGACTTAAATGTTCATCCCTACTTCCACTGAAAAGCAAAACACATGCTCTCAGCATGTCCTCAAGAGTCTGAATGGTTCTCTCAGACTGGCCATCCGTCTGCGGTTGAAAAGGTTATACTGAATCTTAACTTTGTGCCCGAAGCACGATGCAACTGTTTCTACAATCCTAAATGTGAACTTAGTATCTCAATATGATATGATTGAAACTGGATTACCAGGCAATCTAACTATTTCATTCATGTATATCTTGGTCAAGTTTCGAGACATCAAAGGTTGACTTAATATGAAGAAAGTGAGCAGACTAAATTAGTCTATTCACAATCATTCATATCAAATCACAACCTCTAGGTGTCCTGGGTAATCTTACCACAAAATCCATTGTGATAAATTCCCATTCCCATTCAGGCATAGAAAAAGATTACAAGGTAGCTATAGATTTCTAGGGTTCAGCCTTAACCTACTGGTACACACTACTTTTAACCACATACTCAACTACATCCTTTTCACACCAGGTCACCAATACAACTCCTGAGATTCATATATATATATTTTTGTGTTTCCTGAAAGCATAGCACACATCAATACACACACTTCCATAAGAATCTTTTCTTTCAATTCACTATCTCAAGGTACACACAACATGTCATGCTAATACAACACCTTATCATCTAAAAACTTAAACTCTGGTCTCTTTTCCTCCTATCATGTCATGCATGGTCTGGTTTAACTCACTATCACCCTTTAGTAGTTCCTTGATCTGATCATAAGAAGTAGGCTTGACTTGCATCTGTGCAATCAAACCACTCTGTGCTGTCACCCCTAAGTCTAAGTTCAACTCCCACATTTCTACTAACAGGTCTCTATTGAAACCTGTCATAGAGAATGCATTAGCTGTTGAACTTGACTTTCTGCTGAAAGCATCATTCACCACATTCTCTTTACCAGGGTGGTAATCTATTGTAACATCGTAAAGATAGTGACGCCATGTCTTAAAAACATGAACTACATCAACTATCTTCAGATCATATATCGGATAATACTCCGCATTCTATGCTACTTTCTTATTGTTTACATTTCAGTTTTATATTTTACTCTTTTCTCTAAGTCATTTCATGTTGTTCATGTACCGTTCAGATTAACTACCTTTAAACCCTAGATCACTATCAAAGCCAGCTTACTTTTCATAGATCAAATCTCAGGGTCTTATTTTATAGAGATGCTAGTATTCAAGATTAAATCACTAGCGACATCCCTTGAACTATTTCAACTCTAATCATTCTAGGGTTTGGTCCTTATCAATAACATAACGTTATTGTGTGTGTGTGTGTGATCGATCATATAGATCAATTTGAGCTGCTTGGGTCAATAACATATTAACCCAACACTCAACTTTAATTATATTGGCTGAAAATTCAGTTTTCACAATAGTTTTCTGTAATTCGTTTATTAAATAGATAACAGAAGCTCCAAAAATTCTGGAAATTTTATATGTTATACCTAATGAAGATTTAGACCTCCAGTAAAAATTTGAGATCATTTCTAATTACCAATAAATAATTAAAAATCAAACAGTGCACTTCTATATTGCAGTCTGCAGCAGATTCGGTCGAGTTGTAAACTCGGCCGACACCCTCACTGTAGAGATCAAAAGTCATCCAAAAATTACGCCAATTTAGTAGAGTGTCTAAAATTGTGTCTTTCAAGCACAGTTAAAATTTGAGATCAATTGGATATACAAATAAAAAGATAAAATTTAATTACCACACTGCTATATCATTCTGAAAATGTGATCGGTCGAGTTTGAAACTCGGTCGATAAACAAGTCAGAACATACTTCAAAAATTCTGATATTTTCCAATGTTGTTTATATTTTATATATCCAAATTTGAGCTAAATCAAAGTTACACATAAAATACCAAAAATCATTTACTGAGACACTTTACTTATCAAATTTTGTGTTTATGTATCATCAAAACCCTATTTTGGGCCGATTAGGGTCTATGCTTCTCAAACCCTAAATATCAAGACAAAAGAACATTTAGACTTCTTATCATAGTTAAAACATCCTAGTGTATATACATTCTTACTATGTTACGGGTCTAATTCATCCAGAGTCTACTCTTATTTTACTGTTAATAGGAGTCATTAAATCCCAGTAACGCATCCTGCCAGCCGGACCAGGCCGAACCTGTAGTCCTGAAGCCAAGAGCTACTCGGGATTAATCTACCCCTATTAATCTTAAACATGTGGAATGAATATCCACTCAGAGCAAACTCATTTAAACATAAATTTGGGTCTACTTTAGTACTAATAAAACAAACACTTAACAATTCACTTCATGACACAACAATATAAAAGAATCATGTTTACTTTACAAACTGAAAATTTCATTTCATGCATATAAAAGCATTTCTAGTGATCTTTAAATCAAATAAACAATAATAGACAAGAGTTGAATTGCATCTTATATGTAATCTCTTATTCCTACATTAATTTCTGATCTCTTAACCCTGAGATTTCTAGGGTTTTCTCTCTAGCCTATCCTTCCTCTGCATACCTGGCCAGGGCATCCAGAGAAGAACATACAGAGTAGCTTGATACTGGTCAATCTAAGTATTCAGATACCTGGCCAGGGTATCTAAACACTCAGACCTCCCAGAGCTAAAACACATCAGCTATTATTTGCCTCACTTATAACTTTATCTTTTGATCTTAATGATTCTTAACGACTCAACTTAAACTCTTTACTTGGTTATCGTGACCACATCCTTTTCCTGCCATCTGTAATAGTATAACAAAACACTTCCTATTAGAAAATTACAGACAGAAGAAAAACTCTTAAACCTTAATCCTATTGGTCTCTTATCGTCCCCTGACCTTGACTTAGAGTAACCATTTACTCAACCTATGCTCTGATACCAAGATGTCAGACCCCGATCTCACACTAACCACTAATCACGAGATTAGGGCGCGACAGATGGATTATCACATAAACAAATCGCTGAGAACTTTTTCTTTTTAAAACCTCGTAATGATATCCGGATTATTGCTGTAAACTAAAACATGATAAACTATTATGGAAGCATTTCAATTAACCTGGCTAGAGAACATAAACAGAGTTTACAACATGTAACATTGTTTAACAGAAAGTAAACATAACAGTTAATTTACATCTTTTACACATTCGCCATACATACTCTCTCTCACCCACACCATGTCCCAAGGATCGAGGGGAAAGGACTAAGAGACCACTATCTAACTAACTATATATACCTTCTACTGACTAGGGTGGTAAGATCCTTCAGATTCCTGGAACTGTCGCTGACCTGAAAATGTTTGAGTAGAGGAATGAGCCTACTCGCTCAGTGAATAATATTTCACTTAGCCATCATCGGATAACTCCATAATTTTACATTTAACAGGAATATGTGGATAAAATAACAAACTGAGCAGATCAAATTAAACAGTGCAATTATCACAGAAAAGTATACTGAACATTTAAAGAACAAGTATTATAAATTATAAATCTGAACATACACAAGTTTCATATTAATCTACCTTAATTCTAAGTAATCATCTTTTAACTTATGCCCAGATCATATGCAGTGTACTCTGTATATAAAGTCTCGTAGCAAACTACGAACCCACCGTACAAGACTTAGCGACACATCCGGGAAATGCTAAGTCTGACTTCCGTCCTGGTCTGCGTCAGGACTCTCAGGCTCACACGGCCTCTCTGTACTCTTAAAGAGTGTACTCTAGACTCCTCCTCTAACCTGAGCACACAGGCGGAGAGTCTGGGTTACCATTGTGACACACGCACAGATTATTGTTGAATAACCCCTATTTACTCCAGTGCCACCGTGACACACGCACGGATTATTATTGAACACTGCCTCTCTGTCCTCGTGCCACCGTGACACACGCACGGATTATTGTTGAACACGAGCCACCGACCATCTAGACACACGCTAGGTAGGTCATTTCACCCCTAAGGCACAGACCTCTCAAAGGGGTTCTATGGTGTCAGGGCATCTAAGTCTAACACATTTTATTATAACAAGAAAACTCTTATAACATTTTGTCTCTCTCTCACATATTCGACTACTGGAATATATTGTAATTCTGCAATTCACTAGCTGAAACTAGAAGTTCAACTTTCATAACATTTCTATATATAGTGCAACAACTATTCTCTTATATCACAATAACTCATAACTCAGCTATGCTTTCATGCAAACAGATTCGTTCACTGTAAATAGATTTCATATCTATTCCACGTCTCTATACTGATTTCATATTACTGAACATACAAATATACTGTATTGAAAAGAATACTCAATCTGAAATACTTTATCACATTTATTCACATCTTACTGAAATTTCTTGTAAAGCATACACATTTATTTTACTAATCATTTTATTTCATTTGAACTATGCAAATTAAAAGTCTAGGGATGATAACTATGCTCGGCATCCGAGAAATCTCTATTACCCACATATGCACATAAACAACATTTTCATATACGCAATATCTACGTTTAAACGAGTTAAACCTTGATAACTAAGTGAGATAATACTCACCTAATTCGGTGTGTTCGTATACACCGAAAATCCACAAACACGCCTAATTCTGCTTTTCTGCAACTTTGCACCCCGTGCAACTGATCTGCACCCCGTGCAACTGATCTGCACGCCGTGCAAACTGGCCGACTATCTATCCTATTTTTTTTTGTAACTTTTCACGCCGTGCAAACTGATTTGCACACCGTGCAACCTGTGCAGAAACGGAAAACTCATTGAAGATGAACTCGATCAAAAACTAAGTCTTAAGTTAACACTACGAATTCATGATCAAGACCTTATGCCGAAGTCAGAACTACCTCTTTTAATACCTTTTACGCCTAGGTTGACTCTAATCAAGCATGCTGCTGCAAGTAGCAGCTCCTTCACGCCCAGGTGAAAGGGAAGCTTGGTTGGGTGCTGATTGAGGACTGGAAGCTGTGGATTTATATTGTGGCCTCTTGGGCGAAGTCGCTGGCGCCATTTGGTGGTGTTCACCTCAAACTTGTTCCTGCGCTGGCCAGGAAACTAAGCAGCAGCTGATCTGTGAACCAAAGCCTTTCCAATGAACTTGTTCACCAGCACTAGCCGCCTTCTATGATACATCAAGAGATGATCTCCTCTTGGCCCGGATCCAACCCTCACGAGGGTACTCCTCGGCGGTCGCGTGAATGACTTGCTATGGCTGTCTCCAGGTGATGCCTGGGAGCAGAACGCCTTGTGGACCAACCCGTTGGCTACGGTACTGCTCATGTTCCCAGCTCACGCACTACCGGATCCACTGGATACTAGAAGCCGGACCGTCGGCGACCACACACAGGAAAGACCCCGGCGAGATCTGTCTCTCGCCCTGACGATTCAGTCCAAAAGTGCCGCCCTTGTTCCTATGGGGCAGGGTCGTTGTCTGGTTTTGATGATCCTCCTCGGGAGTGAGAAAACTGAAGAAGCAATCTGAGAGAACCTACCGACCTCCCCTGGATGACCGAAGCAGCAGTTCTTCCCCCCCGCTGCTGATCGAGCACAGCAATGGGGCGCCGCCGGCGCTACTGCTTGCTAGATCGAGCTGTTGTTAGGGCACCGCTAGGGCGAGCTGGAGGAAGAAGAAAGGAAGGAGAGGAGTGGGCAGAGGCAAGGTGTTGATGGACGAAGCCAAGGGCGCTCAAATCGCCCTGCCTTCTGCTCTTGCTCGGTCTGGATGAGCACCGCTTAGGCGGTTGCCTACTGTTCTATCGGGAAGAGATAGAGGAGAAGAGGGTAGCCGACCCACTTAATGCAAATCAAATTGGAAAAATTGCATTTCAGTCCAGGATTCTTAAAATTGCCATAACTATGGCCTCGGGGGTCCAAATTGGATGATTTCTTTTGCACCCAATCAAGCACAAACTTCTCTACCTACTCAAAGCATGGAAACATACTGATTAAACTATTTCACTGGATCAAGCTCTAATTGCAACTTGTATACTTACTTCAACTTAATTAACTTAATTATTAACACTACAATTATCATTAGTTGCCTCAGAGGTTTCAATCTCAACCATTGATTCACATATTAACTTATTTGATTAACCATGATATTTAATTTGATATTCAACACTAATTGAGGTGTTTCACGTAATTCGAGGTATTTATTGACTAACCCTGATATGGGTCGTAACATGCTCTGTCGGTCGAGTTTGCCCTGTCTGAAACTCGACCGATAGGCACCAATGGGTGTTACCAACAACTGTCATCGGTCGAGTTATCAATGTACAGAACTCGACCGATAACACTGTGCACATAATACACAGTTGGCATATTGAATGATAATTTCTCTCTCAACTAGATTTTCTCAACCAATAGCCTTATTATTTGGCACTCTCATTTGGTACCTTTACATATGCATATTTCCATGCTTGAAATTTCCTATCTTGCTTACAACTCTATCTCTCAAATTTCTCTAAATTGGTATATCTATATCTTGCAATTACTTGCTTTGAGTTGTTTTGCAGGTTTTGATAATGATCTCTTTGGATCTCTTGGTTGTGTCTAAAAAGTTCTTTCGTTGTACTCCAACTTGCTACATCTATCTAGTTGTATATCTTGTTTTGATACAACCTTGAGGTTCTTAGTGGTAATCATCGTTTGGTAAGGATGCATATTTGTATGTGAGTTATATCCTTTCATGCTTCTAAATTGCATAACTCTTTGTTTAGATATATCTCTACATCTACTCATAGCTTGTTTTATCTTGTGTATCTTTTAGTATCTCTTGCTATGATCTAGATCCTACTAGTAGTCCTAACTTGTGATATCATCTACTAGTAGTTCATATTCATGTAGTTCTAACCTTGTTTATTATTGGCATCTTTGCTCATCTATATGCTATGCTTGTATCTTGTCTCATACATGCTCAAGCTTGTTCCTTGAATTGCATATCTACTATCTTGAGTTGCTTGCATAACATTGTGATGTAGGGTACATAGATCTACATTATATGTAGAAATTGGAGTAGTTTTTGGATTTTATGCAACTTTTGCTCCAGTTTTAGTTTTTGGTGCAAGACTAGTGTTTTTCTGAGCAAAACTCATTGCTACGCGATGAACTCTGATGGTTTTTGGTCAAATTTCGTCATCTTGAGGGTCAAAATTATGTTTTATTGTTTTTCTGCAACACTTTATCTTGCATTTTGGGTTGTTCAAGTGCATGCTTTAACTTGCTTTTCTTTATATGCCTAGACAAGCCCCTATCTGTGCTCTTATACTCTCCTTATATATATATTTGTGTTATCTCCTTTCTCTTTAACAAGTGATGTTTCTTATTTCTTCATAACCCCACTTTTTGAAATGACAAAGGGGGAGAAAGGTATGTCTTCTTTTAAAAGAGGAAGAAGGCATGTCTTACATGAAGAGGAGAAGTATGTCCATGTATAGGGGAGAAGGTAAATGGGAGAAGACATATATGTGTAGAACATATATGAGTAGAAGACATAATATTCTATAAATGTTATGAAAGCTAACCATGCAGGAGAAATAACATCAATTGAGGGGGAGCATATGAGCTCAAATCCTATTGAAACCCCTAGGTTTCTCCAAAGGTATGATTTTCCTTAAAAGCTTTCAATACATTTATGGAATGGTTTGTCATCTTCAAAAAGGGGGAGAATGTTGACTTAAGGTCAATTAGGTCAATGTTGATTTAAGGTCAATTAGGTCAATGTTGACTTAAGGTCAATTAGGTCAATGTTGACTCACGTCTAAATTGACTAAACCCGTGTTTTGATGATGACTAACCATTCCACATATTGGTGTCTAATGTCTCTACTTGAGTGATTTCATATTAGGTATAGACACACTTCAAATGCCCTAACTTGCACATATCAAATTGGAGAAAAGACAAGTCAAAGTCAATACAAGTGCACATTTTTGTAATATGATGTAAATCCATTAGAATCATGTTGTAAATCACTTGTAATGATTGTATGACTTGTAATTAAGCTTAGAAAACATCAGGAGCACTTAGATCGAATGTTAGATCACTTTGGATGCAACTTTGAAAATTGATTACAGGCACTTTGTCGGTCGAGTTTCCCAGCCTAAAAACTCGACCGATCATCCTTGATCAATTTTCTGCAGATTGCATCGGTCGAGTTGTGTTTACACAGAATTCGACCGATCAAGTAACTGACCATTTCGATTCCTAATGGTCGGTCGAGTTTTGTCAGGACAAACTCGACCGATCATTTGAGTATCGGTCTTGTCATTTACTTGATCGGTCGAGTTACCCTTATAGAAACTCGACCGATTGCACTGTATGGAAAAGTGTAGAAAAGTGCTTCTAGCCGTTGTGGAGTTGCAACAAGTGAAAATACATCTGTTGCAAGCCACAAAATGGCTAGTTTTCGTTCTCAAGTGTTCCCAAAGGCTAAGAGGCATCCCCAGCTATAAATAGGACCCCTTGGGCTTCATTCCAAGGTTGAGCATTCATTGCAAACTCTATGTGAGGTTCCTATTCTATAGTTGAGTGCTTCCTACAGCCTCCTCTCTCTCTCTCTAAGCTTAATCACTTGCTACATCCATTAGAGTGAGTAGGAAATCTGTAAGAGAGCTAGTCCTACATGTATATCTTGTTAGGCTCTCACTTCCACCACCTCCCCCATCTCTCATTTCAATCATGAAGATGAAGGTTCTCTCTTGGATAAGAGAGGTGAAGAAGAACAAGGGAAGGAGTCCCTTGGTGAAGATCAAGGCTAAAGACTTGGAGCTAGAGTGGGTAAGCCCTTGGTGAAGGCAGAAGACTCCTTGCTCAAGTGGGTAAGTCCTTGGTGGAAGCTTCTCCGAGTGAAGGTGAAGTCAAAGGCGGAAGATCCAAGAAGAGTGGGTAATTCCTACAAGACTGAAGACTTGTACAAGCGTAGGTAAGTCCTTAGAAGAAGGTGGAAGACTCCTTGGAAAGTGGGTAAGTCCTTGGTAAGGTTGAAGACTCTTTGTATTGGATTGGTAAGTCCTTTGTTTGGTCATGTATTGTAAGTCTTATGAATGAATATAAGAATGCAATGGTTAGGAAATCCTATAGGTTGACCTCTCTAGGTAAGTGGACTGACATACTTCTAGTTTGAAGTGTGGAACCACTCTAAATAGCTTGTCTACTTATGTTTGCTCAATCTCTCTCATCCTTGCTATGCATGTTTTAGTTGCACTCAAATTACCTATTTAGCAACATTATCTTGTGATATATCTTGAAGGTCTAATGAATTTTATTTAAGTGCATTCAGCTCTATTCACCCCCCCTCTAGAGCATCTAATCACCCATCTAGGATCCAACATAATGTTTATCTTTGGTGATTCTTTTCTAATCCTTGTGGTGCGCTAATCTCCTGTTGTTTGGTTCTATTCCTCCTTGCTCCATCCCGCATGACAGGCTTCATGGTTGTAGGTCCATAGGTCTTGGTTTCTACTTTGTATCATTTTTAGATTCCCATGAAGTTTGCAGACTCACCGGTAAGCCCTTCAGTGTGTTTTGGTGATGGAAGACAATGTTTTGATTCATCGTTTTGGAGCTCCAAGGTTTTGTGTTCTCTAGGTGTTCCTTATGACTATAGAACAAAGGAGATGACAAACTTGTATTTCACGGTTGTACCCAAGTTTTGATTTGGATTTTGTTACACCTTCTATGGGCGTTTATGTCCTTTCACATTTCATTTAATATCATGTCACAGTGATTCAAAGTATATTAGTTTTACAAGTCTACCCTATCACACATGAAGATTTTGATGCATGGTGTGGGGGCCTTTTCATCTTTTTGATTTGATTTTCTGATTTGAATTTCAGTTAATAGTTTCATCTTAGATAATTCATAACTAATGCTCTAGTGATCGAAAAAATATGCAAAATATGTTCAGAATTGGAAAAATAAACTCTATCCAATGTTTAAGGTTTCATAACCTAAGTCCAATGTAATAAGAAGTCAAAATTTTATGGTTTTTAATGTACATCTTCAATAATGGTATATATATCTAATATATTATTAGGTGAAAATGCACTATTAGAATCTAGTATTTGAACCCTAACCTTCTACTAGAATCATTGAGGTATGTTGCATCCCCTTTGATTCTAAGTTGAGCAATTGTTTTATTTCCTTCCTCTATTTTTACCTATTTGAAGGTATATGTTAAATCTTTCCTTCGAGATCTATGTGACTTCGTTAGGGCCTCAAATATTGAAATTAATTATATATTGACACTACTATGCTGATATTGTACTTTAGTATCTAAGATTTTTAATCTTGTTCATGATATCTCTTGTTGAAACCTAATTAGTGGAATTGATCTACATTTTGCTATTTATACACTAAAACCCTTATTTGCTCCTGGTGGATTTTTATGGTCTGGTGTTTCACCTTTTTTTGGACTATCTTAATTAATAAGTACCATGACTAAACTTTACTTGCCTCTAGATTCCATGCATGTTGATTCAGTTCTTTGATTTTTGGGTATGTGTTCTTTATATTTTGGGATGGAGTTTATGTGATCCATACCCAAGTTTTGTGCCCACCTTTATATATTTGCTAGTTTGTTCATGTGTCATGCTTTATCGGGTTTAGGGTTATGTCCTCTAGCTGCTATTGTTTTTTATATTTTACTAGTACTATGCTTATCTCACATGCATGATAATTATCATTAATGTCGATGGGTCATATGCCCTAATTTCTCTACTTATTCCCTTGAGGTATTCTTTATTTAAATACATGGCAAGTACATTTATTTATTTTCATATTATTGCATTGTTTTCTTTTGATATCCACTTGGATGTCACCTTCCTCTTTGTTTGGGAAGCCTTGCATATACTTGATGTCCTTTTTTCCATCTAATTGCTTAATCAATATCTATATGCACGTACCAATTTTTATGCTGACAACATCCACTTTGTCTTCTCTTGTGGGGTATGCTTCCAACCCCTTAGGTGGAGAGTAAGGAGGCATGGATCAAAGTTGACCAAGACTCATATAGGTGTAGCTAATCTTTCTTAGTAGGTAGATTGAAGTGATTGGTTTACCCTCTACTGGTCTATGTTATAGATTAGTTTCCTACTATGTACACCCTTCTTTGTGAACAACAATGTTAGACATAAATAATTGTAATAGTTAGATTTTTTATCTTCCCCTACTACACTTTATAGTGATTGATACATTACATACTTGAATTATAATATGTCATCCTTTAAGAAAAAATGTTGTCAAATTTGGCATTGGATATTTTGCTATTATTTCACATCAGTAAGTGAGTGGATCCCCTCTCGAGTCCCGCTCCTTACACCCCACATGCAAAAGCCCTAACCTAGAACCATTATACACACACACACACACACACACATATATATATATATATATATATATATATATATATATAATCATATCATGGTTTCCACCGCGCCTCTTAAAGCCAAACCCCACAGCCAATTGGTTCTCATGTTCTTTTACATCTCTGCCAACTTGGTTTATGGAATTGGGCTCCCTTTGATTGTCGGTGGTGCATCCCTTCACCACTGTCAAATTTGTTCTGGGGTGATCCTCCTTGGTACACCCTTTTCTTTATTTTTAGGTCAAAATCACTGATCGAATCCCTCATGCGTTTTCCCCAATATCACCCATAACCTTCTACATATGGACAATGGCTATGGAATGAGCCTGAGATGTGTGATATAACAAGTTAATTTACCATGTTGCCTTTCGATCTCTTTTGATTTGATTATATTCACATGGGTTTTCTCATCTCCTTGTTGATTTCAATTTTATTAACATGTTGCTGATTGGATATCATAATGACTAAATCTCCGTGTCATGTTCTACAGTCTAGAAAAAAATAATACATGGTAAATTTGGTCTTTTGCATATCAATTTCAACTATAAATCATTAAATGCTTTAAATCTTGTAAATATCATAGCTCTCTACTGTGAGCTCCAAAAATAAAAAAAAAGTTCTGGAATCATGAGATTTTCCTCTATTTGTTCATTTCTATTTCATTTCCTGATTCTAAAGTTTTAAATAGATATTTAGGGTCTCAATCTCTCATACACTCTTGATAATAACTGAGGGAAATTGTAATGAGCAAAATTGAGAACTTAGAAATTGATGATGTAATGACCACATTTGTGATTAATTGGTAAACTAGGGTTTACCTGAATGATTACATGCTTGATTAGATTGAACATCGTTTAGACTTGATTAATGATAGTAGATCAATTGTGATGTTTTAAACCTAAGAAGAAACTCTAACTATGATTTTAGTTTGAAGAATTAGGGTTTGAGAAATGTAAACCCTAATCGGCAAAAATTAGGGTTTTGAGAGTACATGAATATGGAATTTGATTAGGATAGCAGTGTGGTAAATGATTTTTCATATTTTCTAAAAATTTTGGATTTTATTGAATTTTGGATATGATATGTATAACTCAATAATGCATATTAGAGAAACATTTCAGAATATTTGAGTGTTTTTTGAATGTGGTTCTCGGTCAAACAATACTTCGACCAAAATGCTGACAAAGTGCTTTTCAGTAGTGTAGTGTTTTATTTTTAATTGATTATTAGTAACTCCAAATGATCTGAAATTTTAATTGGAGATCTGAAACTCAATCATAAACAACATGTAAAATGTTCATAATTTTTGAATGCTTTTAGACCTTATCAGTAGACGAATTACAGTAATTGACATTTCTACAGAATTCTAGATAGAAGTGCACTATTAAATTTTTAATTATTTAATGGAATCTTGGAATGATCTCAAATTTAAACAAAGCTTTGTAAATAAATTATACATAACATTCTAAATTATCATAATTTTTGAGTAGGTTTGATCTTTGAAATACACGAATTTACAGAAACCTTTTTAAGACAAAACAAATTGCTAAAATAAGAAAAAGTATAGTAAGGGGTCAAAGTGCAATTGACCCAAGAAAATTGCTCTATATGGTCAACCTAACACACAAGGAGCTCTCATAAATCGTGATTCAATATAGAGAAATGAAATCTTAGAGAGAGATTTAGGGTTTGAAAGGAGAAATTGATGGAGATGCTAACCTAGGATTTTGCGGTCCGAGGAATGATGAAATCATGTAAGTTTAACTTCTTTGGATATAGTTTCAAGGTGAACCTTCTCTCACATGTCAAAATTCCGTTCCTCCTCTGATTTGATCCAAAATGGTATCAAAACTTCCCCTTTTCTCACTCTTTCTTCATAATCCCTCATTTTTAGGGTTTCTGAGTTGAAAGGAAGAAGAATCGGGTGAATTGCTAGGGTTTTGATATGAATTTGAGATTTTTCAGATATGGGATATGTTTTTAAGGTGTTTTCACACCTTAGGGTGAGTGGGAACTTCCTTTAAATAGTATATTGCATGAAAATTGGTTAAATCAACCATAATCTTTAATTGCTTAGTATTCGACTACAAACCCTGAATTGTCTATTTGTTCTAAGTTGTTGCAAAATGATATGAAATGGATTCTTCCTTTGTTTGAATGAATTTTAGATGATAAAATCATATTAGAAATGTATACAATGCATTCTAATGAGAATTCCCTAAGTATTCACAGAGGTTATAAGAGTAAACTGAAATATAGGGAATTTGTCTATGACTAAAATTTGTTGTATAAGTAAATAGAGAAAGTTGCTTATCTAGATCCCCTTGGGTTTGAATGTTTGTTTATCTAAATTCATAGTACATATATGTCAGATACTATCTTGGATTTTGTTTAAAGTGAGTAGTGTTTGTTTGGTAACTCAGTGAAGAGGGTGAAACCCTAGTGCGAGGAAAGTTGGATATTTGCAAATAGATATCGTGAAATCCATTTGAAGGGATTTTCTTGACATGATAGACTTTATTTATTCAATGTTATTATTGATGCATGATATCCCAGTGAATGGCATGGAAACCCAAATTCAGCTCAGTTCCAAGGTTTGATACATATATTGATTTTATATGATTTTTTGATAGTAGTCTTTATTCAGTGAATGTTTATGTCACATGAAATCTTTATGGGAGCCATGGGAATAAGTTGTTGCCTAGTGAGAGGTGACAAGATGTGTGATGACCTTGTGAGCCATGAAAATACTTGTACAACCAGTGAAATGAATACCTTGGTCTATGGGCCTAGAGGTAACAATGCTATGTGATGATCTAAGGGTTTAAATACCCAGATCCAGTAATTATGATAATGATGTGAAGGGATGAGAATTCCCAATAATGTGATAAGGGATTGATATCCCATGTATCATGTGTTGTAAATATTTGAAAAGTACGTGATAGACAGATTACACCTTTCTTTGTAGCATTTGTTGTGATTAAATGAAACCCTAAGGGTAGGGTGTTCAATGAATCAAGTATTGTGATATGAATGTTCTCAATTATTATTAATAATTCTTGTCATGATAAGTAATTAACTCTTAATTGAGTTATGAGATGCACAACTCAAGATTTGGGTTGATATGCACGTTCTTTGAGAAATTACCAATAAGTTGCAGGTGCTATTGACGATTACTCATATGTCAAGTAATTAACTCTTATCATTGTAAGAGGATGATAAATTACACAATTCTAGTGTTTATGTTCCAAGTGGACATGTAATCTATTTATTTAAGAATTTTAGTGTTACGACCCGCGTCGAGCTTAACCTGTAAGTATGTTGTTAAGCATGTGTTTTAGCTGCTTTGCTAAGCTGTAAGCTTGTTTTTGTTAATAATGTTTATAATGGATACGAGATGTGCTTAGTGTGAATCCTAGCCCTTAAAACGGGTAGGATCTTACGCTTGAAGCGTTGCCAGAGAAATCGTTCGAATCCGACCTTCGAGTCAAAAGTTGCATGTTTTTGGGCTTGTAGGGACCTGTTTGTAATTTTTGAAAGTTCTCGGACTTTATGTTTTGGTCCCTAGGTTTTCGTTCTTATCTTTCTTTCCCTTTACTTGTTTCTTTCCAGAAACGATAGAACGCAGAGCGTTCTTTTCTTCTTCCTTCGCGTGAGAGAGAGAGAGAGAGAGAGAGAGAGAGAGAGAGAGGGAGCTGAGAAGGGAAGAACGTCTTGGAGCCAAGGTTTTGCTCCGGCCAGCAGCTACGAATCATCTTCTTCCCTCTTTCCATCTTCTTCTCCATCAATTCGATCCGGCTAGCAGCAGGAGCTGCGTTTGCAAGGTGGTGGTCTGGAGATTAGGGTGCAAAGAGCATCCCTAGCTCGTCCTTCCTCCCCCTCCAGCCAGTTCTTGGTGGTGTGCACCAATTGCGGGTGATTTGCAGCGCAAATTGGAGGTTTTGCCCGTCGATTCGAGTGAAATCGACATCTGCAGGTCCGTTTTTATTTTCTGTCTGTGCGCGGTTCGGCCGAGTTTGTGTTTGGTCGGCCGAGTTTCTTATTTAGGCAATCGAACAGTGTTTTGGTCGGCCGAGTTTGGTCTTGAATCGGCCGAGTTTCTTTGTAGGTAAACAAGCGGTGTTTCGATCGGTCGAGTTCTCCAGAGTGATCGGCCGAGTTTCCTGCTGATCGGCCGAAATTGGTTGGCCGAGTTTCAGAAACTGAGGAGTAATCGGCCGAGTTTCAGAGTGTGAGTGGCAGTTCATTCAGAAATCATTATTTAACTCAATTTAAGTGCTTAATTGCTTTAATGTCAGTTGGTATAACTTCTAAACAGCTTAGCACATACAATAGTTTATTATAGATTCAATAGAACTTGAGATACGTAATATGATTGATGAAAAAGATGGAATATCCTGTTTTACAGTTGTAATGCATATGCTGAATAAAGATGGTTGATTAGTAATGAATTTGAATAAGTGGCATTGAGTCATGTTTAAAGATGACAATGATATATATATATGAGTTTAAAAGAGATGTTCAGAATGTGAAATAAGTATGAAATGTGATTTTCCTATTTAATTGTTTAAATGTTAAATCAGTTAATAGACTTAGGTGCCCTAACACCGTAGAACCCCTTTGAGAGGTCTGCACCAGGGGGGTGAAACTCGTGTTCAACATCAACGCGTGCGATGTCACGGTGGCACGAGGATGGAAAGGCAGTGTTCAACAACAACGCGTGCGATGTCACGGTGGCACTGGAGTAAATAGGGGTTATTCAACAACAACGCGTGCGATGTCACGGTGGTAACCCGGTAAGACTCTCCGCCTGTGTGCTCAGGTTTGAGGAGGAGTCTAGAGTTCACTCTTTTGAGAGTACAGTGAGGCCGATGAGCCTGAAGGCCGATGAGCCTGAGAGTCCTGCAGCAGACCAGGGCTGATAGTCAGACTTAGCATTTCCCGGGTGTGTCGCTAAGTCTTGTACGGTGGGACCGTAGTTCGTTACGGATCTTTATATGCAGAGTACACTGCATATGATTAGGGCATAATAATATAAATATGTAAACATATAGGATCACAGTAAATTAATATATTCGAACCTTTGTGCCAATTCTATACATCTGTTTATTTATTTAAAATATCTGTTGTTGCATAAGAATGTGATTATTATCTGTAAATCTGCTATGTCATTAGAACTGTCCTGCTTGTACTGCACTTATGTTTTATTTCAATTTTATAAATCTGATGAGTTGTTTAGTGATAGCTAAGTGAAATGCTATTCACTGAGCGAGTAGGCTCATACCTCTACTCAAAACATTTTCAGGTCAGCATCAGCAACAGGAATCAGAAGGATCGTTTCATCCTAACGCCTAGTCTATAGAAGGTTTGTAGTTAGTCTAGTTAGAGGTCTCTTAGTCCTTTCCCCTCGGTCCTTGGGACATGGTGTGGGTGAGAGAGAGTATGTTTGTGGAATGTGTATAAAGATGTAAATTAACTGTTATGTTTAATTTATGTTGAACAATGTAATTTGCTGTAGACTTTGTATATATTTCCTGTCAGTTTAATAGAAATGCTTCTGCAGTTTGTTTGGTTTTGGTTTATAGCCTAAATCAGGTTATCTTTTGAATGTCTTTAAGATGTTTGAAAAAGTGATGAATGGTTTGGCTTGTGCGTAAATCCCTTTGTCGTGCCTTAATCTCGTGGTCTGTGGTTAGTGTGAGATTGGGGTGTGACATCTTTTGGTATCAGAGTGTAGGTTGAGTACATAGTTACTCAGAGTCCAAGTCAGGGGACGATAAGAGACCAATAGGATTAAGGTTTAGGTGTCTTTCTTCTATCTGTAGTTTTCTAACAGGAAATATTCTGTTATATCATTGCAGATGGCAGGAAGAGGCTTTGATCGTGATGATCAGGCCGAGAGCCATGTTGGCCCTGATCCTTTGTACTTGGGTCCAGGTGGTGGTGACCACGTGGATGAAGCATCCCGGATGTACAGGATGTTTCTGGAAACCAGAGAGAGGTACAAGGCTGATAGGCGAGCTTCTACTTCTACCAGCAGCAAGGATCTGATGCGATCTTATGAGCTTATGAAGAAGCTTGGTGGCACAGAGTTTAGTGGCACTACAGATCCACCAGAGGCTGATGAATGGTTTAGACAGATAGAGAAGGTCTTTCACCTGATGGAGCTTCCAGAAGAGAAGAAGATTAATCATGCAGTCTACCTTTTGACAGGCGATGTAGAGTTGTGGTGGCGTGGTGTGGAGGAAAAGAGGAGAGGTACAGAGCTTTCTTGGCAGGATTTCTCTGAGGAGTTTCATCTTAAATTCTATCCACCCACTTTTCTTAATGAGAAAATCAGGCAGTTACAAAACATTAAGCAGGGGAACATGACAGTTACTGAGTATGAAGCGCTTTTCACCCAGTTAGCGAACTTCTGTCCGCAGCTTGTTCCCGACAACATAGAAAGATGCAGAAGGTTTCAGGAAGGGCTAAGGCCAGAAATTCGGCATACAGTTTCTGCTACTAGCAGGAGGAACAGAGAGAACTTTGGTGAGTTTGTTGAGGCTGCTAGACAGGTTGAAGAATCTGTGAATGCTGATAAGGTGCCTGACTCTAAGAAGAGATCTGCAGATTTCAGTAGAGGACAGTCCAATAGTGGATACAGAGGTGGAGGTAGAGGGTTCTTTTCTAAACTCGGACGTGGCTTTAGTTGTTTCAATAGACAGAGATCTGAGGATGTTGCTTCTTCTAGAGGCAGAGGGGGATACAACCCAGGGAGATGGGGCAGTGCCGCTAGTGGACAGTCTTCTGGGTCGTCAATGTCAGTGACAGGTCCCCAGGGACAAGGGATACCGCCATGTGATAAATGTGGAAAACTACATTCTGGTCCGTGTTGGGGTGCAAGTTGTTTTGTCTGCGGATAAGTAGGACATTTCAGAAAAGAATGTCCTCAACTTCGACGAGCAGCATTGCAAGCTTTCCAGCCTCAGTACCATGATGTTCTGAGTTCTTCTGTGGCTTCTGGGTCTAGAGGTGGTGGAGCACCTAGTGGCAGGAGTGGTCAGAGAGGACAACGTGGCAGAGGGAGAGCTTCAGCACGTTTCTTTTCTTTGACACCTCAGGAAGGTATAATCTCTTCACAAGTTGTTACAGGAGAGATGCTTTTGTTTAATAGTATACCAGTTTCAGTTTTGATAGATCCGGGTGCTACTCACTCATTCATACGACGCTCTTTAGTTGGTGAACTTCATTTGTTAACTCAAGAGTTGATAGATGAGTTAGTGTTGAGGGTTCCACTAGGTGGACCAACAGTTTTATTCGAGTTCTGTCCCGGATGCTTGTTATCTTTTGGAGGTTACATCTTTGCTGCTAATCTCATACCCTTGGATGTAAATACTTTTCAAGTCATCTTGGGTATGGATTGTCTTGAGACATATCGAGTGCAACTCGGTTGTTGGAAGAAGGAAGCTACCTTTCAACTAGGTGAATTTTCTTGTGTCTTTACTGGAGACAGGAAAGTTCTGCCTACATGCATAGTATCAGCTGCTGTAGCTGATAAGATGTTACAGAAAGGATGTGAAGCGTTCCTTGCTCATGTGATTGACACCAGAGCAGAGAAGAGCACCGCCAATGTTTATGATGTGCCTGTGGTCCGTGAGTTTTCTGATGTTTTTCCAGAAGAATTACCAGGCTTACCTCCTGTCAGAGACATTGATTTTGAGATTCAGGTATATCCATGTAGTCATCCAGTAGCACTGCCAGCCTATAGAATGGCACCTGCAGAGTTGAAGGAACTCAAGGTGCAGTTGCAGGAGTTGCTGGATAAGGGTTTCATTAGACCCAGTTCTACACCGTGGGGTGCTCCAGTCCTGTTTGTTAAGAAAAAGGATGGTACCATGCGTCTCTATATAGACTACAGGCAACTAAACAAGATCACTATTAAGAACAAGTATCCTTTGCCGAGAATAGATGATCTGTTTGATCAGTTGCGTGGAGCGACGATCTTCTCTAAAATCGATTTGAGATCTGGATATCATCAGCTCAGAATAAAGGCTTCTGATATTCCCAAGACAGCTTTCAGAACCAGGTATGGACATTATGAGTTTTTGGTCATGTCGTTTGGGCTGACCAATGCGCCAACAGCCTTTATGGATATGATGAATCGGATTTTCAAACCGTTCCTAGATCAGTTTATTGTAGTCTTTATAGATGATATTTTGATCTACTCCAGAGATGATGTACAACATGAGCAACACCTGAGAGTAGTGTTGCAGTTGTTGAGGCAACATCAGTTGTATGCTAAGTTTAGCAAGTGCGAGTTCTGGTTGGCTGAGGTAGCATTTCTTGGACATGTTATCTCGAGAGATGGAGTTAGTGTTGATCCTAAGAAAGTTAATTATGTGCTTCAGTGGGAACGGCCTAAGACTCCTACTGAGATTAGAAGTTTCTTGGGATTAGCAGGCTATTACAGAAGGTTTATACAGAACTTTAGTGTGCTAGCATCACCCTTGACACGCTTGACGAGGAAGGATGCACCGTTTGTTTGGTCTGAGAACTGTGAGAAAAGTTTTCAGATCTTGAAGAGGAAGTTGACTTCAACACCAGTGTTGGTTTTGCCAGAAGCAGAAAAGGGTTATACTATGTTCTGCGATGCTTCCAGGAGAGGCTTGGGCTGTGTATTGATGCAAGAAGGCAAAGTTGTGGCTTACGCATCTAGACAGCTTAAGAAGAATGAAGAGAGTTACCCTACTCATGATCTGGAATTGGCTGCTATAGTTCATGCTCTTAAGACATGGCGTCACTATCTGTATGGTGAGACATGTCAGGTGTTTACGGACCATAAGAGCCTGAAGTATATCTTCACTCAAAAAGATTTGAATTTGAGACAGCGCAGATGGCTTGAGCTGATCAAAGACTATGATGTGACAATCGATTACCATCCTGGTAAAGCGAATGTTGTGGCAGATGCCTTGAGTAGAAAGTCAAGTTCAACAGCAGATGCATTTTCTATGGCATGTTTCAAGAGAGACTTGCTTGTAGATATGCGAAAGTTGAACTTAGACTTGGATGTGACTGGACAGAGTGGGTTGATTGCTCAGATGCAGGTCAAACCTACTTTCTATGAGCAGATTAAGGAGTTGCAAAAGAGTGATGATGAGTTGTGGCAAGTTATGCAGGATATGTCGGAAGGTAAAATAATAGAATTCAGGTTTTCTGACGATGGTGTGTTGTATCTTCATGATAGGTTGTGTGTACCTGGGAACAGTGAGCTGAAAGAGCAAATTCTTGAAGAAGCGCATGCTTCTATGTATGTTATGCATCCAGGTAACACAAAGATGTACATGAACCTCAAAGAGTTGTACTGGTGGTCTGGTATGAAGAAGGATGTGGCTGAATACGTGGCTAGATGTGGAGTGTGTCAGCAGGTTAAAGCTGAGCATCAGAAACCTGCTGGTACCTTGCAGTCGCTTCCTATACCAGAATGGAAATGGGAACACATCACGATGGACTTTGTGGTAGGGTTACCCAGGACGCCTAGGGGTTCGGACTCGATATGGGTGATTGTGGATAGACTAACTAAGTCTGCTCACTTTCTTCCTGTCAAGTCAACCTTTGACGTTCCAAAGCTGGCCAAAGTTTATGTGGATGAGGTAATCAGATTACATGGGATTCCAGTTTCCATTATTTCTGACAGAGATCCAAAGTTTACATCCAGATTCTGGAATCAGTTACATCGTGTGTTGGGCACAAGGCTGAAGTTCATTACAGCGTTTCACCCGCAGACAGATGGTCAATCTGAGAGGACCATTTAGACTCTTGAAGACATGCTGAGAGCATGCGTTCTGCAGTTCAGAGGTAACTGGGAAGAACACTTAAGCTTGATGGAGTTTGCATATAATAACAGCTACCATTCTAGTCTTGGAATGGCCCCATATGAAGCTCTATATGGCAGGAAGTGTAGATCACCAGTTTGTTGGTATGAGGTTGGAGAGAAAGAAATTCTTGGACCTGAGATAGTTGATATAACTACAGAGAAGATATCTGTGATCAGGGAGCAGTTGAAAGCTGCACAGGACAGGCAGAAAAATTATGCAGAGAGACGACGTCGACCTCTTGAGTTTGAGGTTGGTGACGAGGTTTATCTGAAGGTTTCACCGTGGAAGGGAGTGTTAAGGTTTGGCAAGAGGGGTAAGTTGACCCCTAGGTACATGGGCCCATATCCTATTGTTGAGAGGATTGGACCTGTATCTTACAGGTTGGATTTGCCGTCTGAGTTGGCAAATCTTCATGATGTGTTTCATGTGTCTATGCTCAAAAAGTGTCATCCCGGTACAGAAAAGATATTAGATCCAGATCTGGCACAGCTTAGGACAGATGTGTCCTACGTGGAAGGACCAGTGCAGATAGTCGATCATCGGATTAAGAAGCTTAAGAACTGTGAGATTCTTTTGGTAAAGGTTCTGTGGAAGAACCATAATCTTGAAGAAGCTACATGGGAGCTTGAGTCTGAGATGCGTAGCAAGTTTCCTTTTCTCTTTTAGGAATTTCGGGACGAAATTCTTATAAGGGAGGGAGATTGTTACGACCCGCGTCGAGCTTAACCTGTAAGTATGCTGTTAAGCATGTGTTTTAGCTGCTTTGCTAAGCTGTAAGCTTGTTTTTGTTAATAATGTTTATAACAGATACGAGATGTGCTTAGTGTGAATCCTAGCCCTTAAAATGGGTAGGATCTTACGCTTGAAGCGTTGCCAGAGAAATCGTTCGAATCTGACCTTCGAGTCAAAAGTTGCATTTTTTGGGCTTGTAGGGACCCGTTTGTAATTTTTGAAAGTTCTCAGACTTTATGTTTTGGTCCCTAGGTTTTCCTTCTTATCTTTCTTTCCCTTTACTTGTTTCTTTCCAGAAACGAGAGAACGCAGAGCGTTCTTTTCTTCTTCCTTCGCGTGAGAGAGAGAGAGAGAGGGAGCTGAGAAGGGAAGAACGTCTTGGAGCCAAGGTTTTGCTCTAGCCAGCAGCTACAAATCATCTTCTTCCCTCTTTCCATCTTCTTCTCCATCAATTCGATCTGGCTAGCAGAAGGAGCTGCGTTTGCAAGGTGGTGGTCTGGAGATTAGGGTGCAAAGAGCAACCCTAGCTCGTCCTTCCTCCCCCTCCAGCCAGTTCTTGGTGGTGTGCACCAGTTGCGGGCGATTTGCAGCGCAAATCGGAGGTTTTGCCCGTCGATTCAAGTGAAATCGACATATGCAGGTCCGTTTTTATTTTCTGTCTGTGCGCGGTTCGACCGAGTTTGTGTTTGGTCGGCCGAGTTTCTTATTTAGGCAATTGAACAGTGTTTTGTTCGGCCGAGTTTGGTCTTGAATCGGTCGAGTTTCTTTGTAGGTAAACAAGCGGTGTTTCGATCGGTCGAGTTCTCCAGAGTGATCGGCCAAGTTTCCTGCTGATCGGCCGAAATTGGTCGGCCGAGTTTCAGAAACTGAGGAGTAATCGGCCGAGTTCCAGAGTGATCGGCCGAGTTTCAGAGTGTGAGTGGCAGTTCATTCAGAAATCATTATTTAACTCAATTTAAGTGCTTAATTGCTTTAATGTCAGTTGGTATAACTTCTAAACAGCTTAGCACATACAATAGTTTATTATAGATTCAATAGAACTTGAGATACGTAATATGATTGATGAAAAAGATGGAATATCCTGTTTTACAGTTGTAATGCATATGCTGAATAAAGATGGTTGATTAGTAATGAATTTGAATAAGTGGCATTGAGTCATGTTTAAAGATGACAATGATATATATATGAGTTTAAAAGAGATGTTCAGAATGTGAAATGAGTATGAAATGTGATTTTCCTGTTTAATTGTTTAAATGTTAAATCAGTTAATAGACTTAGGTGCCCTAACACCGTAGAACCCCTTTGAGAGGTCTGCACCAGGGGGGTGAAACTCGTGTTCAACATCAACGCGTGCGATGTCACGGTGGCACGAGGATGGAAAGGCAGTGTTCAACAACAACGCGTGCGATGTCACGGTGGCACTGGAGTAAATAGGGGTTATTCAACAACAACGCGTGCGTTGTCACGGTGGTAACCCGGTAAGACTCTCCGCCTGTGTGCTCAGGTTTGAGGAGGAGTCTAGAGTTCACTCTTTTGAGAGTACAGTGAGGCCGATGAGCCTGAAGGCCGATGAGCCTGAGAGTCCTGAAGCAGACCAGGGCTGATAGTCAGACTTAGCATTTCCCGGGTGTGTCGCTAAGTCTTGTACGGTGGGACCGTAGTTCGCTACGGATCTTTATATGCAGAGTACACTGCATATGATTAGGGCATAATAATATAAATATGTAAACACATAGAATCACAGTAAATTAATATATTCGAACCTTTGTGCCAATTCTATACATCTGTTTATTTATTTAAAATATCTGTTGTTGCATAAGAATGTGATTATTATCTGTAAATCTTCTATATCATTAGAACTGCCCTGCTTGTACTGCACTTATGTTTTATTTCAATTTTATAAATCTGATGAGTTGTTTAGTGATAGCTAAGTGAAATGCTATTCACTGAGCGAGTAGGCTCATACCTCTACTCAAAACATTTTCAGGTCAGCATCAGCAACAGGAATCAGAAGGATCGTTTCATCCTAACGCCTAGTCTATAGAAGGTTTGTAGTTAGTCTAGTTAGAGGTCTCTTAGTCCTTTCCCCTCGGTCCTTGGGACATGGTGTGGGTGAGAGAGAGTATGTTTGTGGAATGTGTATAAAGATGTAAATTAACTGTTATGTTTAATTTATGTTGAACAATGTAATTTGCTGTAGACTTTGTATATATTTCCTGTCAATTTAATAGAAATGCTTCTGCAGTTTGTTTGGTTTTGGTTTATAGCCTAAATCAGGTTATCTTTTGAATGTCTTTAAGATGTTTGAAAAAGTGATGAATGGTTTGGCTTGTGCATAAATCCCTTTGTCGCGCCTTAATCTCGTGGTCTGTGATTAGTGTGAGATTGGGGTGTGACATTTAGTCTTCGTGCATGTATAATATGTTGATTACTCAGTATATTACAATGTTTTGAATATATTGCTCTGCCTAGTTTTGAATGATATACATGTTGTATTATAACTTCAAATAAGTAGACGTGACACCATAGAGATACCAGAGTCAAGTATAAGTAAGAGAAGGGTACAATGTAGAAATAGCTTTCTAGGAATAATAAAATAATAGACTTAGGAGCCCTGAACACCGTAGAACCCCTATGTGAGGTTTGTGCCTTAGGGGTGAAACGATCTAACCCTGAAAGCATCCAGTATATGGGGGTCGGAACGTGCTATTAGGTGGCACGGGGGACGAAGCCCTAGTGGAACTCTCCTTAAATTATAGTTTGTAGTGTCCAACATCAACCAAAAGTCTTGGTGGCACTAGAGTACAGAAAAGTCAAGAGGTGGCTTGACTCTCTGCCTGTGTGGTCAGGTTAGAGGAGGAGTCCAGTTTAGGCCAGAGAGCCATTTCCCTATTGCAAACAAGGAGAGTAGTCAGACTTAGCATTTCTCGGGTGTGTCTGCTAAGTCTTGTACAGTGTGATCGTAGTGCACTACGAGACTTCATATGTAGAGTACACTACATATGATCAGGGCATAATAAAATGAATGAGAGGTCAAACAAGTGTGTATAGTTATTCAATTATTCTTTGTATGTTTTTGAATTATTAGTTCTCTTTATGATCAATCAAGCATTTCATATATTGATTCACTCTTATAGATATTTAGAGTATCCTGCCACATTTATGATTGTCAATTATTAGACTCTTTAAAGCTTACTGCTATTATAATTGATATCAATTGCTCAAGAGTATATCTGTAATTATATCAGTGCTTTAGACTGTTTCTTTGAATTACTTATTCACTGAGCGAGTAGGCTCACCCCTCTACTCACAATTTTTAGGGAAATCACATGGACTTGAAGAAGATATCATTGCATCAGAGTAGATCTGCCACAAGAGTTAAGTCTGAGTATAGTTAAGTTTAGTCGGTCCATGTCACTCTAGATCCTTGTATAGATGTGAGAGAGTTGTAAATGATGTTTTGTATATTTGTTTCCTTAATAAGAGAGAATGCAAATGATTGTCATGTCGTATGTACATGGAAGTGTGAGAAACATAATGAATGTATGGATGTGTATCATTAATGCTGAGATTACAATAGAGAAATAAAAGTTTAATTCTCTTGTAAAGTTAGTTTATGCGGTTCAATGCGAGAAAATAAAGAGTTTGAAAAAGAATAAAAGTTAAGGGTGATCTTTGTATTACATTAAATCCTCAATTTATACCCTAATCTCATGATTAGTGGTAATTGTGAGATCGGGGTGTAATAACTTAGTATCAGAGCTTAGGCTGAGTTGTCAGGGACCATTAAGTTAGTAAGTTAGAGTCATAAGTGTGGCAGATAGGAGATGTTATGATGTTAGCTTTGGGGATTTGAGTATTTGTATATCATGGCCCGGTATCTGAGTACTTGGATAAACCAATATTAAGCTACTCTGTCTATTCTTTCATGTATACCCTGGCCAGGTATACAGTGGAAGGATGGTCTAGAGAGGAACACTAGAAATATTAGGGTTAGAAACAAGATAAGTAACATGAATTAAGAGCATAAATATAAAATAAGATAGAACTTTCATTTCATATTGTTGTTTTATTGGAGATGAATAGAAAAGATCTTATATGTTTGAATTCAGATATTCAATATTTTGAAATATATATGAGTCTTTAAGATTTGTTGTACACTATGTAGTTGTAGCATTTATTGATTACATTCTTTGTATCAAGTAGACTAGAAATGATCTTTGAATGAGCTTTCCTAAGTGGATAAGTTTTCTTCCACACATTTGAGATGAATAGGAGTTGAGTAATCCTGAGTAGCTCTTAGCTTTAGGACTACAGGTTCGGCCTGGTCCGGCTGGAAGGATGCATTACTGGGATCCAATGACTCCTATTAGTAACATAACAAGAGTAAATTCTGGATAGATTAGATCCAAATTCTAGTATGAATGTATAGACTCTAAGATTTTGAAGTATAAGGGAAAGACAGGGATAACTAAGAATCAGTTGGAAATGATATCTAAGATCCAACTTTGGGGCCTCATATGAGAAACCCTTAATTGGGAATAAAGGAACACGACATAAGATTCTAATTAAGTTTAATCATTAATATTATATGAACTCTAAATATGAAATATGGAAATATATGAGAAAAGTATGTAAGGGACAAGATAGTAAGAATCAATCATGAGGAATGGATTATATAATCGAGTACAATGTTTTTATGTACTCCAAAGCAAAGGGAAAATAGAAGAAAAGAGTTAAGTATTCGATAAGTACATAGAAGTTAAGAGTCTTCAAAAAAGTTAAAGTGAAGAGAACTAGATGAGCATGTAAATCATAAAACTAGGATAAGAAACTTAGTTGAAACAAAGAGAAATGTTGGAAATAATGAGCTTGATTAAGGAATGAGGGTTATGATATAATTGAGAGCATGGAATGTATCCCTTTATTGTGAAGTTAATACATTCATCCTACTGCCTTTGGATTCTAAGTCTCTATATATTTTGGGAAGTATGACAAGTGGTATGGTTGGAATTAAATATTTCTACTAAGATTTTTCTTTCTTGCTATGCATTTCCCAAAGGAATTTTAGTCCCTTAGAGAGAAATGGGTTCCCTTATAAATGTACAAAGGGTCATAAGAAGGTTCGCTAAACTGTGTGTGGGATATACTTGGAATTTTGTGAGGCTTCACTTAGTGACGCGATCCACATCTTCCATGCTCAAGTAGATTTTTTTTCTTTCACAAAGTTGTTTTAGTTTGATCATGACTACTCTAGATGCGAGGCCTGAGTTTTGTAGGTTACAGAACATTGTGACCCACCAATTTTTCTTTAAGGATCAAGTGAATATGTAGTTTGGATGTGATAGCAATCCTAAGATCATGCGATTTGCACTATGAGAAGTAAACTAGCACTGATAGTAATCCTAGTTAATCTGAAAGGTTGATGAGCAATATGAAAATTATTCAGAGCAAGGGGTAAGAAATAATTTCGAAATGTGACAAGTTTGTTTTGAACAAAAGAAGAAGTGCAAGATGAGCAAAGTGTAATCTAAAACAAATTCTTACAGTGATATCAAGAATGGTGAATAATCTATTCTTAGCTTGTATGTTTCAATTTTAGGGATGTAAATTGGTTCTATGTATGATTTCAGTGTACATGTACAAGCAATATGTTAATTCCAGGTGTTTGATAGTTGTAGTCATTCATACCAGTAATCCATCTTAGTATTGTACAATTGTTGTATGGTGATATGGTTCAAATGATGATAAAACAAATGGAGGGTTACCCTGAATAAGGTAGTCTTACCTATTCACTCATATCAATAGAAGGGATGATAACTATATTGTATTGATATGTAACCCTAATGAGGTATAGTTTGTTATACCTAGCTTTAATATAACTAAGTGATGGTAATTGGGTATGAATAGTCCTTGAATGACATATACAATCATGGAGTAATTTGTTACTGTTGTTGAAACCCTAGTATGCTATAACCCGATGGTTACACCTTAAATTATGTGTGGGTTCATACTTGAGAATAATATGTAATGTGATGGTAATGCTTCACCTTATGCATCCATGATGCAATGGGGATGTTGTGAGTAGTATTGTACAATTGTTGTTGAATGTAGTCTTCCAATTCAATACTTTTTTGCTATTTGAGTAGCATAATAGTAAAAATTCAAAACACCGTGGTTAACTCTCTTTTGTGACTTAGAGGTAATACATAACAATAGTACATATTGAGTCGTATGAATTGAGATAGTTGGATCAGATTATCAATGTTGAGGTAACACCTCAAGAGTATGAAAATATTGAAATGGTTGCTTCTCTATCTACTCTATGATTGATTGTGGCACAGAGAATTTGTTGGATATCATTGGGAACTGTTTCAGACATGTTGTGATTATAAAAGAAATACATGACTTAATGTTAAAAAGTGCATTCAAGTATGAAATACAAAAATATAATGACATGTAAGATTTCATAAGCTTAAAATAAACTTTGAATATACTTTTTTTGCATATTTATGTTTTAAGGATGAAACTTTTTAAGGGGGTGAGAATGGTAATGACCACATTTGTGCTTAATTGGTAAACTAGGGTTTACCTGAATGATTACATGCTTGATTAGATTGAACATCATTTAGACTTGATTAATGATAGTAGATCAATTGTGATGTTTCAAACCTAAAAATTAACTCTAACTATGATTTTAGTTTGAAGAATTAGGGTTTGAGAAATGTAATCCCTAATTGGCAAAAATTAGGGTTTTGATAGTACATGAATATGGAATTTGATCAGGATTGCAGTGTGGTAAATAATTTTTCATATTTTCTAAAAACATTGTATTTAATTGAATTTTGTATATGATATTGATATCTCAATAATTCATATTGGAGAAAAATTTTAGAATATTTGAATGTTCTTTGAATGTGGTTCTCGGTCGAACTATATTTCGACCAAAATGCTGACAGAGTGCTTTTCAGCAGTGTAGTGTTTTATTTTTAAGTATTTGTTGGTAAATCCAAATGATCTGAAATTTTAACTGAATATCTGAAACTCAATCATAAAAAAATGTAAAATTGTCATAACTTTTGGATGTGTTTAGACGTTATCAGTAGACGAATTATAGTAACTGACATTTCTGCAGAATTCTGGATAGCAGTGCACTATTCGATTTTTAATTATTTAATGGAAGATTTAATGATCTAAAATTTTAGCTAAAGCTTTGTAACTCAATTATAAATAACATGATAAATTATCATAATTTTTGTAGTAGGTTTGATCTCTGAAATACATGAATTTACAGAAACCTTTTTATGACAGAATTTTTTTTGCTGAAATAAAAAAAGTATAGTAAGGGGTCAAAGTGCAATTGACCCAAGCAGCTCAATTTCTCTATATGGTCAACCTAACACATAAGGATCTCTCATAATTCTTTATTTAATCTAGAGAAACGAAATCCTAGAGAGAGAGAGTTAGGGTTTGAAAGGAGAAATTGATGGAGATGCTGACCTAGGGTTTTGCGGTCCGAGGAATGATGAAATCATGTAAGTTTAACTTCTTTGGATATATTTTCATGGTGAATCTTCTCTCACATGTCAAAATTCCGTCCCTCCTCTTATTTGATCCAAAATGGTATCAAAACTTCCCCTTTTCTCACTCTTTCTTCATAATCCCTCATTTTTAGGGTTTTCGAGTTGAAAGGAAGAAGAATTGGGTGAATTGCTAGAGATTTGATATGGATTTGAGATTTTCAGATATGAGATACATTTTTAAGGTGTTTTAACACCTTAGGGTGAGTGGGAACTTCCTTTAAGCATTATATTGCATGAAAATTGGTTAAATCAACCATAATCTTTAATTTCTTAGTATGCGACTACAAACACTGAATTGTCTATTTGTTCTAAGTTGTTGAAAAATGATATGAAATGGATTTTCCTTTGTTTGAATGAATTTCAGATGATAAAATCATATTAGAAATGTATACAATGCATTCTAATGAGAATTCCCTAAGTATTCGCAGAGGTTATAAGAGTAAACTGAAATATAGGGAATTTGTCTATGACTAAAATTTGTTGTATAAGTAAATTGAGAAAGTTGCTTATCTAGATCCCCTTGGTTTTGAATGATTGTTTATCTAAATTCATAGTACATATATGTCAGATACTATCTTAGATTTCATTTAAAGTGAGTAGTGTTTGTTTGGCATCTCATTGAAGAAGGTGAAACCCTAGATGCGAGGAAAGTTGGATATTTGTGAATAGATATCGTGAAATCCATTTGAAGGGATATTCTTGACATGATAGACTTTATTTCTTCAATGTTATTATTGATGCATGATATCCCAGTGAATGGCATGGAAACCCAAATTCAGTTCAGTTCCAAGGTTTCATACATATATTAATTTTATATGATTTGTTGATAGTAGTCTTTATTCAGTGAATGTTTATGTCGCATGAAATCTTTATGGAAGCCATGGGAATAAGTTGTTGACTAGTGAGAGGTGACAAGATGTGTGATGGCCTTATGAGACATGAGAATACTTGTACAACCAGTGAAATGAATACCTTGGTCTAAGGACCTAGAGGTAATGGTTACCTATTACAGAGGTAACAATGCTATGTGATGATCTAAGGGTTTGAATACCCAGATCTAGTAATTATGATAATGATGTGAAGGGATGAGAATTCGAAGTAATGTGATAAGGGATTGAGATCTCAGGTATCATGTTTTGTAAAGATTTGAAAAGTATGTGATAGATGTATTACACCTTTATTTGTAGCATTTGTTGTGATAAATGAAACCCTAAGGGTAGGGTGTTCAATGAATCAAGTACTGTGATATCAATGTTCTCAGTTATTATTAATAATTCTTGTCATGATAAGTAATTAACTCCTAATTGAGTTATGAGATGCACAACTCAAGATTTGGGTTGATATGCACGTTCTTTAAGAAATTATCGATAAGTTGCAGGTGCTATTGATGATTACTCATATGCCAAGTAATTAACTCTTATCAGTGTAATAGGATGATAAATGCACAATTCTAGTGTGTATTTGCCAAGTGGACATGTAATCTGTTTATTTAAGAATTTTAGTATGTCTTCATGTATAGTATGTTGATTACTCAGTATATTACAATGTTTTGAATATACTGCTCTACCAAGTTTAGAATGATATACATGTTGTATTATAACTTCAAATAAGTAGACGCGATACCATAGAGATATCAGAGTCAAGTATATAGTAAGATAAGGGTACAATGTAGAAAGAGATTTCTAGGAATAATAAAATAATAGACTTAGGAGCCCTGAACACCGTAGAACCCCTATGCGAGGTCTGCGCCTTAGGGGTGAAATGACCTAACCCTAGCAACATCCAGTATACGGGGGTTGGAATGTACTATTAGGTGGCACGGGGGACAACGCCCTAGTAGAAGTCTCCTTAAATTATAGTTTGCAGTGTCCAACATCAAATAGAAGTCCTGGTGGCACTAGAGTACAGAAAAGCTAAGAGGTGGCTTGACTCTCCGCATGGGTGCTCAGGTTAGAGGAGGAGTCCAGTTTAGGTCAGAATCTCATTTCCCTATTGCATACCAGGAGAGTAGTCAGACTTAGCATTTCCCGGGTGTGTCTGCTAAGTCTTGTACGGTGTGATCGTAGTGCACTACGAGTCTTCATATGTAGAGTACACTGTATATGATCAGGGCATAATAAAATGAATGAGAGGTCAAACAAGTGTGTATAGTTATTCAATTATTCTTTGTATGTTTCTGAATTATTAGTTCTCTTTATGATCAATCAAGCATTTCATATATTGATTCATTCTTATAGATATTTATAGTATCCTACCATATTTATGATTGTCAATTATTAGACTCTTTAAAGCTTACTGTTGTTATAATTGATATCAATATCTCAAAAGTATATCTATAATTATATCAGTGCTTTAAACTATTTCTTTGAAGTACTCATTCACTGAGCGAGTAGGCTCACCCCTCTACTGACAATTTTTAGGGAAATCACATGGACTTGAAGAAGATATCATTGCATCAAAGTAAATCTACCATAAGAGTTAAGTCTGAGTATAGTTAAGTTTAGTCGGTCCCTATCACTCTAGGTCCTTGTATAGATGTGAGAGAGTTGTAAATGATGTTTTGTATGTTTGTTTCCTTAATAAGAGAGAATGCAAATGATTGTCATGTCCTATGTACATGGAAGTGTAAGAAACATAATGAATGTATGGATGTGTATCATTAATGCTGAGATTACATTAGAGAAATAAAAGTTTAATTCTCTTGTAAAGTTAGTTTATGTGGTTCAATGCGAGAAAACAAAGAGTTTGAAAAAGAAGAAAAAGTTAAAGGTGATCTTTGTATTACGTTAAATCCTCAATTTATACCATAATATCATGATTAGTGGTAATTGTGAGATCAGGGTGTAACAGATGATGAACCGGTCTTTGAATCAGTAACATATGACCCCTTTGATAAACTTAAATCATGAACTAATCTAGGGTTTTTCTAAGGTTAGATTTCTAGGGTTTCATGATATGAGATATAATTGAACCCTAATATGTGTAAATATAATATGTGTAGGTTTGAGGGAACTCTAGGATTTCAAGAGTAGTATTTTGTCTCTAAAGCAAACACCCAAGTCAAGGTATATGCACCTTCCTGATTCATGTGGGCATTACTAACATGACTGCTAATTTATTTTCCATATAAGCATTTCTTGTAAAATCCTTGTGTAATATTAAATCCTTTAGGGAATCCTATTTCATTGAGATTATTTTCTTAATTTTATACTAAATCCATGAGATCTTATGAATGAAGGACCTCTGACCTAATTATTTTAAATATTTGGATAATCACATCCTCTCTACTTGAACTAAATTGATGTTGAATAAGTCAAAGTAAACATTTAAAGACCAATCGATCAATTGGCATCCCCAATAAATCACTCACCAATAAAGAACTAGTCAAACTCTAAAACAAGAAGGTCATTATTGCAATCAAAGTTTGACCAACTTGCCTTCAGGATGAAGCAAACAAATCAATCAGTCGACCGACTGGATCCCCGATCGATCGACTGACGTTCTGGATCAAGCAGCCTAGCCGCCATCGGCAACCTTCTTTAAGGGTTTTCCCTCCTCCTTTACCCCTATAAAAGGAGGGGGAGTTCAACTAAAAAGGGATAACCCTATGTAAAATAGAGTCATGAGTCAACTATAGGTTGAAGTAGGGAAGATACAGAGGTATATGAAACCTGAGGGGTCAATAGATGATCACTTCATAAGTACAAATACCCTTAGTGAGCCTATGGTAATGAATAAAGGAAAATGATAAATAAGAAATATATGATAAATGGAAAGAATTATGTAATAATAGTTTGTATAAATAATAAAAATGTCAAATTTAAATTGAACAGATGTGACCATGGATCATATATAGAAGAAATAATCCCTTGACTTAGGTGAGTTGTAGTCAAAGTGATTGGAGCACAGTACACATGTACTACCATGATATTTGGGCACGCCTCTCCACCCCGAGTGTGCCTTTTCACTTGTATTATATATATTGGGTGCACCTTTTCATCAAGGGTGTGTCTTTTGACCCAACTTAGGCTTGAGATTATATGGGTCTGAACCCTATTTAAATAAAATCACTCATTGATTTACATACACAAGTTATGATTTTGATAATGTTGTGATGTAAATTATATGACAAGAATTCGTTCTAAAAATCATATTCTTGTTGATAAATGCCTCATTTATTGACATGTTAATTCTTTTGGAACTTTTTTGTTTGGACATCTTTTTATTGAAATCTCCTAAACCGATCTCTCATTGCTCCTAAGTAATGTCTAGTTATTATAATACTGCACATACTCAATTTGTGTTCATGTCCTTTCTTTTGTTCGTTTCCTCTTCTGTGTTTCGTTCAACCCACCTAGAGGTTGCACAACTTGATGATTATGAAGTAGGAGGTGTAGCTCAGAAATAGTTTTAAGAAGAAATCTGAGATAGACATGTTTCTCACTGCAAATTGATTCTACTGGTTAGATTTTGGATGTCCTTTTGTAGCCCCATTGTTGAACTTGAATTTTTTTTATAGTACTATTATGTTCTTTACCAAATTGATTGTTTGAGAAAATATTATGCACCCTTTTATTTGAGAATCATTATTCCGCGTTTGTGAATGATGGTGTTGTATATTTTATTTTCTTGAATTAAGTAAGGAGTGCACTCCTCTCAGGTCCCACTCCTTACACCTTCTCCCTTAGGTCGCCTAAAAATTCCTTGATGACAAACTATCTTAAAACCATGATATCTGTAAATGTTTGTGGAGTTGAGACTAGAGCGAGTGTGATTCTTTGATGGGTGGAGCAAAAAGTTATCCAAATGGAAAACAACATTGCCATGTGCCAGTGACAATGCCATCATCCTTCTATGCTCCTATTATAGCTACGAGAATCCACATAGAGATATCAATGATCACCTTTTCCTCTCAAGTGACATTGTGGTTTTGCTATCATCTAAAGTTTTCTATTTGTTGTGTCTTGGTCTTGCTTCTATCATTGAGATAAGTGGCAAACAAGTACTGGGTTGATGTATCTCCCTCATCTCTTAAAGGTTGGCTCTTCTCCATCCTTCCTAACATGATATGTGGGCTATACATGTATCTTTTCTATTGCAAGTGTTTTGATGGTAACACACCTATACCATCTCCTTTTGGATGGATATTATGGGTGTTATCCACTTGAGCATGCATACCAAAGTGTTTAATACCATGGACAATAGTCAATATCATGACCGTGTTGTGTCTTTGGGTCTAGGCAAATAAAGGAAGATGATCAGATACTTGGGTTGGTCAGGTGGTGCGTGTTGGGCCTATTTAATTTGAAGCTCAATGTCTCTATGGGTTGGGATTTATGTGATGACCACCACAAAAGGATAATAGTGGTCGAAATCATAAGAGACAAAGAGGGTCGGATGCTAGCAAGCTGATCATGGTTGACAATATACACCTACAAGGAGACATATCCCCAAGAAATGGTAGTGGCCCTGAAGGTGATGGATGACTCTAATCTCAATATCTTATGCATTGATATAAATGGTTACCTTCTTGTAAATATGGTTTGAGGTGATTCTCTCCCATGGAAAGTTCCGCCATTTTACAATGAGATTTGGATGTTGGTACATGACTAGGCAATCATTGGGGATTATACTCCGAAAATTGCCAACTCAGTGGCACTGTAGATTGGCAGATGAAGCATCTCTCCTGATGGGTTATGGACATTATGGTGGTACATGGCCCCAACCGGCTGCTGATGTTTATTGTGGGCATTATTATGATGAATATGAGACGGGTACCTAGACTGGAAAGAGATGGACATACTTGGAGCCTTCGTCTTTTTTGTGTACATGTTCGTGTGTGTTTTTGTTGGGTCAAGCCCATCTTGTTTGTTGACCTTGGGTGGAGCATGTGCTCTATGTAGTCTGCTCCGTTGTGGCTTTGTGTGGTGTTCCCATTAAGTTCATGACTTGACTTTTATTGTTGGATGATGGGTTGGTGCTGTTACCATGCTCGTACGCTCTTACTTTCGACCTGTTTGAGGAGGACGTGATGAATACAATAGCCTCTAGACTTATAAAAAAAACTTGAAAATGAGAATAAGGGGGCACTTGCAACATAGGGCATAGACTTCGTACAACCAACTAAAGATTTACAACATGACATATAGCATGAACAAGGTCTTCACTGTAGCAGTTGAGTCATATAATGCGTAAAAAAGTTGTTGCCCATGGAGGCCATTTGGTACACAAATAGTTTCTTTACTACAAGAAACAACAAACGTAGGGGATATCAATTCTGAGGCTGGTTATACTACATGACAGTCGTGGCAGATAAGCTTTCAGACTTGGCTACCCGACGTTTATGGATCCTCTCGCAATAGGGAAATGCCATCCCAATGTTCTAAGTTCTAACGCCCACAATGGTATATGGACCAAATGTCTGACGACGAACCGGTGGACCCGTATACGTCTCCCCCTTGTTCGATGAGGGGACAAGCAGCAGCTCCCTGCATTTCAAACAGGCAAACTTGATACTTATTTTATCCTCTTAGCACAAATTTAGAAACTACCGCAATGCTCAGCGTGTAACAATGATATATATATGAGTTTAAAAGAGATGTTCAGAATGTGAAATGAGTATGAAATGTGATTTTCCTGTTTAATTGTTTAAATGTTAAATCAGTTAATAGACTTAGGTGCCCTAACACCGTAGAACCCCTTTGAGAGGTCTGCACCAGGGGGGTGAAACTCGTGTTCAACATCAACGCGTGCGATGTCACGGTGGCACGAGGATGGAAAGGCAGTGTTCAACAACAACGCGTGCGATGTCACGGTGGCACTGGAGTAAATAGGGGTTATTCAACAACAACGCGTGCGTTGTCACGGTGGTAACCCGGTAAGACTCTCCGCCTGTGTGCTCAGGTTTGAGGAGGAGTCTAGAGTTCACTCTTTTGAGAGTACAGTGAGGCCGATGAGCCTGAAGGCCGATGAGCCTGAGAGTCCTGAAGCAGACCAGGGCTGATAGTCAGACTTAGCATTTCCCGGGTGTGTCGCTAAGTCTTGTACGGTGGGACCGTAGTTCGCTACGGATCTTTATATGCAGAGTACACTGCATATGATTAGGGCATAATAATATAAATATGTAAACACATAGAATCACAGTAAATTAATATATTCGAACCTTTGTGCCAATTCTATACATCTGTTTATTTATTTAAAATATCTGTTGTTGCATAAGAATGTGATTATTATCTGTAAATCTTCTATATCATTAGAACTGCCCTGCTTGTACTGCACTTATGTTTTATTTCAATTTTATAAATCTGATGAGTTGTTTAGTGATAGCTAAGTGAAATGCTATTCACTGAGCGAGTAGGCTCATACCTCTACTCAAAACATTTTCAGGTCAGCATCAGCAACAGGAATCAGAAGGATCGTTTCATCCTAACGCCTAGTCTATAGAAGGTTTGTAGTTAGTCTAGTTAGAGGTCTCTTAGTCCTTTCCCCTCGGTCCTTGGGACATGGTGTGGGTGAGAGAGAGTATGTTTGTGGAATGTGTATAAAGATGTAAATTAACTGTTATGTTTAATTTATGTTGAACAATGTAATTTGCTGTAGACTTTGTATATATTTCCTGTCAATTTAATAGAAATGCTTCTGCAGTTTGTTTGGTTTTGGTTTATAGCCTAAATCAGGTTATCTTTTGAATGTCTTTAAGATGTTTGAAAAAGTGATGAATGGTTTGGCTTGTGCATAAATCCCTTTGTCGCGCCTTAATCTCGTGGTCTGTGATTAGTGTGAGATTGGGGTGTGACATTTAGTCTTCGTGCATGTATAATATGTTGATTACTCAGTATATTACAATGTTTTGAATATATTGCTCTGCCTAGTTTTGAATGATATACATGTTGTATTATAACTTCAAATAAGTAGACGTGACACCATAGAGATACCAGAGTCAAGTATAAGTAAGAGAAGGGTACAATGTAGAAATAGCTTTCTAGGAATAATAAAATAATAGACTTAGGAGCCCTGAACACCGTAGAACCCCTATGTGAGGTTTGTGCCTTAGGGGTGAAACGATCTAACCCTGAAAGCATCCAGTATATGGGGGTCGGAACGTGCTATTAGGTGGCACGGGGGACGAAGCCCTAGTGGAACTCTCCTTAAATTATAGTTTGTAGTGTCCAACATCAACCAAAAGTCTTGGTGGCACTAGAGTACAGAAAAGTCAAGAGGTGGCTTGACTCTCTGCCTGTGTGGTCAGGTTAGAGGAGGAGTCCAGTTTAGGCCAGAGAGCCATTTCCCTATTGCAAACAAGGAGAGTAGTCAGACTTAGCATTTCTCGGGTGTGTCTGCTAAGTCTTGTACAGTGTGATCGTAGTGCACTACGAGACTTCATATGTAGAGTACACTACATATGATCAGGGCATAATAAAATGAATGAGAGGTCAAACAAGTGTGTATAGTTATTCAATTATTCTTTGTATGTTTTTGAATTATTAGTTCTCTTTATGATCAATCAAGCATTTCATATATTGATTCACTCTTATAGATATTTAGAGTATCCTGCCACATTTATGATTGTCAATTATTAGACTCTTTAAAGCTTACTGCTATTATAATTGATATCAATTGCTCAAGAGTATATCTGTAATTATATCAGTGCTTTAGACTGTTTCTTTGAATTACTTATTCACTGAGCGAGTAGGCTCACCCCTCTACTCACAATTTTTAGGGAAATCACATGGACTTGAAGAAGATATCATTGCATCAGAGTAGATCTGCCATAAGAGTTAAGTCTGAGTATAGTTAAGTTTAGTCGGTCCATGTCACTCTAGATCCTTGTATAGATGTGAGAGAGTTGTAAATGATGTTTTGTATATTTGTTTCCTTAATAAGAGAGAATGCAAATGATTGTCATGTCGTATGTACATGGAAGTGTGAGAAACATAATGAATGTATGGATGTGTATCATTAATGCTGAGATTACAATAGAGAAATAAAAGTTTAATTCTCTTGTAAAGTTAGTTTATGCGGTTCAATGCGAGAAAATAAAGAGTTTGAAAAAGAATAAAAGTTAAGGGTGATCTTTGTATTACATTAAATCCTCAATTTATACCCTAATCTCATGATTAGTGGTAATTGTGAGATCGGGGTGTAATAACTTAGTATCAGAGCTTAGGCTGAGTTGTCAGGGACCATTAAGTTAGTAAGTTAGAGTCATAAGTGTGGCAGATAGGAGATGTTATGATGTTAGCTTTGGGGATTTGAGTATTTGTATATCATGGCCCGGTATCTGAGTACTTGGATAAACCAATATTAAGCTACTCTGTCTATTCTTTCATGTATACCCTGGCCAGGTATACAGTGGAAGGATGGTCTAGAGAGGAACACTAGAAATATTAGGGTTAGAAACAAGATAAGTAACATGAATTAAGAGCATAAATATAAAATAAGATAGAACTTTCATTTCATATTGTTGTTTTATTGGAGATGAATAGAAAAGATCTTATATGTTTGAATTCAGATATTCAATATTTTGAAATATATATGAGTCTTTAAGATTTGTTGTACACTATGTAGTTGTAGCATTTATTGATTACATTCTTTGTATCAAGTAGACTAGAAATGATCTTTGAATGAGCTTTCCTAAGTGGATAAGTTTTCTTCCACACATTTGAGATGAATAGGAGTTGAGTAATCCTGAGTAGCTCTTGGCTTTAGGACTACAGGTTCGGCCTGGTCCGGCTGGAAGGATGCATTACTGGGATCCAATGACTCCTATTAGTAACATAACAAGAGTAAATTCTGGATAGATTAGATCCAAATTCTAGTATGAATGTATAGACTCTAAGATTTTGAAGTATAAGGGAAAGACAGGGATAACTAAGAATCAGTTGGAAATGATATCTAAGATCCAACTTTGGGGCCTCATATGAGAAACCCTTAATTGGGAATAAAGGAACACGACATAAGATTCTAATTAAGTTTAATCATTAATATTATATGAACTCTAAATATGAAATATGGAAATATATGAGAAAAGTATGTAAGGGACAAGATAGTAAGAATCAATCATGAGGAATGGATTATATAATCGAGTACAATGTTTTTATGTACTCCAAAGCAAAGGGAAAATAGAAGAAAAGAGTTAAGTATTCGATAAGTACATAGAAGTGAAGAGTCTTCAAAAAAGTTAAAGTGAAGAGAACTAGATGAGCATGTAAATCATAAAACTAGGATAAGAAACTTAGTTGAAACAAAGAGAAATGTTGGAAATAATGAGCTTGATTAAGGAATGAGGGTTATGATATAATTGAGAGCATGGAATGTATCCCTTTATTGTGAAGTTAATACATTCATCCTACTGCCTTTGGATTCTAAGTCTCTATATATTTTGGGAAGTATGACAAGTGGTATGGTTGGAATTAAATATTTCTACTAAGATTTTTCTTTCTTGCTATGCATTTCCCAAAGGAATTTTAGTCCCTTAGAGAGAAATGGGTTCCCTTATAAATGTACAAAGGGTCATAAGAAGGTTCGCTAAACTGTGTGTGGGATATACTTGGAATTTTGTGAGGCTTCACTTAGTGACGCGATCCACATCTTCCATGCTCAAGTAGATTTTTTTTCTTTCACAAAGTTGTTTTAGTTTGATCATGACTACTCTAGATGCGAGGCCTGAGTTTTGTAGGTTACAGAACATTGTGACCCACCAATTTTTCTTTAAGGATCAAGTGAATATGTAGTTTGGATGTGATAGCAATCCTAAGATCATGCGATTTGCACTATGAGAAGTAAACTAGCACTGATAGTAATCCTAGTTAATCTGAAAGGTTGATGAGCAATATGAAAATTATTCAGAGCAAGGGGTAAGAAATAATTTCGAAATGTGACAAGTTTGTTTTGAACAAAAGAAGAAGTGCAAGATGAGCAAAGTGTAATCTAAAACAAATTCTTACAGTGATATCAAGAATGGTGAATAATCTATTCTTAGCTTGTATGTTTCAATTTTAGGGATGTAAATTGGTTCTATGTATGATTTCAGTGTACATGTACAAGCAATATGTTAATTCCAGGTGTTTGATAGTTGTAGTCATTCATACCAGTAATCCATCTTAGTATTGTACAATTGTTGTATGGTGATATGGTTCAAATGATGATAAAACAAATGGAGGGTTACCCTGAATAAGGTAGTCTTACCTATTCACTCATATCAATAGAAGGGATGATAACTATATTGTATTGATATGTAACCCTAATGAGGTATAGTTTGTTATACCTAGCTTTAATATAACTAAGTGATGGTAATTGGGTATGAATAGTCCTTGAATGACATATACAATCATGGAGTAATTTGTTACTGTTGTTGAAACCCTAGTATGCTATAACCCGATGGTTACACCTTAAATTATGTGTGGGTTCATACTTGAGAATAATATGTAATGTGATGGTAATGCTTCACCTTATGCATCCATGATGCAATGGGGATGTTGTGAGTAGTATTGTACAATTGTTGTTGAATGTAGTCTTCCAATTCAATACTTTTTTGCTATTTGAGTAGCATAATAGTAAAAATTCAAAACACCGTGGTTAACTCTCTTTTGTGACTTAGAGGTAATACATAACAATAGTACATATTGAGTCGTATGAATTGAGATAGTTGGATCAGATTATCAATGTTGAGGTAACACCTCAAGAGTATGAAAATATTGAAATGGTTGCTTCTCTATCTACTCTATGATTGATTGTGGCACAGAGAATTTGTTGGATATCATTGGGAACTGTTTCAGACATGTTGTGATTATAAAAGAAATACATGACTTAATGTTAAAAAGTGCATTCAAGTATGAAATACAAAAATATAATGACATGTAAGATTTCATAAGCTTAAAATAAACTTTGAATATACTTTTTTTGCATATTTATGTTTTAAGGATGAAACTTTTTAAGGGGGTGAGAATGGTAATGACCACATTTGTGCTTAATTGGTAAACTAGGGTTTACCTGAATGATTACATGCTTGATTAGATTGAACATCATTTAGACTTGATTAATGATAGTAGATCAATTGTGATGTTTCAAACCTAAAAATTAACTCTAACTATGATTTTAGTTTGAAGAATTAGGGTTTGAGAAATGTAATCCCTAATTGGCAAAAATTAGGGTTTTGATAGTACATGAATATGGAATTTGATCAGGATTGCAGTGTGGTAAATAATTTTTCATATTTTCTAAAAACATTGTATTTAATTGAATTTTGTATATGATATTGATATCTCAATAATTCATATTGGAGAAAAATTTTAGAATATTTGAATGTTCTTTGAATGTGGTTCTCGGTCGAACTATATTTCGACCAAAATGCTGACAGAGTGCTTTTCAGCAGTGTAGTGTTTTATTTTTAAGTATTTGTTGGTAAATCCAAATGATCTGAAATTTTAACTGAATATCTGAAACTCAATCATAAAAAAATGTAAAATTGTCATAACTTTTGGATGTGTTTAGACGTTATCAGTAGACGAATTATAGTAACTGACATTTCTGCAGAATTCTGGATAGCAGTGCACTATTCGATTTTTAATTATTTAATGGAAGATTTAATGATCTAAAATTTTAGCTAAAGCTTTGTAACTCAATTATAAATAACATGATAAATTATCATAATTTTTGTAGTAGGTTTGATCTCTGAAATACATGAATTTACAGAAACCTTTTTATGACAGAATTTTTTTTGCTGAAATAAAAAAAGTATAGTAAGGGGTCAAAGTGCAATTGACCCAAGCAGCTCAATTTCTCTATATGGTCAACCTAACACATAAGGATCTCTCATAATTCTTTATTTAATCTAGAGAAACGAAATCCTAGAGAGAGAGAGTTAGGGTTTGAAAGGAGAAATTGATGGAGATGCTGACCTAGGGTTTTGCGGTCCGAGGAATGATGAAATCATGTAAGTTTAACTTCTTTGGATATATTTTCATGGTGAATCTTCTCTCACATGTCAAAATTCCGTCCCTCCTCTTATTTGATCCAAAATGGTATCAAAACTTCCCCTTTTCTCACTCTTTCTTCATAATCCCTCATTTTTAGGGTTTTCGAGTTGAAAGGAAGAAGAATTGGGTGAATTGCTAGAGATTTGATATGGATTTGAGATTTTCAGATATGAGATACATTTTTAAGGTGTTTTAACACCTTAGGGTGAGTGGGAACTTCCTTTAAGCATTATATTGCATGAAAATTGGTTAAATCAACCATAATCTTTAATTTCTTAGTATGCGACTACAAACACTGAATTGTCTATTTGTTCTAAGTTGTTGAAAAATGATATGAAATGGATTTTCCTTTGTTTGAATGAATTTCAGATGATAAAATCATATTAGAAATGTATACAATGCATTCTAATGAGAATTCCCTAAGTATTCGCAGAGGTTATAAGAGTAAACTGAAATATAGGGAATTTGTCTATGACTAAAATTTGTTGTATAAGTAAATTGAGAAAGTTGCTTATCTAGATCCCCTTGGTTTTGAATGATTGTTTATCTAAATTCATAGTACATATATGTCAGATACTATCTTAGATTTCATTTAAAGTGAGTAGTGTTTGTTTGGCATCTCATTGAAGAAGGTGAAACCCTAGATGCGAGGAAAGTTGGATATTTGTGAATAGATATCGTGAAATCCATTTGAAGGGATATTCTTGACATGATAGACTTTATTTCTTCAATGTTATTATTGATGCATGATATCCCAGTGAATGGCATGGAAACCCAAATTCAGTTCAGTTCCAAGGTTTCATACATATATTAATTTTATATGATTTGTTGATAGTAGTCTTTATTCAGTGAATGTTTATGTCGCATGAAATCTTTATGGAAGCCATGGGAATAAGTTGTTGACTAGTGAGAGGTGACAAGATGTGTGATGGCCTTATGAGACATGAGAATACTTGTACAACCAGTGAAATGAATACCTTGGTCTAAGGACCTAGAGGTAATGGTTACCTATTACAGAGGTAACAATGCTATGTGATGATCTAAGGGTTTGAATACCCAGATCTAGTAATTATGATAATGATGTGAAGGGATGAGAATTCCAAGTAATGTGATAAGGGATTGAGATCTCAGGTATCATGTTTTGTAAAGATTTGAAAAGTATGTGATAGATGTATTACACCTTTATTTGTAGCATTTGTTGTGATAAATGAAACCCTAAGGGTAGGGTGTTCAATGAATCAAGTACTGTGATATCAATGTTCTCAGTTATTATTAATAATTCTTGTCATGATAAGTAATTAACTCCTAATTGAGTTATCAGATGCACAACTCAAGATTTGGGTTGATATGCACGTTCTTTAAGAAATTATCGATAAGTTGCAGGTGCTATTGATGATTACTCATATGCCAAGTAATTAACTCTTATCAGTGTAATAGGATGATAAATGCACAATTCTAGTGTGTATTTGCCAAGTGGACATGTAATCTGTTTATTTAAGAATTTTAGTATGTCTTCATGTATAGTATGTTGATTACTCAGTATATTACAATGTTTTGAATATACTGCTCTACCAAGTTTAGAATGATATACATGTTGTATTATAACTTCAAATAAGTAGACGCGATACCATAGAGATATCAGAGTCAAGTATATAGTAAGATAAGGGTACAATGTAGAAAGAGATTTCTAGGAATAATAAAATAATAGACTTAGGAGCCCTGAACACCGTAGAACCCCTATGCGAGGTCTGCGCCTTAGGGGTGAAATGACCTAACCCTAGCAACATCCAGTATACGGGGGTTGGAATGTACTATTAGGTGGCACGGGGGACAACGCCCTAGTAGAAGTCTCCTTAAATTATAGTTTGCAGTGTCCAACATCAAATAGAAGTCCTGGTGGCACTAGAGTACAGAAAAGCTAAGAGGTGGCTTGACTCTCCGCATGGGTGCTCAGGTTAGAGGAGGAGTCCAGTTTAGGTCAGAATCTCATTTCCCTATTGCATACCAGGAGAGTAGTCAGACTTAGCATTTCCCGGGTGTGTCTGCTAAGTCTTGTACGGTGTGATCGTAGTGCACTACGAGTCTTCATATGTAGAGTACACTGTATATGATCAGGGCATAATAAAATGAATGAGAGGTCAAACAAGTGTGTATAGTTATTCAATTATTCTTTGTATGTTTCTGAATTATTAGTTCTCTTTATGATCAATCAAGCATTTCATATATTGATTCATTCTTATAGATATTTATAGTATCCTACCATATTTATGATTGTCAATTATTAGACTCTTTAAAGCTTACTGTTGTTATAATTGATATCAATATCTCAAAAGTATATCTATAATTATATCAGTGCTTTAAACTATTTCTTTGAAGTACTCATTCACTGAGTGAGTAGGCTCACCCCTCTACTGACAATTTTTAGGGAAATCACATGGACTTGAAGAAGATATCATTGCATCAAAGTAAATCTACCATAAGAGTTAAGTCTGAGTATAGTTAAGTTTAGTCGGTCCCTATCACTCTAGGTCCTTGTATAGATGTGAGAGAGTTGTAAATGATGTTTTGTATGTTTGTTTCCTTAATAAGAGAGAATGCAAATGATTGTCATGTCCTATGTACATGGAAGTGTAAGAAACATAATGAATGTATGGATGTGTATCATTAATGCTGAGATTACATTAGAGAAATAAAAGTTTAATTCTCTTGTAAAGTTAGTTTATGTGGTTCAATGCGAGAAAACAAAGAGTTTGAAAAAGAAGAAAAAGTTAAAGGTGATCTTTGTATTACGTTAAATCCTCAATTTATACCATAATATCATGATTAGTGGTAATTGTGAGATCAGGGTGTAACAGATGATGAACCGGTCTTTGAATCAGTAACATATGACCCCTTTGATAAACTTAAATCATGAACTAATCTAGGGTTTTTCTAAGGTTAGATTTCTAGGGTTTCATGATATGAGATATAATTGAACCCTAATATGTGTAAATATAATATGTGTAGGTTTGAGGGAACTCTAGGATTTCAAGAGTAGTATTTTGTCTCTAAAGCAAACACCCAAGTCAAGGTATATGCACCTTCCTGATTCATGTGGGCATTACTAACATGACTGCTAATTTATTTTCCATATAAGCATTTCTTGTAAAATCCTTGTGTAATATTAAATCCTTTAGGGAATCCTATTTCATTGAGATTATTTTCTTAATTTTATACTAAATCCATGAGATCTTATGAATGAAGGACCTCTGACCTAATTATTTTAAATATTTGGATAATCACATCCTCTCTACTTGAACTAAATTGATGTTGAATAAGTCAAAGTAAACATTTAAAGACCAATCGATCAATTGGCATCCCCAATAAATCACTCACCAATAAAGAACTAGTCAAACTCTAAAACAAGAAGGTCATTATTGCAATCAAAGTTTGACCAACTTGCCTTCAGGATGAAGCAAACAAATCAATCAGTCGACCGACTGGATCCCCGATCGATCGACTGACGTTCTGGATCAAGCAGCCTAGCCGCCATCGGCAACCTTCTTTAAGGGTTTTCCCTCCTCCTTTACCCCTATAAAAGGAGGGGGAGTTCAACTAAAAAGGGATAACCCTATGTAAAATAGAGTCATGAGTCAACTATAGGTTGAAGTAGGGAAGATACAGAGGTATATGAAACCTGAGGGGTCAATAGATGATCACTTCATAAGTACAAATACCCTTAGTGAGCCTATGGTAATGAATAAAGGAAAATGATAAATAAGAAATATATGATAAATGGAAAGAATTATGTAATAATAGTTTGTATAAATAATAAAAATGTCAAATTTAAATTGAACAGATGTGACCATGGATCATATATAGAAGAAATAATCCCTTGACTTAGGTGAGTTGTAGTCAAAGTGATTGGAGCACAGTACACATGTACTACCATGATATTTGGGCACGCCTCTCCACCCCGAGTGTGCCTTTTCACTTGTATTATATATATTGGGTGCACCTTTTCATCAAGGGTGTGTCTTTTGACCCAACTTAGGCTTGAGATTATATGGGTCTGAACCCTATTTAAATAAAATCACTCATTGATTTACATACACAAGTTATGATTTTGATAATGTTGTGATGTAAATTATATGACAAGAATTCGTTCTAAAAATCATATTCTTGTTGATAAATGCCTCATTTATTGACATGTTAATTCTTTTGGAACTTTTTTGTTTGGACATCTTTTTATTGAAATCTCCTAAACCGATCTCTCATTGCTCCTACGTAATGTCTAGTTATTATAATACTGCACATACTCAATTTGTGTTCATGTCCTTTCTTTTGTTCGTTTCCTCTTCTGTGTTTCGTTCAACCCACCTAGAGGTTGCACAACTTGATGATTATGAAGTAGGAGGTGTAGCTCAGAAATAGTTTTAAGAAGAAATCTGAGATAGACATGTTTCTCACTGCAAATTGATTCTACTGGTTAGATTTTGGATGTCCTTTTGTAGCCCCATTGTTGAACTTGAATTTTTTTTATAGTACTATTATGTTCTTTACCAAATTGATTGTTTGAGAAAATATTATGCACCCTTTTATTTGAGAATCATTATTCCGCGTTTGTGAATGATGGTGTTGTATATTTTATTTTCTTGAATTAAGTAAGGAGTGCACTCCTCTCAGGTCCCACTCCTTACACCTTCTCCCTTAGGTCGCCTAAAAATTCCTTGATGACAAACTATCTTAAAACCATGATATCTGTAAATGTTTGTGGAGTTGAGACTAGAGCGAGTGTGATTCTTTGATGGGTGGAGCAAAAAGTTATCCAAATGGAAAACAACATTGCCATGTGCCAGTGACAATGCCATCATCCTTCTATGCTCCTATTATAGCTACGAGAATCCACATAGAGATATCAATGATCACCTTTTCCTCTCAAGTGACATTGTGGTTTTGCTATCATCTAAAGCTTTCTATTTGTTGTGTCTTGGTCTTGCTTCTATCATTGAGATAAGTGGCAAACAAGTACTGGGTTGATGTATCTCCCTCATCTCTTAAAGGTTGGCTCTTCTCCATCCTTCCTAACATGATATGTGGGCTATACATGTATCTTTTCTATTGCAAGTGTTTTGATGGTAACACACCTATACCATCTCCTTTTGGATGGATATTATGGGTGTTATCCACTTGAGCATGCATACCAAAGTGTTTAATACCATGGACAATAGTCAATATCATGACCGTGTTGTGTCTTTGGGTCTAGGCAAATAAAGGAAGATGATCAGATACTTGGGTTGGTCAGGTGGTGCGTGTTGGGCCTATTTAATTTGAAGCTCAATGTCTCTATGGGTTGGGATTTATGTGATGACCACCACAAAAGGATAATAGTGGTCGAAATCATAAGAGACAAAGAGGGTCGGATGCTAGCAAGCTGATCATGGTTGACAATATACACCTACAAGGAGACATATCCCCAAGAAATGGTAGTGGCCCTGAAGGTGATGGATGACTCTAATCTCAATATCTTATGCATTGATATAAATGGTTACCTTCTTGTAAATATGGTTTGAGGTGATTCTCTCCCATGGAAAGTTCCGCCATTTTACAATGAGATTTGGATGTTGGTACATGACTAGGCAATCATTGGGGATTATACTCCGAAAATTGCCAACTCAGTGGCACTGTAGATTGGCAGATGAAGCATCTCTCCTGATGGGTTATGGACATTATGGTGGTACATGGCCCCAACCGGCTGCTGATGTTTATTGTGGGCATTATTATGATGAATATGAGACGGGTACCTAGACTGGAAAGAGATGGACATACTTGGAGCCTTCGTCTTTTTTGTGTACATGTTCGTGTGTGTTTTTGTTGGGTCAAGCCCATCTTGTTTGTTGACCTTGGGTGGAGCATGTGCTCTATGTAGTCTGCTCCGTTGTGGCTTTGTGTGGTGTTCCCATTAAGTTCATGACTTGACTTTTATTGTTGGATGATGGGTTGGTGCTGTTACCATGCTCGTACGCTCTTACTTTCGACCTGTTTGAGGAGGACGTGATGAATACAATAGCCTCTAGACTTATAAAAAAAACTTGAAAATGAGAATAAGGGGGCACTTGCAACATAGGGCATAGACTTCGTACAACCAACTAAAGATTTACAACATGACATATAGCATGAACAAGGTCTTCACTGTAGCAGTTGAGTCATATAATGCGTAAAAAAGTTGTTGCCCATGGAGGCCATTTGGTACACAAATAGTTTCTTTACTACAAGAAACAACAAACGTAGGGGATATCAATTCTGAGGCTGGTTATACTACATGACAGTCGTGGCAGATAAGCTTTCAGACTTGGCTACCCGACGTTTATGGATCCTCTCGCAATAGGGAAATGCCATCCCAATGTTCTAAGTTCTAACGCCCACAATGGTATATGGACCAAATGTCTGACGACGAACCGGTGGACCCGTATACGTCTCCCCCTTGTTCGATGAGGGGACAAGCAGCAGCTCCCTGCATTTCAAACAGGCAAACTTGATACTTATTTTATCCTCTTAGCACAAATTTAGAAACTACCGCAATGCTCAGCGTGTAATCCTCACCGAGGGTAGAAAGCAGCACAAAACAACACTTTTATATTAATGTAAACCAACTTGTCCTGCAACCCAACCATCTTTTTTGGCTACTTGTTGATGATGCCATGTCATGCGCATGGACCACGACTAAAACAGAACTATTATTGGATCAGATTTCAACTTCATTCGGCAATCGATGAGAAAATCAATCATCAGCAACACTTACCTTCAACCTCACCCTCTATCCTCTCTAGTTCTCTGGTAGTAGACAACATGGGATCGCAAATGCCTTTCGTCTTCTAGTCTAGATGTGTACAAAAGTGTGCTCAAAGGAATCCACCAAGGATCTCCCAATGCAGCTTTTATACAGAAACGGGCCTGCCCTACTCATCAGCATCCTAACAACACCATAAACAGCCATTAAAAGTACGGTAATAGCTTTACTCAACAGCATCCTAACAACACTATAAACAGCCATTAAAAGTACGGTAATAGCATTATCTCAACCCGGCTTTAGCTCTGCTTTATTACCCTCAAAAGAAAGCCAGACCGCTTTGAACCATCATTTCAAATGCGCGCCCTCAACGACAAGGAAAGAATGGATGGAATTATGGCCCTGTTTGGGCTTTATCACCCTACTCATCCGCGTCACAACAAAACTATAAACAGGCATCAAAAGTACGGTGATACCACCCGGTTTAGCTCTGCTTCGTTACCCTAAGAAAGCCAAACTGTTTGAACCATCATTTTTAAACACGCTCAAAGACGAAGAAGAGGATAGAGGGAATCATCGCCAGTTCGGACTTTCAGATGGAATAGTTGCCCACCACATACGCTGCTGCTGACTGACAGCTACTGTGCTGGTTTTTGAGCCAGGGATGAAGTAACTCGTGATGATTGCAGCCACTTGGAGAGGGGCCTCCCGCTGCAACCGCTTGTCATCTTACGACGAACTCTAGGTGGCCAAGAAAAGCACCACCGTAAGACAGTGATGCGGGCTTGTGACCTGCTGTTGATGTTGGTGCCATTGTTTTGACAGTTAGTGTGAGAGGCAACCATCTCATCACCTGTGACAGTTCCTAGAGATCTGCACGTCCACCACCGCTGCAGCGGCAGCAGCAGAACCATGGCTCATGGCTGTGAATGAAGGTGCAAACCACCCACATAAGTCGTGCTTCGCTTATTAACATCGTACATTGAGATAGATGCTCTCTCTGCAAACCAAACCCGTGGTCATGGGTCACCTGCGCTGCTGCGCCCAAGGTCAGGGGATAGTGATAGTTGTAGATGCAAGAAACACAAAACAAGGAAAACAAAACAGGGAGAGAAGCAAAGAGGGAGATCAAAGATGCTCTTCTATTGAGTCTTTCGAAACGCACAACTCAGGATGGCACTACGTACCATCAAAAAGATATCCAAAGCTTATTATGTTGTTTTAGAAGTGGGTCAGTACAGTCACATAAACTTCAATCGTTGGGTGAGGTTATCATCACTTTGGTTTTCATTCTCGATACCAGCATATGTACATTTTTACAAAGCCGGCTAGAAATAAGCAATAACCAGGGATACAAGTCAGCAATTAAGACGAAAAAAGACAGAAAGTGCAAAATATCGAGCTTCTCTGAAAATGTCATGCCCAGGGACACACTACCCATTCGGGTTGCCAGAGCACGTACATTAGAAAGATACCCAAAGCTTAATGTTTTCTTTTCTTAGCTTTCCACTGTCAGGTGACGTTCTCATCAGTTCGGCATGATTCTTCCTATCGGCAGATGTACATTTTGCAAAGGCGGCTAGAAAGAAGCCACAACCAAAGTTACAAGTCTGTAATTAAGTGGGGGTGGGGGTGGGGGTGGGGGAAGAATGGAATAGGATAAATACAAAACTGTTTCTTCTTCATTGCATTACAACAAATATCAACAAAAACAGTCCAACAAGGTTTCCTCAACTAGCTCGTCAACAACCTGCCCTTGGATATCCACCACCACCTCATCTGCAAACTCGAGCTTCATCATCTCTTCCCATCCTCTCCCGGAGATCTCCTTCATTATAATCAAGTCCACAATCACACTGCTGATCTCATCGCTCCTGAGGCCGCTGCAGGACGGTTTCCTGCTAGCTAACAGTAACGATCTGAGCACTGCCAGGACTTCCTCCATTACAGAAGCTACTGCTGATTTACCAATCGATGCTTTCGGCCGAGACATAGGCCATGAGCAAGAATCTAGCAGGCTACTCCTGCTCATTTCCAGGATTGCATTGTTTACGCAATCGAATAGGAGCCTCTGGTTTGACCTCCGCTCTCTAGACCTGGCCGCCTCTCCTTTAGGTGTTAAGAATTTGTGCAAAAGGGCTGGATCCAGTGGGCTGTCAAGAGAATACCAACTAGTCATAGAAGCGACAGATCTTTCGTCACCCAAGCTGGAGGACGACAATAGCGACCTGACAAATACCAAGTATTCTTCCTCCGTTGACTTCTTAGTGTCAATAGTTTTGGAATAATTCGGACTCCTCAAGATGTCATCATCATCATCCCATGACAAAGAACAAGTCACGGATTCTGTTGTTAGACGCCTGGGCGATGCACCTGTGGAAGAAAAAAAAAGGATACACCAGCAATAATTATTGCGCCAAGAATAAAAAAGAATTAACTTGCCAACAGCCTAACAAGTGTTTGAAGTGTGAAAAAGAGGAATAACTTACGGTTGCATTCCTGGTTCACATTGGAATGGTGCCCTGATGGTTTACTGCTGACTATGTCGTCTTCGAACTGTGCTTCTAATACAGATACAGGACTAGGCTGTTCCAAGTCATCATTGGCATCTTCTGCCGCCATTAATTTTTCTAGAGGCAGACTTTCCTGAAATATCACCATGAACACATATAGCTAATTATGTTGTATAATTATTAAGCAATTTGATAGGCATTGTTCTATCAGAGTGCACTTTTAAATTTTAAAGTTCTTAAGCTTGCAGAAAACAAATTTGGAATAGGGATGTCAAACCTTTTTAGAAGGAGTTCCCAGTTCAGAATCATTTTCTGTCGAATATAGATTCTTTCTTAGCAATTTCTCGTAGTTAAAGATGGGTCCCTCCTTGGGACTCTGGTCAGCTCTGTGTTGTGAAGGGCTACTAGTATGATCGTTCTTAGCAGTAACTTCTCTGTTTCCAGATTCCCTACTACTCGCGTGAGAAACATGATCCATGTATGATGAGTAGTATGATTTGTCTATATCAGACACCTTGCTGCTTCTTGAGAACATCAAACTTGAAACTTTACCCTTAAACGTCAAGCTTCCATGCTCAGTTTTATCAACTGCCTCATTAGTGGAGCCACAATATCCCTGATGAAGATCCACAGTTTCGGCATTTAAACTGACCTTCTCATTAGCAGAGCAGGACCATGGAACAGATTTCGACCTCTGTAGATTCTTGTGGCAGCTCAATCTGCAGCCGTCCCCGCTCCTGGCAGCAAGTCCAAATCTTTCATCCATGGATTCTTCCTTATTTGCTTCACGGAGGGAAAGCATCTCGCCTAAGGTACTAGAACTCCTCTGAATATCATCTTCGGGCTCTGGATCTACTCCACTAGATGTCACTGATACCCACCTCTCAGAGAGACGTCTCTTGGCTTCTCTGATCACTGAAGATTCGGGCAAATAGGGGAAGTGGCTTCGACGAGGAAACGAATAAGGACTTCCAAATGCCTCGGAATATTTCCATGAATCCTGTGAGGCAGGAGAAACCTGTGATGAGGTTGAACAGCAGGCACATTCCTCTATAATGTGCTCCTTTCCCGATCTATTGAGAGAGTCATCATCATCAGTACTCACCTTAGATAGGATGTGTGACAACAGTGCCTCATTCTCATCCCTCCTGTTACTGCTAAGATTCTCTCGCATTCGCCGAGTAATCTCCTTAGCGACCTCTCTAGCATCTCTTGCTTCATTGTTTATGGCACCCTCAGGGAATGGTTCCTTTGAAACACCAGTGGTCGTTGAAGGAAATGACGTTTCCCTCCCAGTGGCACTGCGGTTCTTACCTGGACTAGGTTTCAAGACCACTATCCTTGTTGCCTGTGGTAAGGATCCAGTCTTCGGCACCCCTACCTTCCAACTCTGGCAGGAATCATCCTTGATCCTTCTGTTTGTTTCGCAAGCGAGGTCATTTTGCTTCTGATCTTGACTCATGTCATTGGAAATCTTCATCGGTCTTAGCAGAGTTATCCGTTTACTACTATTATTGGCAGTGGGATTGCATTGTGCCTGCTTCTGCCCTTGTTGTAAATGTTGGGATAACATCGAATCTGGTTCTTCAAGAAACTTGAGAAACAAGTCGCGGTTTGAGCTCAACACCTCAAGTGCGTCTTGAAACTCCTTGGACTGCAGCAGGTTCTGGCTAGTAGCTAGGTGCTTGGCTTCCGTAAATTTTTGTCGAACAAGATCCATCCTTTTATTGTTGTTGACGTCACAATCAGTACGTTTCCATCTGGAATGAGGAGCATGCTCAAGGTTCTTGGCTCTGGGAACCTGTGGTTGGATTTCATAGACATCTTTGCATTCCTGGTACTGCCCAACACGAGGATAAAGGGAATGTTGTTGCTTTGGTACAACCACTTTGGGTCTATCTGATAAACCACCACTTGTTCGTTGCTGAGGAGGTGGAGCGAATTTCTTGCTGTTATAGCCGTTGTATACACCTCTATCTAGTGCCGCAATTTTTACGGTTGGAACTGATTGCTGCACAGGAAGGGCGTCGAGTCCCATTAACTTGGCAATAACAGTGGGCTGCTTTGTCACGACCTCTCTCTCTTTGGACAACTCTTCTGCCATTAGCATCTTCATTGGAATTCCAGTGGCCTTATTGTTTGTAAAAACGCGCCCAGGAAGATGCGCTGCCTGCAGTTATAACAAGTGGCAGTTGGGTTTTTTAAGCTCACACGACCGATTCATGAAAACAACTACAGGTTTCTTGTTTGAGAATTATCTACAAAAATAGAGAATGGAATTTAATATCTTACTGGTTTTTCCTTTATTGCACCGATAGCAGAATCTGACTCTCTCTGAACATCATTTATACAATCTCTATCAGTTTGAAGTCCTGTCCACCATTAATATGGAAAATCAGTAAATATTAATTTCTCAAGAAACATTACTCTTATCTTACATACTGTGTGCCCTACAATTGCAAGGTATGATAATGAAATGTTTCATATTGATAATCAATACCGGTCATCAGTCCTGGCATTTATCAAGGATACAGGTTCTGCCATCAACAAGGCCACTTAACATTCAACAAGAATACAGGTTCTGGCATAAACAAGATGGTTTACAAACCGAGATCAAGGCAAAGGCAAGAGATGTGAGCCGAATGGCAGCAACCAAATTTCATCAAGGTTTAAAGGAAATGGGTTGCATATAAAGGGTATGTGAGTCTAAACCTTCTGGAAAGTGGGAGCTATCCCAAGTAGAAACAGTGATTAACTAGGTTATTTGAGGGGGCGCAGACAGGGTAACATTCAAGAGTTACCAACTTACACTGACGCCATTGGGCACCAGAGGGTAGGAACGTATCAAAGCATCAAATATGCCGAGACGTGGAAGATAAGAAACCTGCTCAACGAGAAAAGAAGAATATGGAAAAGATGAAGGGAACAAACCATCTCGATGGGTTTTATCAGTGAGTAACTTGGTCCCAGACATTCCTGAGCTCAGATCGAACAGGTTGATCATCCTCCCCATGCATCCCCGGACTGGCTTGCGGATGTCCCGGCTCTTCTGGTTGGAGAAGCTAATCATCCTCACCTGTCAAACGAAAAACATTGAAACTAAATACAGGAAGAGTGGTAATACATATGAAAGCAAGCTAAATGATTCAATGAGGCTTACTCACCAAGATAGGAGGAGAGAGACTTCACAGACCCAGAAGGCCAATCTCTGCTCGGCTCCTTAGCCTCTCCATCTCATCAATAGAAGATACCAAGAATATCAGCTTTGCTTTGACTTTCAAAGAACTCCTCCCAGCTGTGAAAAATGGTAATTTTTTTGGAGAAAAGAATATCAACAAACAACACAAGTGATTACATAGATGACACTATGACAGCCAAGAACAACCTTTGGTATCTTTAATGATCATAGTCTTAGACTCATAGGAAGATGGCGATATACATTAAACACAGCATAGAACTCCCTGTCTCCAGATGTAAGATGCCAAAGGCTCAAGGAATGTCCGTCCCGCTATTACCTGGCGGCACCAGACCGCACCAGACCACAGACTAGTACATGGCCAGGGATACTCCCAAGCAAGCAAAGGGGGGAGATGCGGGTGCAGCACGTGAACCCGTCGAATTGACAAGGCCTTTTCTAAGGAGAAAGAATGGGATGAGGAAAAGGCTGGTCAAAACTCGCAAGTCACAAGACACTACATAAGGGGAACTGAGGAAAAGATAGCTAAGAGGTGCCTGGGATATACGAAACAGTGCTACTGATACGGATGTCTCGAGTCAGAGGAATCTTTGCCAAACTGGAGCTAGAAGAGCTAATGTCTCAGATTAGTAGCTAATGACGAAAAAAGATTGGATATTATTGAATGGGGTATGTAATCAATCATGTAACTGATCCCGCTGAAAAAGAGTGAAGAGCAGCATCCAGAACAAAAAGTTGTCTTGTTTCTTACGCTTATAGTTGAGAAGTAACGGCCACAAAGAGAGAGAGAGAGGCGTCCTCTGCATGGGCGTGCAATGCGATCGATGCCGCAGGAAGAAGATGGCTGAGGAGGAAGAGGGATGAGGAGAAGGGAATAGCAACAGAGGGGCAACGACAAGAGTGGCGCCGAAAAGGCCAAGGAGTCCTGTCAGATGACAATGATCCATCAATGACGCTCGATCCTTACGCCGACAGCACGAACACATTCAGAGAGGGAATCTAACTGAGTTGCCTTACTGCGAAAAACTGGCTTTCGAAGTGGAGAGGAGGGAAGGGGGATAATCTCGGCCAACACAGGACAACGGCGGGCGCACCAACCCAGCCTCTTCGCTGGAGTCGCCATCATTCTTGGAGAAAGCTCCCAAGACTAATTCGTCGAGTTAACAACGGAAGACTCAATTCGTTAGCAGATTATAGCTAGTTCCACCCATCACTGGTAGCTGATCGCGAATAGGAAGAAGCGTGTGGAGAAACATGAAACCGCCGAGCCAATCAATAACGGACAGCCAGAAATCGAGTGTGTATGGCAATCCGGCGAGAGGAGGAGGAGGGGTTGGGGATCCCTGAAAGGGCTGCTGCCTTCACAAAAATCGGAACTTCAGAGATGAGACGGCAAATGCAAGCGAAAATCCGGCGCTTACTACATCGAGGAAAGGGAGGCAAGGAGGAACAATCATTTAATCAGCAACGCCGGCCCACCTCATTTACTTCCGCCGACAGAAGCCGCTGGCCGGCCGGCCTTGGTGTCCGCAACGCAATGCAGAAGCGCACCTTCCCTTCCCGGCGAAGAGGAAAAGCGGCTGTGCTGCGCGGTGATGGATGACGCTCCTGGACACAGACGAGAAATTGAATCTGAGCTTTTTCTCTCCCTCCTCCACCGACTACCTTTCCGAGGCGAGGAGTAGTTTTTGCCGTTCTTTACTTGGGCTTTGGCGGAAGCGCCCACCAGTCAAGCCACTGGGATTGGGAGAGGTGGAGAACGATACCTGCAAGAAACGACAAGGGAAACTGCAGGAGGGGTGGTGGGTTGAAGTGAAATCTGGTCACCGGGAGTGTCTGGTCACGCGACGTCCATAGTGGTTTGCCGCTTGACTAATTAGCGGAGAGTTGTTTGGGAATACCTGCCATTTAATCATTTGGCGTTACTTACATTATATTGGTTTAAAAGGCTATTTATTAATGTGTGTGTGTGTCTGCTGACCGCCCTATGCAGCTACAAGAGACAAAGGTTGTGTTTGGTATAGATACTTAAGGTGGCAAATAGATATCTGTTCCGTGCAATAAGGATTATAAGCATCAAGGTAATTAGAGATTTTTGTCATTTTATCTAGGGCCGTGATACACGTAACACACTCATACCCTATTTTGCACCCCGGTACGGTCAGTCCATTAACAATCCACCAACGGCCGCGAAAACCTCGTCTTTTCCTCCGTTCTTCCCCCTTCTTCATGCAATCCTCCGTACTTCCCCCTTCTCGACGCAAAGATGGCGACGCACTTCTCAACTGAACCCCATTCTTCTCTCCCTAATCATACTCCCACTTCTCTGTCACCCTAATCTCGTTGCCCTTCACGGATTCCTCCGTCCTCCCTGATCTCTGTAATCCCTGCTCTGGTCTAGACTGCTTGAAGGACGCGAAGAAGTCGCGAGAGGAGAAGGGCTAGAAGCAAGTACATGTTGTCGCATCCCTTGCCTGGCGCTTCCCGTGAACAATTCCAGTTCGCGGTATGCTCAATCGACGGCGGCATTCTCTGGATAGCTCAAGCCCGGACACCGAGGTAGCAACCGAAATCCCCAGCAGCCTCGGCACTGCCACTTCGGCTTCGACGGTGCCGTGCTGAGTCACAACCGGTCCAGGAAGCTCGTCGACGACTTTGCCTTGCCCCCAGGCAGCGGCAAGACGACTAGATCGGATCACTCTGTGGTTTCCTCTTTCTTAATAAGAGGCAGCGGTGACGTTTATTATTTCGAATTATTTCCTCTTTCCTTGAATTATTTCTTCTTTTGGAAACCCATAGAGTATATTACTTGAGAATGATCAAGATTTCTGATTTTCTGTGGTTATTGACAATGCTGCTATTTTCAACTTATATTTTGTAGCTCTGTAAACTTGTGTGCAGTAGGTAGTAATCCTAACCCTGCCAAAATTGTATGTAGTATAAGGTGTACTATATTAATTGGCTATAATGAAAATTATTCTGAGTACACATATACCCAGCCTATATATAAAAAGGAAATTGATGTGAGTAATATCAGTTACTCAGTTTTGTGTGTTTGTTGCTCTTAGCCATTTCCTTCTGAAACAAATCTATATAAAACACTTGCTACATCAACATCCTATGACTATATTAGCCATCTCCTCCTATCCCTAATTGCATCTATAACAAAAGTATTACATCTGGAACAAATTTATTAAAAGTGCTTGCGCTGCCCTAAATTATCTGAAACAAATCTATTATATATGAAAGAAATCTTTTAAAGGCGCTTATCCTGTCCTAATTACATCGGAAATGAAGATATTACACTTGAATAGCTTATTTCTGGCTCTTTATAAAAGTATGCTGCTTGTTTATTTCATTTAATGTTAATGTGTAATGTTAGTAGCCATTGTCTTAAATTAAATGACCATGTTTCATCTATTTAAATCATTATATTAGATATTGGATATCAATCTATGTACATTGATGTACATTACTTTGTTGTTCTTTTTGCTTAAATATTTATTATTTTCTAGAATAGTTAATCCAAAGATGAGTTCCTTGATAAATTCAAGTCCTAGCACACTTACACCAGCTGAAAGATTTCAGCTTAGGTGTAGCTTTGAAAAGTTCAGAAAATCTTTGGATACAGCATCTGAAGAACATCAAAAAATGTTGAAGGATACTCCTTTTGGTCATTTTATTGACCTGAAGATTCCAAGATCTTTTGATGTTAATATTATTAGGGATCTTGTAAGTGTGTATGACTCTAATAGGAAGTTTTTCAAAATTGGCACTACTTTTGTGGAGTTTAATTCCATACACGTCGGAAAGATATTAGGTCTTCCAACAATTGGTAAGTTCATAATTTTTCCCTTTGTAGATTTTTGATTCATAGTTTATCTATTTGGAAATCAATTTTATTAATTAGCAATAAAACTGATCAAATATAGGAAAAGAATTTGTTTTCACAAAGGAGAAAAAATAGCTCAATTAGAGAGAAGTATTTTCCTAAATCAGATCCAAAGGTTATTGATGCCCACTCTGTTCTTCTAAAATTGTCATCCAAGACTGACAACATAAGTCAAATTGAATTTGTCAAAGTTTGGATAGTCCTACTCATGTCTAGCTTCCTATTTCCATATGGAGGATATAACATTCATAGTATGATTCTGAGTTATTATGATGAATTTAGTGTTCTTGGTGATTTCAACTGGAGTGAAGCGGTGTTTAAATTTCTTCATGATAGCATGACCACTATGGGGAGAAAAGTAGCCGGATATTTAAAGGGTTGCTGCTTTGTTTTAATGGTAAGTGTAACATCCCTGACCTGGGTTATACTTTAACCCTAGGTGTTTTGATTAAGAAAGATAATTATATGCTTTATGTTATCTTTTGAAAGATAATTAAGGCTCAAGAGGAACTTATATTTCAATTTTAGTCTATTTTGAATAATGTTGAAAGTAATGTTTTACTTGTTTGGAATGAAGTGTAAATTACCCAAGTTAAGGGGTTAAATTGAAAATAGTACATGATATTATGTTCCTCATGTGTTGAAGCATCATGGGAATGAAGATGATGCAGAGGTATGGCTAGTGAAAGCTTGAGTACCAAGAAAGAGCTGATAAAGCAATGTTTGTGCATTAAAATCTAGTTTTGGTGTAATGTGCAATTTACCCAAAACCCAGGGTTCAATATGTAATTTACTACTTCAATAAGGTCCTTAATATTCTTGACATCTTGTAGAGGCAATAAAATGAGAGGGACATCTCATTTGAGCTACTTTGAAGGAGAGAGGATCTTGATATTAAAACAATCAAGATTTAAGCATAATTGAAATAATGCAAAAATAATTATATTAAATAGATTGCTCTTTAACCAAAATTGTGTTGGTTTAAATCCACATAAATGGACGTCCTTGTGCCTTGCAAATGCAAAGGAAAGATCAACGTGAGTGGAGAACCCACTCACATTAAGAAACTAAAAAGAATTATCCACTCACTTATGTATATTAATATTATAATGTTAAGGTGCTTAATTTCTTTTCCCTTAATTCATGGATAATGGAAGGGAGTTCGGTGGAGATAAAGATACATTTTCATGCAAGGAACTAAGGGGTAAGAGGTGGCAACAATTTCAGAACTTAAAGGATTTGCCTGAGGCATTTTCTCTCTCATCGTTTTTCTTATAAAAACACCCTTTACAAAACACCCTTTACTAGGGGGAACAATTTCTTTTCCCTTAATTCATGGATAATGGAAGGGAGTTAGGTGGAGATAAAGATACATTTTCATGCAAGGAACTAAGGGGGAAGAGGTGGCAACAATTTTAGAACTTAAAGGATTTGCCTGAGGCATTTTCTCTCTCATCGTTTTTCTTAAAGGATTTGCCTGAGGCATTTTCTCTCTCATCGTTTTTCTTATAAAAACACCCTTTACAACTCAAATCAAAGACTTTTTCAAATCCACTTCTTCTCTTTGCTTGAAAAAATGATCAAGGAAGCTAGGGACAGAAGTAGGACAACCCCCAACCTGTTGGTAAGCTTCTTGACCTTTGTTCATCTTGATTTTGTGACAAAGTGGATTTTTCATCTTTTGACTTTAAAATCTAGTTCTATAATAACCCCACTTTATCATCAAATAGGTGTAAAATACTCTTTTGTAAAATAAATTGGATAATAGTGAGATTTGAGGACTTTAATGACACTTAATTGAGGAATTTTGATGGCAATGTATACTTTGAACACTTAAATTTCTACTAATCTTAGTCTTGCTATTCTTTTGTCTCAATCCAGCATCTATATTTATTATTTGGATCCCAAAATATTTGTGAATATTCATGACCATATTATAAGCCTTGTGGCCAAATTTCAGTTCATTCTGAGCTTCCTAACTCCCTAGAGAAATTCTTGAAATTCCATGTTTAAACCACTTTTTTTTTCCTTTCTTTTCCTTCATTTTCACCTTGCTGGGCCAATTTCGCCCTAAATGGGCCGCACAGAGGGTCTGACCCAAGGTGGGGTGCTGAGCCGCGCACCCTCGGATCCCGATCCGACGGCTGCGGGGTCATCCCCTACCTCGGGTCGGCCTGCTACAGTGCCGCCGGGTAGAGGAGCCCGAGCCGGCCGGTTCTCCGCCATTTCAAGGCCGTTTCGCACGATTCTTTCACCATTCTCTCCAAAATTCGATATGCCACTAATTCCCACTCGTTTTTCACTTGAAATCATGAAGTTTCTCGAACTTTCTAACCCTTTGGGGGCAGCCGCCGCCATGGCCGAAAGTGGGTGGAATACACCCTAACCCTAGACCCTCACACCTATATAAGACCACCTTTGGCTCCCATTCTTCCCCACGAACACATTCATACCTTCGGATTTCACTTTCGTGCACTTTAGCTTGTTCCCCATCTTGGCCGAAGTTGTGCAGCCACGGAAATCACTGTAGCATCTCCATTTTCGCGAGCTTTCTCTCTTTTCGGGTATGATTCCCTATCCCTCTCTCTCTAGAAACTTACTTTGACCATAATTTTTGATTGCATGCTCGGAAATACATAAAATTATAGTCCATTTTGATCGCAAGAACGAGCCGGATGCAATGAAAATGCTTGAAACACATGATTCCTGATCTTTCTCCGAATTACATTTATGTGGTATCTTTGATGGTGGTATGCAAATCAAGTGTGTATCTTTTTTTGAATCTTGACTTGATATCATGAAATTTGTGGAACTAGTATTGATCTATCAATCAAATCACAACATTTAACTTTTACATCTATTACTTCTATGAAAGATCTAGATCTAACCTTGTTGACTTGTTTATGATTTATGTACCCTAAATAATGACAAGTCTTGATGACATATTTTAACCCTAGGATTGTAGACATGAACATTCTAAATCTTATTTTGTTTTACTTTTGAAAATGTTTAATTGATCTAACATCAAGATATGATTCCAGACTTATGGACCTATCATGTTATGTAACATTTGATTCCTTACAATCTAGATCTAGTCAAAATGATATTTAGACTCACTCTTATAGTTATGTTATACTTTTGCTCATGAAATCTAAATTTTACAATCCAATCTTGATTTTCTGATTATTGAATCTAATAAAGATCAAACCTTGTGATCTCATCATTCTATGATCATGAAATACTATTCATAGAAATCTCTATATCAATATTGATGTAAAAGTTAACTAGTGACCTTGACTTTGGGTAAGGTCCTATTATGAACTAAATGTGGTTCATGATAATTTAAAAAAACATGAAATCTTGATCATAATGAGATACCACATCCAAGGACAATAACGAGGCCTAATGAACTGTAATGTTGGTCCTTGTGACTCCCTATTATAGTTTGAAATACTAATGCATGAATACCCATTAATGTGTCAGGGCTTGACTATGACTCTACTCTAACCCTCATGATCTATACTCGAAATCTCGGTGAAAGGTACGCTATTTATATAAACTCCTCCTTGATTGTATTGAAGATACTTTTATGTATCTCTTGACCGTATGCTTGGCTATTTACTTGGATGAGCTATTGTTCCCTATGATTAGTCTTCTGTTTTTCTATATTATATTTTGAAAAACATGAAAACATAAATTGAATGCCCATTATGACTGCCCGTATATTGATGTTGATAATGATGATGATATTGATAATGTTGATAATGTGGATATTGAGTACAACAATCCCCTCATTTGGAAGTGGGACTTGTACTTTGGCTTCCTATGTTCCTATGGTGAAAAGGGGCCTAATGACCTTCCCCATCGCGTTGGGGTAATTGAGTCACACATATTATATAAGCATGCTTCTTGAATTAAAGCATAATGGGAACTCGTAATAAAATTCGAATTTCTTGAAAAACTTGTCGAAGAAATGTTGGATTTGCAAATTGATTATTATTCTTTGAAATATAAGTCCTGCCAAGTATACATATTTTCTTATAAACTGTTTTTCTTGATTTTGATAGCGTACCGTGCAATTGCATGATTGTGTCTTGATTTTCTTGATTTTAGGCAATATACATGGAAAGCTGAATATGATATCTTCCGCACTCATACACTCTGATGACAAAGATATATTGGTGAAATCTCCATATTGGGTTAATTTGTTCTTTATTTATCCAGTTTTTGAGTTTTATTTCTTATTGTATATGCCAGTGTGTGAGATCCTACGGGGCCACTCAGGGATGGGCGCTTCAATCCTTTTTCTACTGTTTCGGCAGTAGTATTGGGATTGGGGTAAGAACGGTTCCGTGACAAATTTCATGGTGGAAATCACAAATCAATGCATGATTTCTTCTTATCTCGACCCCATCTTCTATTCTAACCATTTCTTTTCACTCAAAAGCTTGAGGAACGAACCTTGTGGTGTGAAAAAGCTCCTTCCACCATTGTTGACGTGAAGCTCCAAGTTTTGAATCTCAATTGGAGGCGAGTTATATAACTTGAACCCCTATTCATTATTATTGAATTCAATTTCTCAATCAATTATGTTCAATTGCTCTTCTTGTAGTACCTTTGATTAATTGATGCAATTACCATGATAATGGTAGTAGTTTTTGATGGACTAAGGATTGATAATGATAACATCATTTTAGGCACACATTCCAACAAGTTGTATTGCAAACGGTTTCAAGACTTTGGTCCAAATGGTTTCACCAAACTGTTTGGTGATTTGGTCCTAAAACCGTATAGAAGGGTTGACCATTTGAGGTCATGACCCTAGTAAATGTTGACCATTTGAGATCATGAAACCCTAATTGAGTTAATTGATGAACTCAAACCCTAATTTAGGGCAATTCTGAGTGAAACCCTAATCTAGGAGGATAATGTGATATGAATTCAGAGTAATGACATGAGTAACCCTAAATCTGGGTATTTTAATGTAATACCCTAATTAGACCCTAACTGTGGGTTATTGAATATAAACCCTAATCTAGGGTGATGTGATGTGAATAGTAAATCCTAATCCTAAATAGGGTGAATGCGTGTGAAACCCTAATTTTAGATTATACTATATAGCAAGAAACTCTAATCTTGACACTAGTACATAAATGGGTTATAATGTCACTACCTGTAGGGTCAGTTTTTCCAAATAACCGACCTTATATGTCTAAAAAAATGCGGGCACCACTTAAGACCTCTTGGGTCAGTTTTCTTAAAAAAACCGACCTTGTAGTGTAACTCTATAGGGTCGGTTTTCCAAATAACCGACCTTATGGGGCCATTTGGGTGGAGTAATTGGAAGCGGGATTGTAATTAGATCTAGTATTCTAACTGCAGCATTTAATATCTCGCCGTTTGGGTTGTCGTAGGAGATTTTATGATTGTCGGTTTTAGAATGCCGTATTTCTAGCTATATGTATTCCACGATCTTCGCAAAGTCCGCCGGTATTGGCATTATTTGTAACCGCTACGGAAGGGATCCTCCCACAACTTGCCCCCGATACATCCGTCACTCCCGAGTCCCAATCCCTCTCTTCCCCCCAAAGACCATCTCCTCTCGCGTTCGCCTCCTCCCACCGTCGTCTCCTCCCCCATCTCCCTTTGCCGCCACCACTGCTCCTCCCTTTGCCCATTCTCCTATACCCAATCTCGCGGCTAGGGTTCCGACGTGGTGGCCCGTGGTTCACGACTCCTCGGTGATTTGAGATTCTGAAGATGATCCTCTGCCGCCTCCAGGTCCTCTACAACCTCTCCCCTCTCGGCCCCACCGTACACTCCCCAATCATAGCCGTCGTCTCCGCCAAAATCTTCCTGGGCCTCCTCTCCTTGGCGGTCGAGATCCGCCACACCCGGTTGTTGTGAAGGCGAACGCGGACCACTCCACGCTCGTGTTCACCTCGGCATCCTCCTACTGCTGGACCTTTTTTATCGCTGAAAGGTGTTCGGCTCCATCCTCAACCCCTCGATGTTTCTACTCTTCATGGTATGTCAAGGCCGTCATCATGAGGAAAGGGGTTCTCATCCATGGAAGGTGATTCAGCTGCCAATTCTAATTAATGATAATACTGGTTGCACGACGGTGGGCAATAAGCAGGATAACGCGAAGCCAGATGTCATCCATCCAGATAGGGGATTCTACCCTCATGATGCTACATTAGTTGTTGTATTTTTAAGTTGAACGTTATCCAAACAATGTACTTAACAGTTCCAGTACTTGTTAATGGGGTAATTATAATCCCATAATTTGTTGACTACTGCGGTGATTCAAAAGGGGCCACCCAAACAGCCCCTATATGTCTAAAAAAATGTGGGCACCACTTAAGACCTCTTGGGTCGGTTTTCTTAAAAAAAGTGACCTTGTAGTGTAACTCTATAGGGTCAGTTTTCCAAATAACCGACCTTATATGTCTATAAAAAATGCGGGCACCACTTAAGACCTATTGGGTCGCTTTTCTTAAAATAACCGACCTTGTAGTGTATCTCTATAGGGTCGGTTTTCATAAAATAAGCGACCTTATAGACAATTGGATTAGAAAGCCAACTACAGTTTCTCGCGGAAAAAAATTTCTTGATTTTGGCTTCACGCCTCGGTCTATAGGGTCGGTTTTTCCAAATAACTGACCTTATATGTCTACAAAAACACGGGAGACATCTTGAATCCAGTTTGCCTTCACACATGTATAAGCACCTCTAGGGTCGATTTTTTCCTTATAACTGACCCTAGAAGTCCCTTCGGTCGACAATATTGTCGACCAAGATGAATTTTATATCTAGTTAAGTTCACGCATGTATAAGCACCTCTAGCATCATTTTTTGACTTTTAACCGACCCTAAAGCTCTCCTCGGTCGATGAATTTTTCGACCGATAACCTCTCGTTCGATAAATTCGTCGATTGAGAAGGAGCTAGATTTCACATGTATAAGCACCTCTAGGGTCATTTTTTTCCTTATAACCGACCCTAAAGGGCTCCTTGATCGACAATATTGTTGACCGGCATCAATTTTGGATCCAGTTTAGTTCACGCATGTATAAGCACCTTTAGGGTCGGTTTTTTCCTTATAACTGACCCTAGAGGGATCCTCGGTCGACAATATTGTCGACCGACATGAATTTTGGTTCCAGTTTAGTCCACGCATGTATAAGCACCACTAGCGTCGGTTTTTTTACTTTTAACCGACCCTAGAGCTCCCTCGGTCGACGAATTTGTCGACCGATAAACTCTCATTCGAAAAATTCGTCAACCGAGAAGGAGCCAGATTTCACGCATGTATAAGCACCTCTAGGGTCGGTTTTTTCTTATAACCGACCCTAAAGGACTCCTCGGTCGACGAATTTGTCGACCGATAACCTCTCGGTCGACAAATTCGTCAACCGAGAAAAGCACCTCTAGGGTCAGTTTTTTCTTATAACCGACCCTAAAGGGCTCCTCGGTCGACAATATTGTCGACCGACATGAATTTTGGATCCAATTTAGTACTTTTCAAAACTTTATAAAGCATTGGGATCTCAATCCCTTGTCTCCTTGTTGGGAATTCACATCCCTCAATACCACCATCATCACATTTGCTGGATCTGGGTATTCAAACCCTTAGTTCATCACTAAACATGGTTATCACTTATCAGGTAACTATTACCTTTAGGTCATCTGACCAAGGTATTCAGGATACTTGTTATACAAGCATCTCACATAACTCACTAGGCATATTCAACTGCTTGTTGTCACCTCTCACTATGCAACAAATAAAATAATGGCTCACAAGGCCCATTACCATCATAGCTCATACATGGTTATACACTTATTATCTCATGATACGTGCATGGTTAGTATACTTGATAACAACCATATCAATTTCATATCAACATCATGCAATACAAACATAACATCACTATTCCCTCATTAGGGTTAGAGTTTCCCATCTTTATCAATTAGGGTTTCACATAACATCATCCCATATTAAGGTTACACATAACATTATCCCATATTAGGGTTTTACACAACATCACCCTATATTAGGGTTTCACATAACATTATCCCATATTAGGGTTTCACATAACATTATCCCATATTAGGGTTTCACACGACATCACCCTATATTAGGGTTTCACATAACATCATCCCATATTAGGGTTGTATAAACACCTCTAGCTTTGGTTTTTTACTTTTAATTGACCCTGGAGCTCCCTCGGTCTACAAATTCGTCGACCGATAACCTCTCGGTCGACAAATCCGTCGACCGAGAAGGAGCCAGATTTCACGTGTATAAGCACCTCTAGGGTCAGTTTTTTCTTATAACCGACCCTAAAGGACTCCTCGGTCGACGAATTTGTCGACTGACATGAATTTTGGATCCAATTTAGTTCATGCATGTATAAGCACCTCTAGCATCGGTTTTTTACTTTTAACCAACCCTAGAGCTCCCCTTGGTCGACGAATTTGTCGACCGATAACCTATCGGTCGACAAATTTGTCGACCGAAAATGAGTTTGAGTGTTTTTAAATAACCTGACATGGGAACCTCTTATCTTTAGCGTCGGTTTGTTTGTTTTAACCGACGCTACAGGTCGAGTCTCTCCTTTAAAATGGCCGAAACCTAGTCTTTCTCCCTCGCGAAACAAATTTTTTGTTCTCTTTTTCTCTCCCGTGGTGCCGATACCTTTTCCGCCACGGATACCTTCTCTGCTTCTCTCCCACGGCATCACTTTTCATTGTTGTCGTGCCGCCAAAGCCTTTGCCAAGAAGCTCGTCGTCATGTTCGAAGAGGATCGTGGTGTCTGTGAAGCCCTTGCCACCTCTCTGCGCAGCCAAAGCCCTTGCCTCCTCTCCGCGAAAAGAGCTCGTCGTTGCCGCCTCTCCACACTTCCACAAAGGTCGTCGCCTCTCCGTGAAGGTCATCTCATCCTCCACGAAGGTCGCCGCCATTTCCAAGTAAGGTCGTCGCCGTTTCCAAGGAAGGTTGCCGCCATTTCCAAGTAAGGTCGCCGTCGTTTCCAAGGAAGGCCGCCGCCGTTTCCAAGTAAGGTTCCCGAGTTCGTTTCCAAGGAAGGCCGCCGCCGTTTCCAAGTAAGGTTCCCGAGTTCGTTTCCGGGTTCGTATCCACCTTTCTTAGTCTTGGTAAGTGAGATCTGTCTCTTTTTCTTTGTTTTTCTTGTTGTTCTATCTTCCCCTCTCTTCTTCTTGGCTGAATCCATGACGTTCCATGGTGGAGCTTGAGATAATGGTTGAAAACATCTTCCCCTCTCTTCTTCTTACCTTTTCAACATAGGGTTTGCTTCCTTTTTGGAGAAGGAACTAGCTTGGTGAAGAGGAGTGTCAAAACTAGGGTTTCTTCCCCATTTTTCTTCAATCTACCTTGCTGTTTGGAGTTTCTACATCATCTCTAAGGTGAGTTATATAACTTTATCCATGATTATTGTTCACTCTTACATTACATGTACATGATTTTGCCTTAAAAATATTGATCCAAGTATAAAGATGTACCTTTACCTAGGGTGTGAGCTTGTACGATAGTTCTTGAGTAGTTTATCATCTTAGATGAACCCTACATCTTATGCATGTTTTTTTTTTATGGAAGTGGTAATCATAGACCTTGTTTTCATATGGATAATGATTGCTTTTAATCTCTCAAAAGATGGTATATTTCTAGGATTTCAAGCTAATTTTTCCTCCTTATATTTCAAGCAATCTATCATTTTGTAAATTATGATGTGATTATGAATCATTTTTGTCATGAATGTGTGGTTTTGAATGGTGACGGTTGAGCATCAATGATCCCCTCTCCCAGAATATATGAATCTTCTGTTCTATTTCAGTTTCTGCAGAACATTTCAGTGTACCCCTCGGTCGAAAATTTTGTCGACCGAAATATTTTCGGTCGACAATTTTCTCGACCGAGGGGTAAACTGAAATGTTTATTTAAATTTTTAGCATTGGTTATTCCAAAAAAACTGACCTTGTAAACTCTCTCGGTCGAGAAAATTGTCGACCGACAATATTTTCGGCCAACAATGTTCTCGACCGAAGAGTACACTGAAGTGGTTATTCAATATTTAGCGTCGGTTTTTCCAAAAAAACCGACCCTGTAAACTCTTTCAGTCGAGAAAATTGTCGACCGAAAATATTATCGGTCGACAATTTTCTCGACCGAGATCGTTTACAAGGTCAATTTTTTTGGAATAACTGACCTTACATACTCCTTTTTTCTTGCCTGGGTCAGATTTTTTACAACCTTTTGCATCGGTGTTTACTCTTAAAGGTCGGTTTTATTTGGTCAAATAAATCGACACTATAGAGCAAATTCTATAGCGACGACCACTTAGGCATCGGTTATAAAGTGACGTTACAAGCTTTAAAAAATCGACGCTACAGACCATTCCTGTACTAGTGTGAATAATGAAATGATGAATCATTGGTCCTAATTGTACAAGGGGGATGTGTAACCCTGATTGAAATGAAATGGGAAATCCTAACCCTGGTAAGGGAATAGTGGGGCTACCCTTGAATAACATGAAACTGAAATATGAGTGATATATTTGTTATCATCTGTACTAACCATGCAGGTATCATGAGATGATGAACATAGTCAGGTATGTACTATGATGTTTTATTTATTGAAATTATTTATTGGGCCTTGTATGCCATAATATGCCTTGTTGCTTAGTAAAGAGGTAACAAGAGAGTGAATGGGCCTCAAGTGCCAGATGAGATGCTTGTGTAGCAAGTGTCATGTGTACCTTGGTCAAATGACCTGAAGGTGATGGTTACCTGAAAAAGTGGTAACATTGCTCAATGATGAGCTAAGGGTTTGAATTAGGGGTGAGCAAATCTCGGTCCAGACCGCAAAACCAGACCGGACCGCTCAATTCGGTCTGGTTCGGTCCGGTCCATTTCAACTTCGGTCCGGTCCGCGGTCCAATAAATTCGATAAATTCGGTCTTCGGTCCGGTCCGGTCCGATCTGGTCCAAAACCGGTCCGGTCCGGTCCGGTCCGGACCGCAGACTAACTTTTATATAAAATCCATATATATTTGAAGGTGTATTCTATAATAACTACAAATAAAGTACATATATAAGTACTACTAGTATAAATGTTTGATACTAAAATTATATAATTGTTAGAAGTGACTAAGATTATCAACTTTGTATAATTAAATAAGTTGGAAAACATCTAAAAAAGGCTGATTGCGGTCCAAACGGTCTGGTCCGGTCCGGTCCGCGATCAAAACGGTCCGGTCCCGGTCCGGTCCGACCACCAAACGGTCCGGTCAACGGTCCAAAAATTATTGATTTTCGGTCCTCGGTCCGGTCCGGTTTTGGACCGATGCTCACCCCTAGTTTGAATACCCAGAAACCATATGTTTATGGCATTGAGTTTGAAATGAGGGATTGAGATCCCAATGTCTTTTAAAGACTGAGAAATAACTGATGAAAATAGTACATGTTTCTTTATAGCATTTGTCCTAATAAGTTATGTTTGAAAACTTGACTGATGCTAAAAGAATATGATAATGTACTTAATTAATCAAGTGAAAGCTATTCATGTAGTGCTTTGACCATAGATCCATCATCGTCAGTAGTTGGTGACGGTGAAATAAGTTTTCTTACGAGATCTCCTAGAGTTCGCATATTTTGAATATGTGGGGGTCAATGAGTGAAAATATCCTTACGTCCTAATAGGGGAATTGATGGAAGGTAAACATTAAACCTCTCAATCCTTCATCAGATGTTCTGGGATGGATATATCACAAATCTCCCGATGATGTTAACGTTGGATTGATGGAGGTAAACACGAAATCTCTCGATTGCGAAGAGAGTGCAGCCGTTGTTGTAGCTCTATAGCAAAGATGCCACTATACCCTGGCAAGCTATGTAGAAGAGACACAAGATGTCATGCATGTGATCTCACACTGACTGAGATGTGGGAAGTCATGGAAGCTGGCTCTTCCACTGAATTTTTATGGTACCGATTTCGACTTCTCAATGGTCGGTTGGAGTATGAGAGGTATACCTCATCTCCTCAGAGCTTAAATATGTTTGAAAAATGTAATCAGCCGTGTAGCATATTTGCTTAAGATTGAAATATGAAAACCACCGATTGATGTTATCTTTCTTAGCATGTCATTAATACATAAATGTTACTTATGTTCATTAATTCATTATTGAATAAGAGACATGCTGCCTTGAATAGGAATGTTGCTCTAATCTGCATAGATATTGATTTATCTGTCATTAAAATATATTATCCCACTGCTCAGTTTATTTCTATTAAACTGTAATAATAATGTTTTTGGCGGAGAGTTATATCTCTCGCTGGGGCAATTGTATAATTGTCTCACCCCCATAGGATCCAATGTTTTTAGGTAGACGCCGACAAAGAGGCAGAAACTATGTAGCAGGGGAAGAGCAGCAACAACAACAACACGGACAATAGTAATCCTACAGGTGGAAATAATGGCTGTCAAGCTATGTGAATAGAGTCCTATGTGTCATCTCTGTACTCTCAGGTCCTAGGAGTCAGTAGATAATGTTTTTATATCGATCTGAGATTTTTGGTTTGATGCTTCGAGGATTTTGATACTTGTGTTGTTTAGCAAAGTAATGATGTATATATATTCCTCAAGGAGAGATGGTACATGAAATGTACAATGTGGATCAGTATGTAAATATAATATTGTGGTTCTTAATTAAAGAGTTTTCTAGTAATGGATCTCTTTATAAATGGTTTTAATTTTTAGTGATTTTCAGTTTCCGTTGTTAGTGATCGCTTCCGCATTAGTTAAATCTCATTATATTAGTTAAGTTCGGTTTGTCTGCCACAAGTTTAGTGGTATCAGAGCTCTAGGTTCATTGAGTCTACAGAGACATAGGATTAAGATTGTTGAGTCTATTCTAAGTGTTTTCCAGTTTATCTGATAATATCTTCTCCTCATATAGGAGAAGAAGAGCTTGAAGATGTCTGGAACACATGATGAACATGCTGCTGAGAGTAGTATTGCTGTACCAGGAGAAGGTGCAAGGGACCAGGATAGGGAGGAACCAATGCCTGAACAACCCCAGTTCAATCAAGCAGATATGGGGAACCCAGCTTTCCAAGCCATGTTTGGACAATTTATGGCAGCTATGACCCATATGATAGATAGGATGCCACTGCCTGCATCGAGGGCACCGGCCCACAATGAAGGACAGGGAGCTGGCAAGACCTTTGAAAGGCTTCGCCGGGTTGGAGCCACATAATATGCTGGAACAGCTGACCCAGCTGATGCAGATTTATGGTTGATGGAGTTGGAGAAATCTTTTAGAATCCTCAACATCCCTGAAGTAGAGAAGGTGAGGCATTCTGTATACCTTCTGAAGGGGAGTGCTGGTCATTGGTGGACCATTGAGGAAGGCAAAAGGCCAGGAGTTGAAGTCAGATGGGATGAATTCCTATGTGAATTTGCACTAGATACTTTCCTAAGACGTATCTAGATGAGAAGACCTCTCAATTTGAGAGGTTGAGGCAAGGACAGATGAACATTAGTGAATATGAAGCTAGGTTCATGGAGATTTTACGATTCTGTCCGCACATGGTATCTACGGATGAGGAGAGGATTTAGCATTTCGAGAAGGGGTTGAATGCTGAATTGACCACTCTTGTGTCTGCTCTGGAGAACAGGGAAAGATTTGCTACTTTTGTGGAGTTTGTGAGGCAGATAGAGAGGTTTGTGATGGAGAAGCGACAAACCAGTAATAAAAAGGTGTATCCTCAGTTCCAAGAACAAAGGTATGAGAGTTTCAAGAAACCAAGATTCTCTGCACCACCACCACCAAGGTTTAATACCCCGACACAGTGGACGTCAAGTAGGGGTAGGGGCCATATTTTTCCTCCAAGTAGAGCCCCCAGTACAACATCAACATCAGTGACAGGACCACCCATGCAGAGTTTGGGAAGTTACAACTGCTACCAGTGTGGGAGGTCAGGACACTTGAAGAGAGATTGTCCTGAGAAAGTCAGAACTGTGACTCAACCCCAGAGGCAGAGTCAGCAAGGCTCACAGAGGTGACAGTTCAGTAATAATGCTAGAGGACATGGACAAGCGTCCCAAGCTGTATCATCGGCACCCAACAACCAAGCACAGGGCCAACAGTAAGCAACAACTAGATTTTATGCCATGAATCAGCCCAAAGCAGTAGTCAACCCTCGGGTTATGACATGTCAGATGGAACTGTTTTATTCTGATATGTCTTCATCCTGCTTCATATCTGTGTTAATTGATTCGGGTACTACGCACTCTTTTATCACTCGAGAAGTGATTTATGACTGCAACATGATTGTCAGTCATAGAGCAGATAGTTTGATGCTAGAAACCCCTTTGTTGGGATCTGCAGTGTTGTGGGAGGTGTGTTCTCCCTACACTCTTTCTTTTTCTAAACATCGCATTCAAGTGGATCTTATACCACTTGAGATGCATGGTTTTGATATAATCCTAGGGATGGACTCCTTATAGAAGTATAAGGTTGTCTTGGATTGTGGTTCCAAGCAGGTTGTGTTCACAGACAACGGTGACACATGGATCTTTCAGGGAGACACGAAGATTCTTCCAACTTGTCTAGTGTCAGCTATGGTAGCTGAGAAGATTATGAGACAGGGATGCCTTGCATTCTTGGCACATGTGGTAGATACCACAATGGAGAGTCCTAATCCTTCTGAAGTTCCGGTTGTTAGGGAATTTGAAGATGTATTCCCTGAAGAACTTCCAGGTGTTCCTCCATCCCGAGAGATTAATTTCAAGATTAATCTAATCCCGAGCACGCAACCCATAGCACAAACGCCATATAGGATGGCACTTGCTGAGATGGCAGAGCTCAAGAAACAATTTCAAGAGTTGCTTGAGAAAGGTTTTATCTGACCGAGTACTTCACCATGGGGTGCTCCGGTCCTTTTTGTTAAGAAGAAGGATGGGTCAATGCGGTTATGCATCGACTATAGACAGTTAAATAAAGTAACTATAAAGAACAAGTATCCTCTTCCAAGGATTGATGAATTGTTTGATCAGTTGTGTGGTGGAACTATCTTTTCTAAGATAGATTTGAGGTTGGGATACCATCAATTGCATATTAAGGAGGGTGACATACCTAAGTTTTCCTTAGGATAAGGTATGGTCACTATGAGTTCATAGTTATGTCATTTGGACTAACTAATGCACCAGCTGCATTCATGGAACTCATGAATAGAATTTTTTGACCTTTTCTTGATCAGTGTGTAGTAGTCTTCATAGATGACATCTTAATCTATAGTAGAGATGCTCAACAACATGAGCAACACCTCTGTCAGGCTCTAACTTTGCTAAGAGAGCATAAGTTGTATGTTAAGTTTAGCAAATGTGAGTTCTGGTTACCAGAAGTCTCTTTTCTAGGACATGTAATATCTGCTTCAGGTATTCATGTTGATCCTAAAAAGTTAGAATCTGTCCTGCAATGGGAACAACCAAAGACACTGACGGAGATATGTAGTTTCCTAGGACTGGCAGGCTATTACAGGAGGTTCATTAAGAACTTCAGCTCTTTAGCTTTACCCCTAACCAAGTTGACCAGGAAGGAGGTTCCTTTTGTCTGGATAGACAAGTGCCAACAATCCTTTCAGTTGCTGAAGGAAAGGTTAACTAGTGCACTTGTGTTAGTGTTACCTAAGCAAGGGAAGGGGTACATAGTCTTCTGTGATGCATCTAAGAATGACTTAGGATGTGTGTTGATGCAGGATAAGCAAGTGATTTCTTTTTCTTCTCGACAACTTAAGAAACATGAGGAGAATTATCTGACACACGATCTAGAGCTAGCTGCTGTGGTCCATGCTTTAAAGATCTGGAGACATTATCTCTATGGAGAAACATTCTAGATTTTCACAGACCATTAGAACCTAAAATATATCTTCTCACAGCATGAGCTGAACATGAGGCAACGCCGCTGGATGGAGTTACTCAAGGACTACGATTGTACAATTGATTATCATCTAGGGAAGGCTAATGTGGTAGCTGATGCACTAAGCAGGAAATCAGCAACACCAGCCCTAGATAAAGCACAGTTGAATTCCTTAGTGTGCTCTAAGAGGGATATTTTTATCTCCTTGAGGCAAAACAATGTACAACTAAAAGTATCATTGTTAGCTGGGTTGTTAGCTGAGATGCACATAAAGCCAACTCTGAGACAACAGATTAAAGAAGCACAACAAGTTGATGTTGTAGTTCAGCAGATTAGATCAGAGTTTGGTAGTGAGAAACGGGATGGCTATCATGAGTCAGAGGATCATGTAGTCTATTACCATGGTAGGATGGTAGTACCCGATGCCAATGACTTGAGAAAGTTAGTTCTGGAAGAAGCTCATTCTTCGATGTATGTTATGCATCCAGGGAGCACTAAGATGTATCATAACTTGAAAGATATATATTGGTGGATAGGGTTGAAGAAAGACGTTGCTGAGTTTGTTATGCGATGTCCGATGTATCAGTAGGTTAAAGCTGAACATCAAAAGCCCGCAGGAACAATGCAACCTCTGCCTATACCACAATGGAAATGGGATCATGTGACCATGAACTTTGTGGTTGGTTTGCCTAGAATAGCCAAAAGTCATGATTCCATTTGGGTGATAGTTGATAGGTTGACAAAGATAGCACATTTCATTCCTGTCAAAACAACCTACACTGCTGAGAAGCTTGCACAGATATACATAGATGAGATAGTGCATTTGCATGGGGTTCTAGCCACTATTGTTTCTGATAGAGGTCCCCAATTCACGAGTCATTTTTGGGAGCGACTCCATAAAGCTTTGGGTACACAATTAAGGTTTACTACAGCCTTTCATCCCCAGACAGATGGATAGTCCGAGAGGACTATATAAACTTTGGAGGACTTGCTTAGAGCATGTGTCCTTCAATTTGTAGGAAGTTGGGATCTACACCTGAGCTTGATAGAATTTTCTTACAATAATAGCTATCAACACAGTACTGAGATGGAACCATATGAAGCATTATATGGTATACGTTGTACATCTCCTTTATGTTGGTATGAAACATGAGAATATCAGCTTTTGGGTCCTGAGTTAGTGCAGCAAACAATTGAGAAGATTAAAATAATACAACAGCAGTTGAAAGCGGCTCAGGATAGATAGAAATCTTATGTTGATAAGCGTCGTAGGCCCTTAGAATTCTAGGTTGGAGATAGAGTATATCTCAAGGTATCACCTTGGAAAGGAATCCTGAGATTTGGAAAGAAGGGGAAGTTAGCTCCTAGATTTATGGGGCCTTATCCGATCATTGAAAGGATGGGAAAGGTAGCCTATAAATTAGAGTTGCCACCTGAGTTGCATAAATTGCACCCAGTGTTCCATATCTCTATGCTGAGAAAGTGTCATCCTAAAACAGAGTTAGTTCTACAACCTGTGGAGGTAGAACTAAATGATGATATATCTTATGTGGAAGGACCTGTGTTGGTTCTTGATAAAAGGATTAAAAAGCTGAAAAAGAAAGACATTTGTCTTGTAAAAGTCCACTGGCATCACCGTGGCATTGAAGAAGCTACGTGGGAGCTAGAGGAAGAGATGAGGAGGAAATACCCTACTCTTTTCTCTTAATGTTTTCGTTGATGATTTTAGGGACAAAATCCTTGTAAGGGGTGGGTAACTTGTAACATCCCTGACCTGGGTTATGCTTTAACCCTAGGTGTTTTGATTAAGAAAGATAATTATATTCTTTATGTTATCTTTTGAAAGGTAATTAAGGCTCAAGAGGAACTTATATTTCAATTTTAGTCCATTTTGAATAATGTTGAAAGTAATGTTTTACTTGTTTGGAATAAAGTGAAAATTACCCAAGTTAAGGGGTTGAATTGCAAATAGTACATGATAATATGTTCCTCATGTGTTGAAGCATCATGGGAATGAAGATGATGTAGAGGTATGTCTAGTGAAAGCCTGAGTACCAAGAAAGAGTTGATAAAGCAATGTTTGTGCATTAAAATCTAGTTATGGTGTAATGTGCAATTTACCCAACACATAGGGTTCAATATGCAATTTACCACTTCAATAAGGTCCTTAATATTCTTGACATCTTGTAGAGGCAATAAAATGATAGGGTCATCTCATTTGAGCTACTTTGAAGGAGAGAGAATCTTGATATTAAAATAATCAAGATTTAAGCATAATTGAAATAATACAAAAATAGTTATATTAAATAGATTGCTCTTTAACCAAAATTGTGTTGGTTGAAATACACATAAATGGACGTCCTTGTGCCTTGCAAAGGCAAAGGAAAGATCAACGTGAGTGGAGAACCCACTCACATTAAGAAACTAAAAAGAATTATCCACTCACTTATGGATATTAATATTATAAAGGTTAAGGTGCTTAATTTCTTTTCCCTTAATTCATGGATAATGGAAGGGGGTTCGGTGGAGATAAAGATACCTTTTCATGCAAGGAACCAAGGGGGAAGAGGTGGCAATAATTTCGGAACTTAAAGGATATTCATGAGGCATTTTCTCTCTCATCGTTTTTCTTATAAAAACACCATTTACAACTCAAACCAAAGACTTTTTCGAATCCACTTCTTCTCTTTGCTTGCAAAAATGATCAAGGAAGCTAGGGACAGAAGGAGGACGACCCCCAACCTGTTGGTAAGCTTCTTGACCTTCGTTCATCTTGATTTCTTGGTGGAAATCACAAATCAATGCATGATTTCTTCTTATCTCGATCCCATCTTCAATTCTAACCATTTCTTTTCACTCAAAAGCTTGAGGAACGAACCTTGTGGTGTGAAAAAGCTCCTTCCACCATTGTTGATGTGAATCTCCAAGCTTTGAAGCTCAATTAGAGGCGGGTTATATAACTTGAACCCCTATTCATTGTTATTGAATTCAATTTCTCGATCAATTATGTTCAATTGCTCTTCTTACAATACCTTTGATTAATTGATGCAATTACCATGATAACGGTAGTAGTTTTTTATGGACTAAGGCTTGATGATGATAACATCATTTTAGACACACATTCCAACAAGTTGTATTGCAAATGGTTTCAAGACTTTGGTCCAAACAGTTTCACCAAATCATTTGGAGACCAAACAGTTTGCAAACCGTTTGGTGATTTGGTCCTAAAACCGCATAGAAGGGTTGACCGTTTGAGTCCAGGACCCTAGTAAATGTTGGATGATGATCTAATGGATCTAATTGATTAATTCAATATATGGACAATCCTCCAATTAGAAACCCTAATCGGGTTAAGTGCTGAATTTACAATTGTTTAACATAATGTTTTGGGTTGATTAACCCAAACGGTCTCAAGACCGTTTGGAAGTCACCCCAAACGGTCTCAAGACCGTTTGGAGGTCAACCAAGACCGTTTGGAGGTCTAGGGTGGAGTATGGTTGAGTAATTGAAGATTTAGAAATATCAAATTGAAGTGCAGTCAATAGTTAATTTGATGACCAATCCAATGATCTAAACCCTAATTGGATTTCACAAATTTTAATGAATGATGAGGAAAACAGTCTCAAGACTGTTTGGAGGCTATCCAAACGACCTCAAGACCCTTTGGAGGTCATCCAAATGACCTCAAGACCGTTTAAGGTCAGGTCATATTATAACTTGATGATGATTCATTGATTATAATTGAACTAGTTACACAATGTTAACCATTGATGGTTCCTCGATTTCAAAACCCTAATTGATGGTTTCATGATTATAAATCCTAGTTCAATTGGGTTCAAAACCCTAATTGATGGTCCAATTGAAGGAAGATTCAATAGTTGAATTGATGAATAAATCAAGGAATCAATTGGTAGGCAGTTCTTTGTTGGAAACCTTGAATTGGTTAAGTATTGAAAGACCTTTTTGGTCCATTCAGTTTTGAGAGGGTTTGGACCAAATGGTCTCAAGACCGTTTGGGTCTAAATGGTCCCAAACCATTTGGAGACCCAAGCCCATTCAGTTTCAACATTTTTCTTACTTAAACGGTTTCAAGGGCAATGTGCCCAAACGGTTTCAAACCATTTGAACTCTGAAAGACCAAGATCGTTTAGGGTCTAAGTAACCAAAACTGTTTGAGGTTCAACATGGTTAATCCATTTGTATATCTAATGTAATTGAAGATTGAATTGGTCAATTCATTTGGATACCTCATGTGATTGAAGGTTCAATTGATTAAATCTTCTGGGCACCTAATGTGCTTAGGTGAGTGGTACCCTTAGTAGGATTAATCATTGATGCATAATGATGCAATAATGCAACATATCATGCTAACCCTAGTTGCATGTTTTTGAATAAAGAGTAGGCTCAATCTAATCAAGAATTGAGTAGTGGACATCCTAGAAGAGGATGAGAGAAAGAGATTCATACATGTAAGATAATCATATAGCAATCAAGCCTAATACATTCAAAATGAGTATGATATACAATTTAGGGTATGATCCTTGATAAAGAGATCATGAAACCCTAATTGAGTTAATTGATGAACTCAAACCCTAATCTAGGGAAATTCTGAGTGAAACCCTAATCTAGGAGGATAATGTGATATGAATTCAGAGTAATGACATGAGTAACCCTAAATTAGGGTAGTTTAATGTAATGCCCTAATTAGGATGAATAGTAAACCCTAACTGTGGGTTATTGAATATAAACCCTAATTTAGGGTGATGTGATGTGAATAGTAAACCCTAATCCTAAATTGGGTGAAGGCGTGTGAAACCCTAATTCTGGATTATACTATATAGCAAGAAACTCTAATCTTGGACAATGAAATGATGAATCATTGGTCCTAATTGTACAAGGGGGATGTGTAACCCTCATTGAAATGAAATGGGAAACCCTAACCCTGGTAAGGGAATAGTGGGGCTACCCTTGAATAGCACGAAACTGAAATATGAGTGATATATCTGTTATCATCTGTACTAACCATGCAGGTATCATGAGATAATGAACATAGCCAGGTATGAGCTATGATGCTTTATTTATTGAAATTATTTATTGGGCCTTGTATGCCATAATATGCCTTGTTGCTTAGTAAAGAGGTAACAAGAGAGTTAATGGGCCTCAAGTGCCAGATGAGATTCTTGTGTAGCAAGAGTCATGTGTACCTTGGTCAGATGACCTGAAGGTGATGGTTACCTGAAAAAGTGGTAACAGTGCTCAGCGATGAGCTAAGGGTTTGAATACCCAGAACCATATGTTTATGGCATTGAGTTTGAAATGAGGGATTGAGATCCCAATGTCTTTTAAAGACTGAGATATAACTGATGAAAATAGTACATGTTTCTTTATAGCATTTGTCCTAATAAGTTATGTTTGAAAACTTGACTGATGCTAAAAGAATATGATAATGTACTTAATTAATCAAGTGAAGGCTATTCATGTAGTTCTCTGACCTTAGATCCATCATCGTTAGTAGTTGGTGATGGTGAAATAGGTTTTCTTACGAGATCTCCTGGAGTTCACATATTTTGAATATGTGGGGGTCAATGGGCAAAAATATCCTTACATCCTAATGGGGGAATTGATGGAAGGTAAACATTAAACCTCTCAATCCTTCATTGTATGTTCTGGGATGGATATATCACAAATCTCCCGATGATGTTAATGCCAGATCGATGGAGGTAAACACGAAATCTCTCGATTGCGAAGAGAGTGTAGCCGCCGCTTTAGATCTATAGTGAAGATGCCACTATACCCTGGCAAGCTATGTAGCAGAGACATAAGATGTCCTGCATGTGATCTCACACTGACCAAGATGTGGGAAGTCATGGAAGCTGGCTCTTCCACTGACTTTGTATGGTACTGATTTCGACTTCGCAATGGTCAGTTGAAGTATGAGCGATATACCTCATCTCCTCAGAGCTTAAATATGTTTGAAAAATATAACCAGTCGTGTAGCGTATTTGCTTAAGATTGAAATATGAAAACCACTGGTTGATGTTATCTTGCTTAGCATGTCATTAATACATAAATGTTACTTATGTTCTTTAATTCATTATTGAATAAGAGACATGCTGCCTTGTCAAGTTATAGTTGAAATACTTGAATAGGAATGTTGCTCTAATATACATAGATATTTATTTATCTGTCATTAAAATATATTATCTCATTGCTCAGTTTATTTCTATTAAACTGCAATAATAATGTTTTCGGCGGAGAGTTATATCTCTCACTGGGGCAATTGTATAATTGTCTCACTCCCGTGGGATCCAACATTTTTAGGTAGACACCGACAAAGAGGCAGAAACTCTATAGTAGGGGAAGAGCAACATCAACAACAACAGGGACAACAGCAATCCTACCGGTGGAAATACTGGCTGTCAAGCTATGTCAATAGAGTCCTATGTGTCATCTCTGTACTCTCAGGTCCTAGGAGTCAGTAGATAATGTTTTTATATCGATCTGAGATTTTTGGTTTGATGCTTCGAGGATTTTGATACTTGTGTTGTTTAGGAAAGTAATTATGTATATATATTCCTCAAGGAGAGATGGTACATGAAATGTACAATGTGGATCAATATGTAAATATAATACTGTGGTTCTTAATTAAAGAGTTTTCTGGTAATGGAACTCTTTATAAATGGTTTTAATTTTTAGTGATTTTCAGTAATCCGCTGTTAGTGATCACTTCCGCATTAGTTAAATCTCGTTATATTAGTTAAGATCGGTTTGTCCGCCACAGTAAGACTCTCATTTTCTGTCTAACTTTTAACATGAATTAAAAAGGATTTCTTTTCATGTTCTCCGAAATAGTTAAGGGGTGCATATATTAGATCAAAAAATTGTTAACATGATTTAAATAGGATTGCTTCTCCTAATGTTAAGAGAAAGTTGTATAATATTGACTTTGAAACTTCATCAAGAATATATATATTCTTTCATTTTACATCTGTTTCAAGTTCTCTTCAAGGAAATGTGTTCAATAGTTGAATGAGTATATGGTCTAAAATAGCTTTACTAGTAAGTAGCATTGTAGGACACCTGTTGTATGATTGGAAATTGAGTCCTTTTCCCTTAATATCAGATACCAATGATTCAATTATGGATTATATGTATATATGTATATTTATATATAAAAACTTTACAATTATCAATATGATTTTTTGTAGGTATGGATCAGTGAAATTACAAAGTTGATGATTGCAGATTTCCCCAATGCCACTCCAATTTTGAATAAATGGAAATATAAGACCAAGTTTAGTGTTCACGTGGCAAGTTTGAATATTGACATCAAGACGCTAGATAGCGATCTTATTTCTAAGGGGTTTGGAACAATTGTTGATACTAAAAAGGATAAGATTGTAGAGATTAAAAAGAATCTTCTTCATGAAATAGATTGGTAGGTATTTTATTACTTTTGACGTTGTCTGTTTATATTGATTTTTATATATAGAATCATTCACAATACTATTTTCTGTGAAAAAAGTTGTTATTTTTAATTACAAAACATCTAACTAGAGATATATGAAAATGTGGATTTTTTATTACAAAACAGCAAACAACAAAATATATTTTTACTAAAACTATTGGTTAATGATATAAAATCTTAACAGTGATATACACTTATGAGAGTATAAAACTTAAAGGAAAATATTTTTTTTAAAAAACTATTGGTTAATGATATACAATTGGTTAATTAAATAATGAATATTTTTAAATATATGTGCAGTACAATTTATTTTTTTAATTCTATTTTTCTGATCTTATTTTTCTTCTATTAACAAAACAAATATTTTATGTTGTTCAGTTGAAAGTTTCTGAGTTGAATACAAAAATCCTTCGAATGAAGAAGACTTTAACAATGATTAAGATTAAACATGGAGAAGAAGTCTCTGGATTAAGAACAAATTTGAGTCGATGCAAAGCTTGGTTGGTTGCTAATAAAAGAGCTTATAACAACAGTAAGGATGCACTTGAATTGTTGAGAAATGATTTACAATCTCGTGGTATTCCATATCCTACTTTGGATTATAATGATAACACACAAGAACCATGTGATGATTGTCAAAATTTTGTAGAAGATAGTGGCACACAATCAAGTTCTATGGTACTATTGAATGATATAACTCATTTTCTATTTGGTTTACTGATTATGCTTCCTATTTTTTGTTTTTTATTGAATTTTTGTGTTGAATGATGTCTAGGAGAAATATGAATTCAGAGAGAGAGAAGAATCTAAACCTGATTCAATCGAAAAAGTTGTTGATATGGCCCTAAAATTGGATGACAAGGTATTACAATTTTCAAAAATGTGTACTTATTTGCGTTGTTAGTTGTAATTAATATATTTTTCATTTTTGATTTGATGCGTATTCATGCACAATTTTTTTTCTTTGTAGATTTGAGATTTGGAAATTATAGAGTTGGGTGATGTGCAATGTGGACAAATTATTATATCTCAAGAAAAGGAAATATCTCCAGAGGTAATACAGAACACATATAATGGATGATATATTATATAGATATTTTATTGCTTTTCAACATGAATAGATTTTTTATTATAATTTTTATACAGAATATTAATGTTGATGGAACACATGTTGAGAAAGTTCCTTGTACACAAATTACAAAAATTCAAGAAAATTCTAAAGATCTAAAGGTAAATTGTGAATGTCATACTTGTCTAATGTAGTTATAGATGTGTCAGGACGAACTAGATGGAATTGTATCTCAAGCTATGCCATAGAAGTTTGTGGTTTTTTGAACACTCAATTCCTGAATGACACAATGGCAAACCTAACTAGAATCAGTAACGTAAAAAGACAACTACTAGTCACCACCATTCTGTAGGTCTGTGTGCACACACTGATGAAACTAAGAAGTCACCTAGAATGATCAGTGGTGACTTCCAGTTCTTACCTTATGACATGAACTGTGTAGGTACATTTTGCCTTTTGGTCTTTGTGTGCAAAGAATTCTCAAGAACTCCTCCCATGACTGGCTGACATAGTGGAAATCATACACATGAACTAGTTCGAATAGATTTTTTGTTGTAGGGACATTCTGCCTTTTAGTATTATTGAGTGTTGCATGATATATGTACTAACTCCCGCATCTCTTAGAGTTCATTACTGCTAATATACAAACAAGACATACATCATCAAGTCAAAGTGCAACCCCTTCCCACCATAACCACCATTTTGGGGTTTGTCACCAAGCATTTACATGTGTTTTATGTAGGAGGGATGTCCTGTCTTTAACTCCTTCACATGCAGAATGTTAGGTGGAACAGGGATATAAAAAGAGGGTGGATGATGGCAGATGCAAACTGCCCCACCCAACAGTTTGTGGGTACCCTTTCTTCTGTTTCACATCCCTCTGTTCATAGTTCTATGAAAATCCAAATATAACATGTAGTCTGTAGATTTTATTGATGTACTTGTTTGCATTGTTCATTCTAATTAATAAGTGTTCATTTTTAAGGTGGTGTATATTCAAATACATTTTTCTCTTATAGATTGATGATTTGGAAATTACAGAGTTGGGTGATGTGCAATGTGCACATATTATTATATCACAGAAAATTGAGAAATCAGCAGAGGTAATAAAGAACACATTATTTGTGATATGTTAAGTTGATTTTCTTCTCCTTTTGGGTATACATTGATGCTTTATTATTATAATTGTTGCAGAATATTAATATGCACAGAACACAATGAGAGGAAGTTTCATGTGATGTGATCATGAAAAGTGAAGAAAATTATGAAGATCCAAAGGTTATATTAATCCAATATATTATGTGGTCTATTGGGTATATACAATGATCATAATTTTCTCCTTTCTATAGATCTCTTGCATTCCAAAAGTTGTTGATTTGTCTGAAAGGACTAACAATACTGATTTGGCTGAAACGACTGAAATGGTAAAAATAAATTACATATTATGTATATTATCTCATATTTGCTAAGGTCTTATAAGGATTTTATGATTTTTAATGGTATGTATAGGTTATTAAAAATATCATTATAGATGTCAAATTGACTGATACTTTGAAAAGGGTCTGTACTAACAGTAAGGTAATAAAAAATTTCAAATGTGCAATAAAATATAATAGAAATTTTTTACAATTCTAATGATCTTTCCTTTGTAGATGTCTCCTAATTGGAATCTACTTGACATGTCTGATATGGAATCCCCATTCAACACCCATGAAAAAGTTGGAAATGTGACATTCTACACCTTTTTTTCTATACTTCAATTTGATTATAATATGTATGGGTGATTGATAAGTAATACTTTGTATAACAATTTAAGAATTTTCATGTGAATGAAGATGCATGTGAGATTGGGGGAAAAAATAGGAACACTAGGAAGATAACAAAAAAATGTATTGGTTGTGTTTTTATTGATTAACTTATTTTTGTTTTACTGATGGAGATTAAATTTTTGTTTTAGAAATTAAAACTCGATGAATAGGAACACATGAAAGGAGAAACTGCTTCGATCTGTGGGGGAGTTAAGATAAGATACACTAGTGAAGATGTTTCTAAGATTATGGAAAAGGTCAGAAGACCTGTCAAAGTTGATGACGTCAAGAAGGTCAACACTTTAAACTTTTTGTAATAATTTTCACTACATTTTACTATCTTTAATGTTCTCTTACAATAAATCTAATTAAATTTTTCAGGACATTGACTGGCTTGACATCACAACTAATGATGATCAAATGGACTCTATTCTTACTAATATCCAAACTTAAGAATTAATTGATCAAGGGTTGTCTAAGAACAAAGATATCATATTAATGAAGGATAAATATATCACGTCAGTTGAAGTAAGTACTGTGAAAATATTCAATCATTATTTGAATTTTTTCTTCCATACACTTCCTTTTTATAGTTAACACAAGAAGATTTACATGTAATAGAAAACAAAAAATGTAATGTAGAAACATTAAAATAATTTGTAGGAAAACTAATTATGCACTTGGATTCTAGACGCCTACAAAGATGTGGACAAATTAGAAAAAGACAAGTAAGTTGAAAAAAAGGATAAAAAGAAAGTTGTTAGTCAATCTTCTTTAGTGTTGCGGTTTAAAAATAGTCCTAGAGTGAGAAGGCCTAAGTTTATCCAAGAGACTTGTGAAAAAATCAGTACAATGAAATGCTGGGATGAGTTAGCTGTTGATCAATTAAATGTGTATGCCAAAAAGTGACTTCAAAATGTAGGTAAGTATTGGAATTTATTAATTTTATACTACCTTTTTTGTATTGTTCTTTTGAATATTTGATAATAAATGAACAAACTAACAATGCAGGTCACGAGGCAAAAAAGTTGTCCAGAGGATATAATTTTTGAATCTCCTAACACAAAAATTACTAAAGGGGATTTCATGAGCATGATGCAAACTGGTGGAGAAATTTGCAATCATGTGAGTTTAATTGATTATTGATTTGTGTACTCTGTCTTATCATATTGTTTCTTTGAGTTTAATTGTATTGCCTCTAGCCACCTTCCATCTTGATATGCAATTTAATAGATTACTCGTCACATAAAGTAAAGTTTACCTGATTAACTTAGTATCTTATTGAAGTAATCTTCTGAAATTTTAGTGGTTTTGAAAGAGTTTAAAAATATTTAGTAAAGGGTGACACTTTTGTTTCACTAATTGTAAAGGTGTTATCCAGTGGAAGAATCTTATTGCTTGATCTTTATATGAAATACACAATAATGACTACACTAGGTCAGTTATTGATCTTATTACAGGTTGGAAGTTCATTGATATTAGATGTCGAGGTAAATTGTGATTAGTTTGATCTGACTAAAGTATCTAAAATTGCCCAATCATGATATTTATAGTTGTATAGTTGACATCAAGTTTCGGTATTGATGTAATGGTTAGATGAAAGTTTGTTGACTTGGATGTGTTCATATTGATGCTAATTAGTTTCCTTAACTCAACATATATAAAGATGACACTGATTGGTAGTCTTTAAAAGAGTTTGGAAAACATGAATCACTTGTAGTATTCTTGATGGTAAATAAATACTAATTAACTATTTTTGTATTATCTGATTCTATTTTATTTGCATTTTTTTAATAAATCATTGATGGATATTGTTAATTGCTTAGAGATGAACTCTTAGAGCACAATGATACAAGATTTTTTTTATCTTCAATACTTGTATTGCACATACAATATTGCAAAAAAATAGAGAGTTTATGTGAATGTGTTTGTTTAGCCATTGTGAGGAGATCAAAAGAGCTTCAATACTTTTGATTCTAATCATATCTTCACATCATTTGCATTTAGTTGTTGTACAGATGATGAAAATGTGTATGATTCATTACGATAGTCTAAGGTTGTGCAGGAGAAAAGCATCCAACCAACATGCTAAAGATTCTCTAGAAGTGGTGGTTGTTTGTCTTATTATTTGATTCTTGCTTATATTGGAATTAAAAGTTGCCATGACCTTAATTAGTTTGCATTGTTTATAACACACATTAATTTTTGCTTCACAGTGCTATGTATTGAAGAAGACATTGCCTTTTGTATTGCAAGAATTAGATGAAAAAAGTGGAGGATTGAAATAGATAAAACTACTCCCCAACAAGTTCTAGGGAGCAACGATTGTGGTGTGTATGTTATGAGATGGATAGAGTGCACTACAGAGACACAACCCATTGAAGATATGTGTGGTGAAGATTTTCATTTTCTGAGGGGTCATATTGCTTATCGCTTGTTGGAATCATCACGCTATACAATTAAAGATCATTTATAGGTCACCCTTTATCTTTTACTGACACACTGTTGACTACTGAACCAATCTATATTAGATGTGGATATTTGTATATAAACAGAAAGATGTGCCTAGCTGTATATCTTACAACTTGTGTCTTTTTCATTGGATCTGAAAATGTGTATACAAAAAAGGAATGTACATTCTTGACTCTCTTATATGTGCTTATTCCTTGTGTAAAAATAAAGAAATGTGATTCTTGGAATGTTGATCATGCTCACCTTTGTGTTGGGTGCATGTTTGAATGCACCAGATACTTGAACAATATTTTTGTTAGAACTATGTAATCAAGTAGTTTCATTCTCCATTAAATATATGCAAAGGTATGTGTATATATCATTTCTGTATGCACAACTTACATGTTGTCATGTTGACCTTTTGGTGCATGGGTAACATGAGCTGGTACTCATCTAATATGTGGTTGTGCTTTCATACGGCTTTGTATAGCATAAAGTTTGATCCTGACAAATAATTTGCGGAATGGTATGTTCTGGAAAAGGGCAATATTTTTTTAGACTAAGATACCTGATTTCTATACGCCTTACATTTATGGTGGTTTTTAGTGTATAATTGGTAGCTTATTATAACACAACCACTGATGACTACTAAACCAATATGTAATAGATGTGGCTATCTATATATAAATAGAAAGATGTGGCTATATATGTTACTTCTTGTTTTTTTATTGGATATGAAAATGTGTATATATAAAATGAATGTACATTCTTGACTCTCTATTTCTATTAGTTCCCTGTCTAAAAATAGAGAAATGTGATTTTTGGAATGACATATATGTTGATCATGCTCAACTTTGTGTTGAAAACATGTTTAATGATCAATAACAGTAAAATAATTTACAGAAATATATGGTTGTGCATTATTACATGCGCATTTTAATGAATATTCAAACAAATGTACTAATGTGTAGACATATTTAAATGAAATTGAACTACATATTTATTTAATAGATTATATGTTGGTATGTATGCCCTGAGAGCCAATCATGGGTTAATTGGTGGGATACATCAAGATTGATTTGATAAGCATCAAAGGCAAGCTTCCAATTCTTTCTAGTTCAGTCATATGAGATAATGATAGAACAGATTGAATGTCTAGAGAATGACAGTACTCAATGACGTATGCTTTCAGGTTGAGGACCTAAATGATGACATCATACAGATGATAAGAGTTTGTACATTCTTATTATGTCCCTAGTCAGATGTCACTGTGGAAGGTAGATAGACAAAAATGGCACACAAGACTAGATTGTGGTGTTGGTTGATGACATAATCTCGTTAGTCATGATATGGAGATATCAAACCAAACACATAGGTACTTTTTAGAGAACAAGTTTACCGGACAGACCCACTGTGAGTTTGACACATGGAACCATGACAGGGTAGTCACAGTCAGTTCTCACAGTGATGGTGGTGAGTGGATTCTTTGACCTGAAATCACTACACTCAACACATGTCATTGGGGACACTTTGACATCATCAAACACAATCCTGAAACATGGGTTGTTATAAAGGTGATGATTGGGTGGCTTTGACACATGGGGCTTTTGAGGGGTGAGTCATAGATATGGGATTTGTCCCTCCTGAGGGAGTTTGATATCCATGGCCACTTGATGAGTAGGATTGAGATAGGCGTGCACACGCATGTGTGAATCAATATGTGATATTGATGTCATACATATCTCCTCCAATCTACTCTGAGATCAAGAAAGTGAATGAACGTTGACAGGATGACTGTTCCATGCCTTGAGTTCATTCGGGATATTACAGACAAAGGAATTATACATTCACTGTAACACCATTCACGAATTGTAGGATTGAAAGTTGTTCTCCAACTTTCCTTTTCACTTGGGTAGCACTGATGTGAGACTAGGCATCACTCTTTGCTTGTGAAGTCATAAGTGTTATGGACTTTCACTGCCAACGTGAAATGGGCCTGTAGGGTCACACACATAGGATTTAATCTGGAAGAGGAGTTTATCCACAAACTATGCTTAGATTGATTGCTAAAGGAGTTTAGTAGTTTATCCACAAAAGATGTTTAGATAGATTGATTGGAACTGCAATTGACTGATTTGCACAGTCTACTGCCCCAATCGATCGGCTCACAGGGTTGAACTGATTGGCTCAGGTTGATGAACCGATCGGTTCAAGTGGTGAGTCGATCGGCTCATGTGTCAATGAAATAATCGGCTCAATTGTTGAACTGGTTGATTCGTGTGACCATCCGAGATCATTTGGAAAGTCTGAAGACTCTTTATGCAAATACATATTTGTTTCATGTGTACAAATTTGATTTGGACAAGGACTAATATTTGATTAGTTGGAAACAAACATGAAAGTCAATTTGAGTTGGACCAGGACCACGAACCGATCGGCTCAGGTTCCCAATCAATCGGTTCATGCTTGAAATGATCGGTTCAGCTAACGGAGTTGGTTGTTTTGTGGAAAATCTTGAACCCTTCTACTCCTGCTTTAATCCCGCATTGCTCGGGGTAGAGAACCCTGTCCCATGACCCTCCTATATATAGGGGTATTGGGGGCTTCTCAGGGACAACAACTCAGAACATCCGTTTCTCTACAAAGTTATCATTCTCTCTAGTTGTGGTAACCGAAAGAGCCTGAGCAAGTGCTACCTGATAAGGGAGGCACAACAAGGGAAAGATAACTATAGAAAAGCGACTGGTTGCAGGAGAGTGTGTTGGTGACTAGTACACCGATAGGAGGGTACGAATCCTTCCGGTGCCTTATGCAACAAGGAAATTGGAGTTCCAAGTGGTCTGTGTGGACTACTATAGAGGCGGGAGACTTCTTCCGCTTGGAGGACAGTTGTCAATCCCGACAGTCCCGATGAAACCAGGAACTGCACAGAAACCATCCAAGACTGGAGGTGAAGACCGCGTAAGCCGCGAGGTAACGTCGCCGAGCAAGCCTCGGGATAAGGTATGTCTCTACAAACCATCCTTCCTACTGTATAGACGTTGACACGATTCCTTTATTCTGGGTTTGGGGAGAAGAAAATTTTTGTTTCCGCTGCCTTCTCTGTCTCCCTTATAACCCAATAGTGGTATCAGAGCCACGTCAACCACTCTATACTTTAGGATTATCAATGTGATCGATTTTGATTTGTCGCCTTTATTTATTGCATACGATGCAAATAAAATTGGCTTTATGCATGTCCAATCCTAAATCCACAAATCCCAATATACATATATGATATGTAATATGAATGCACTTGATACGCGTCACCCTTAAACGAGTTTTGTGGTGGATGTATAGCGTGGTTATGGCCAATAAACCCTATGTATGTGTGCTTGGTTGTATGTGGTTTCTTTCATCTTGGTCTGCGCACCGATTCTCTATCTCTTATTCTTGATGTAACTCGAGATAACTCGAGATTTATTTCCTACCTTTGCTCCCCCCGAATGTAACTCGGGGTTTCTCAATTCAAATGTAAAATAGGATAGATCTTTTATTTCCTGTTATGTCAAAGAATGACGGACAACCTGACGACAACTGAGAAGATCGGTTGAAGGTGTGAACTGATCGGTTGGTGTTCTAGACAACCGGTTCAAGGAGTGAGATGAGCGGGTGGTGGCTATGAGGAGATGCATGACGACTAGGCGAACCGATCGGTTGGAGGAGCCAACTGATCGGTTGGTGGCACCCAATCGACCGGCCTGATGGTGAGCCAATCAATCATGGAGATGAGTTGATCAAACCCAGAATAGCAAAGCACAGAGTTCATCTTGTATAGGTTGCATGTGATGTGGACCTAGATGACTGTGATTCCTCTTGGATCGAGGAATCACATTAGGATGGCCATAATCATTGCTTTTATCATTTCGCATGTTTTGTGGGATATAGCATGTATATGATACATACTATGTATTGTGGTGATTAGATATGTCTATATATACCTATAAAATAAAATCCCTCATTAAATATTAAAGGTTTAGATGCCTTCCAAAGGCAACACACGTGAAAAGCTTGATCGGCCAAGTGTGGGCACGCCCTAGCATGGTGCACCGTCTATCTCGTGGAAGCGTGAAGGATGGATATGTGGGTCTACCCTAGCAGGGTGCATATTCATTGTGTTGGCTTTGGGTCAGACTTAACAAGGTGACCTAGATAGGATCTAGCACCTTGAGGCATGGAGGTGATCATGGCAAGGAGTTGCATATGACATTTTTCAAGAGTTGCATATGATGCAATTGGCAAAAGTTGCCTACCTAGAAGATCTAAGTTGTGGGTGACAGCCCTAGCTGGTCCATGACTCAGAGGATTTTAGGATCTTGACCCACTAGAAGATTGTACGATGCAATCTTCTAAATTGATGGTGAGGGCTATCAATTTGAACAAAAATAGTGGGAGTGATTATTAATTAAAGTCCTAATTATATCGTCAACCTTTCAAATCAATAAAATAATTCAAAAATTGAGTTTAGGACTAAATTGCATATATTTCCTTTTGTAGTACAAATGACAACAAACAACAATCACTTTTCATTATGATCGGTCCTTGAAAAGGACAAGCTAAATGGGACTAACTTCCATGACTGGTTTAGGACATTGAGAATTATTCTCACTTAAGAGCGAAAGCTCTATGTCCTGGATACTCCAGCTCCAGAGGAACCTGCTCCTACCGCACCAAAGGCAGAAAGGGATGCTTATAAGAAGCATTATGAAGATGACATTGATGCAAAGTGCTTGATGTTGTACTCCATGAACCACGAGTTGCAGAGACAACATGAGAACATGGGTGTCATTGAGATGATTCAACATCTCAAGAACATGTATGAAGATCAAGCACAACAAGAGAGATATGATGTCTCCAGGGAGATGTTCAAGTGTGTCATGACAGAAGGAGATCTAGTTGGTCCACACACTCTCAAAATGATTGGGTATGTGGAGAACCTGATAAGACTGGGATTTCCCATGAGCCAAGAGTTGGCTACTGACGTGATACTACAATCATTGCCGGAATGCTATAGTCAGTTTGTGATGAACTACAACATGAACAACTTTGACAAGCTGTTGACAGAGTTGTTGGGCATGTTGAGGACAGTCAAGGCACAGATGAAGAAGGACAAGCCTAAGTCTATGATGATGATCAGCAACAAGAAAGACAAGTCCAAGCACAAGGGCAAGGGCAAGGCTAAGAAAGGTTCTGATGCTAGCCAGCAACCCAAGACGTCTTCAACTCTCAAAGCCAAGGGAGGCGTGACCAAGAGAGGCAATTGTCACCATCGTCAAAAGCCAGGACATTATAAAAGGAATTGTCCTCTCTATCTGGAAGAGCTAAAGAAGAAGGAGGCGACGAACGTCTCCACCTGAAGGTGTCATGAAATAAACTTGTAACATTTTTGAGGTATATGATACCAAGATATATAATGCAAAGCACTCAATAAATGGGGCAAGTGATTCCGCCATAGATAGGAGTACTTTAGTTTATTTTCAGCCTTGAAGGCATGTAATATAGTTATGAACTGCTATTTCATATTTTCCAATGGATAGAAACACCTTAATTTTTGCATATTGTATGACAATGATGGCAATTAATAAAGTTGGTGTTTCAATCTTTGTGGCAATGCCTTGTTTATCTTGTGGTACTTGGTATGCATAAGATAAAATGATACCTAAAAGTTATTGATAACTCAAACAATAAAATTAGCATAAATCATGAGAAATTCATTTCTAGTTTCCATATGATGGATAACCTAGACTCTTTTGGTTAGAGAACGAGTAAGAGACATGAATCTCTTAGACATGATTAATCAATCTTCACTAGTAGTAGTGGGAGAATGATTATCCTATTAGGTATAATACATGTGATGTATTTACATACCTATTGGAGAAAATGCTAATACTTCAAGCGATGTTTAGAGAAATACCAAATATGAATATCTTGAAGTGTTCAAGAATATCATAGATGAAGTACGAATTTGGTAAAGTGTTAATTTTTGATGAGATCAATGAATGAAATACTTGGACCAAATGTTTGAGATCCTTATGAGTGATTATGATAGTGTATCATAGTGAACTCATGATTAAAGCATGGTGATGTCTAAATAAAAAAGAGTCATACTCTAAGGAGTTAGAGGATGATTATCAAATAACTAATTTCTTCTTAGATAAAGAATACCCTACACTAATAAAAGACATTAAGAATCACAAAGAGTTGTGAGTTCTCAAATTCCTTAACAGATACACCTCAAATATCTATATGATGAGTTGGTCATATGATGAGTCAACTATCTAGATGAATATGAGGAACTGGATTTTGAGTTATGGTTTATGACCATTACATCCTAAATGACTTCCTTGTGAACCATAAGGTATGACCCTGATGGTAGCACCCATTGGGATGAAATCCATAAGTGCGAATGAGTCTTAAGCATTAAGACACATGGATAACATTTTGAGAAGGATGATGCTTGTTGATTGCAACTTAATGACTAAGAGATTTAGCATATAGATACTAAAACCGCATTCCTATGAGGAATAAAAACATGGATGTGAACGTGACACAACCTATAAGGTTTATGAATCCATTAATGCAAATGAAATCTATAAGTTACAATGGACTAATCAATATGATTGATTGAGTACAAGAAACTCAGATTTTGATCTTTACTTTAATAATATAGTCAAAGGGTTTGACTGATATGACAAAGATAAAGAAGGGATCTGTGATTTAGTGGGAGCGTATTCACATTCCACATGATTGATGTGAAATGGAAATGTTCTAGAATGGAAATCCAAAGTGGAAATTATCTTTAAGGATGATAGAGGCATTTCCTATATGATAGGAATATAGATCTATAGTGATAGTTCTCAAAAACCTCTTGACCTGAAAAGAGAGAGCATACATTGGCAATCTACACTGAAGGGTTCAGTGTGCACAGATTCAATGGGAGAAAACTTGTGCATGTTACATGGAGTTAATATCCCAAGGCCAAGTGTCCAAAACTTATGAAGAATGGGAACACTAAGAATAGATATGGATCTATCATGTATGTAATCATCCCATTGTCTTGCATGTATGGACATTGCAAGAATAAAATGCATTCATCATCTTGTATGTAGGGCATGACAATATGATGTGCTCATCCTGATAACTCGTATGTGGGACATGATGAGTGGATGTTTGTCTAGTTCCAGTAAGGGTTATTGGAATATCATAAGAACTTGATAAGTACTTGAGAAGTACTAGTTCTATGGAAATAAGGAAGGGTTCACTGTGAAGAGTTACACTGATGCGAATTTCCAAAAAGGACAGAAAATTAATCGCAATATATATATGAGGTATATAAAAGTGAATGTTTGTTGATAAATGGAAATGTTCCAATAAAGCCGTTTAAAAGGAAAAGGCTGTGTATCCATGTGTTAGAGAACATTAGTGGATGCTATATGGATCTGGAAGTTCATGAGATGAACTTATAGATATTCTGATCTTTGATGAAAAATAAGGAGTACTTGGTGATGCAATGTGGCTAAAGATTAGCAAAGGAATACTAGATCGCATATTACGGAAACTCCATCTCATACGTGTTACGTACAGCGAAGAGATGAGAGACATGCAGTTCATACAAACTTTAGCAAGGTGTTGCCATAACTCACTATGTTAGCACTAGAGCATAATAACATGTTTCAAGATCACTATGAATATGATTCAAGGGTGATTGGCTCATAGTGCAAGTGGGAGTCTGTTGGTATGTATGCCCTGAGAGCCAATCATGGGTTGATTGGTGGGATACATCAAGATTGATTTGATAAGTATCAAAGGCAAGCTTCCAATTCTTTCTGGTTCAGTCATATGAGATAATGATAGAACATATGGAATGTTTAGAGAATGACAGTACTCAATGATATATGCTTTCAGGTTGAGGACCTGAATGATGAGATTATACAGATGCTAAGAGTTTGTACATTCTTATTATTTCCCTAGTCGGATGTCATTGTGGAAGGCAGATAGACAATAATGACACACAAGACTAGATTGTAGTGTTGGTTGATGACAGAATCTTGTTAGTCATGATATGGAGATATCAAACCAAACACATAGGTACTTGTTAGAGAACAAGTTTACCAGACAGACCCACCATGAGTTTGACACATGGAACCATGCCATGGTAGTCATAGTCAGTTCTCACAGTGATGGTAGTGAGTGTGATTCTTTGACCTAAAATCATTACAGTCAACACATGTCGTTGGGTACACTTTGACATCATCAAACGCAGTCCTGAAACATGGGTTGTTATAAAGGTGATGATTGGGTGGCTTTGACACATGGGGATTTTGAGGGGTGAGTGATAGATATGGGATTTGTCCCTCCTAAGGGAGTTTGATATCCATGGCCACTTGATGAGTATGATTGAGATAGGCGTGCGCACGCATGTGTGAATCAGTATGTGATATTGATGTCATACATATCTCCTCCAATCTACTCTGAGATCAAGAAAGTGAATGAACGTTGACAAGATGACTGTTCTATGCCTTGAGTTCATTCAGGATATTAGAGTCAAAGGAATTATACATTCACTGTAACACCATTCACGGATTGTAGGATTGAAAGTTGTTCTCCAACTTTCCTTTTCACTTGGGTAGCACTGATGTGAGACTAGGCACCGCTCTTTGCTTGTGAAGTCATAAGTGTTATGGACTTTCACTGCCAACGTGAAATGGGCCTGTAGGGTCACCCACATAGGATTTAATCTGGAAGAGGAGTTTATCCACAAACAATGTTTAGATTGATTGCTAAAGGAGTTTAGTAGTTCAATTAAACACTTAATCAATTGATAGCTCAAAATCATAGTGTTCAAGGTGTTGGACCAGATGATTAAGAGTATCAGATTGATTGGAACTGCAATTGATTGATTTGTACATTCTACTACCCCAACTGATCGGCTCACAGGGTTGAACCGATTGACTCAGGTTGATGAACCGATCGGCTCAAGTGGTGAGTCGATCGGCTCATGTGTCAATGAAATGATTGGCTCAATTGTTGAACCGGTCGATTCGTGTGACCAATCGAGATCGGTTGGAAAGTCAGAAGACTCTTTTTGCAAATACATATTTGTTTCACGTGTATAAATTTGATTTAGACAAGGACTAATATTTGATTAGTTGGAAACAAACATGAAAGTCAATTCGAGTTGGACCAGGACCACAAATTGATCGACTCATGCTTGAACTGATCGGCTCAGGTGTCCCAACCGATCGGTTCAGGTGTGAACTGATCGGCTCAGGTCCCCAACCAATCAGTTCATGCTTGAAAGGATCAGTTCAACTGGCGCAGTTGGTTGTTTTGTGGAAAATCTCAAACCCTTCTACTCATGCTTTAATCCCGCATTGCCCGAGGTAGAGAACCATGTCCCATGACCCTCCTATATATAGGGGTATTGGGGGCTTCTCAGGGACAACAACTCAGAACACCAGTTGCTCTGCAAAGTTGTCGTTCTCTCTGGTTGTGGTAACCGAGAGAGCCCAAACAAGTGCTACCCGATAAGGGAGGCACAACAAGGGAAAGATAACTGCAGAAAAGTGACTGGTTGTAGGAGAGTGTGTCAGTGACTAATACGCCGACAGGAGGGTACGACTCCTTTCGGTGCCTTGTGCGACAAGGTGATTAAAGTTCCAGGTGGTCCATGTGGACTACTACAGAGGCAGGAGACTTCTTCCGCTTGGAGGAAAGCTGTCAATCCTGACAGTCCCGGTGAAACCATGAGCTGCACAGACACCATCTAAGACCGGCGGTAAAGACTGCACAAGCCGCGAGGTAACGTCGTCGAGCAAGCCTCGGGATAAGGTATGTCTCTACAAACCATCCTTCCTATTGTATATATGTTGACACGATTCTTTTATTCTAGGTTTGGGGAGAAGAAATTTTTTATTTCCGCTTCCTTCTCTATCTCCCTTATAACCCAACATTATATTTACACACAAGTAAGCTTTGCTACACTACATTCTGGCTATTTTCAAAATAATTCCATTCAAAAAAATATAAAGAATTTTCGCTACATTCTTCTGAACAAATTCTTGCTTTAGAATACACCTTGCTTACTTATAGACATATCTAGGCATTTTGGTAGCTCAATTGGTTACATTAGTGAAAATCCAACATCAAGTGATTGCACTTTTAGTTAGAAAAATATTGGTAGCATCCTTGTAAAACGTAGCATTTTTACATCACTAATATCCATAACATGATTCAGATAATGAGTCTGAACCGCATTCCCTTAAAAGACACGTCATGGGTCTAATCTTTTATATATGCATACCCTTGGACCCGTATACCCTTGGACCCACAAATAAGTGGGTCTAATAATGGTTATGCTTGGACCCAGACCCGCTAGACCCGTATAGCCGCTATACATAAGTAACTACTTAAATTATATGTTATATATATCATAGTTTACTATCCAATTAATATAATTTTTGAGATTATATCCTACTCTAACCACAATAAGGTTTAGACTAGTCAAATAATTAAGAATTTACTATTCTAGTTACAATAATGAACATCATATGTAAACTTAAAATCAAAATATCTACTAATTTACATTTCTTTCTACATAAGTTAAATGTTATGATCATGACTAGAAATATGTAAACAATTCACTCAATTAGTGTTAGTGTATAAAATGTAACATTATCTAATATAACTATTGCATGTTAATATACTATATATTAATAATATCTTGTTGTATTGAAATATATAGGACATACTCATTTTTCTTACATAAACAATATGATGTTTTATAGAACCGCTTACCCGCACACTCGCACCGCATACCCGCTGTTATTGCGGGTACAGGTATGATGCGGGTCTAGAACCGGAACCAGACCCACTAAATTAGATGGGTATGGGTATGGCCAGACCCTCACCGTACCCACACTGTTTACACCCCTAATAGATGTTTATACAAACTACGTCTATGGTAACATATTATAAAAGAGGGGGCATTGATGTCCCTCGTTGACAAATGCCTCTCGACCACAATATGTCCTCCCAGACAAGTTTGGTCATATCAACAGCTGACTATAATGCCCGAGAAATGAAAGGGCGTCTGCAGCTTCAAGGGGCATTGATGTGGCACCTTGTATGCAAACCCACTAAAAGTGAATGTGAATGAACGCAATATTAGTTAGTCAGAGACTCATTAATTATAGAATGCAAGAAGCATCACCGACACATAGAGGAAATACCCATCTTCAACCTCAACACAACCTACCATGAAGACATTCATCCAACCCATGGATACACCCTTGACGACAAAACTATGGATTCCATTCAACTGCCCATAGAATGGAAATATCTCCATTTTGACATTAAACCAGGCAACACCACCTTCCGTATCGGAAACCAAACATTTCAAATCACCCTTGTTCAAAATGAAAACAGATCACTTTCTACTGCAAGCGGATCGAATGAGATGATCACACAACTTAAGCTTCACAGAGATTGGATCATCTTCCTCAAGCTAACCGATCACCAGACTATCACAACATGGATCACAGATTTCAACTAAGAAACACCATCTGAACTGCTTCCACTCTTCAGAATGCCCGGTGAATTAGTATTCTCTAGAATGGATGACTATGTAGATCAACTGTTTGTTAGGGACATATACCAAGCACCGCGGGGTTCATGGGTAAATCCTTTACGAGTTGACTCATCTACGACAGCTGACACTGCAACATTTGTAGAAGACACTGCTTCTTCTTCATTCCAACCTTCTGATCATATATAGGTGTGCTCCGCTGCCCTTTCTCCTTGACTTTTGCTCACTTATCTTCACCACCATGGTGGTGGTCATCAAGGTGGGCATCGTAAACCCCTCCTACCTACCAAGTAACCAAAAATACTCCCCAGTCCCTCCACCACCAACCCAGTTCTCCTCATGAGGTTGTGGCTTTCTTCAACACAACCACTCATCTCATCCCACAACCCTTGCTCTACCTTTTCTTCCTCTCTCCTAGCCTCCCCCACCACCTACCAAATATGTGGCAGCCGCCAGGACCAAGATATCACCTGCCCCAACCGCAACAAATATTGATGACGAGTATGCTCTGCCTCGCTGACTCGGGCAATTGATCTTGCATGACACCATCAACATGTCTACTCTCCTCTTCTTTTAATTACCAAGGCTCTCACTTCGTCACTGTGGGTGATGGTTCTCACCCTATCACCCACTTTGGACAACATACCTCCCTCTTCCCGGAAACACCCCCTACCATTCCTAATGTTCTCACAGTCCCTCATTTAAAAACTACCCATCCCCAGTTCGTAATACTCTTTCGAATTTCTCTGACGGGTTTCTTCTTAAAATATTTGATTATTGCTTATATTTGAATTACAAGTTACCATGACCTTAATTAGTTTGCATTGTTTATAACACACATTAATTTTTATTTCACAATGATATGTATTGAAGAAGACGTTACCTTTTGTATTGCAAGAATTAGATGGAAAAAAGTGGAGGATTGAAATAGATAAAACTGCTACCCAACAAGTTCTAGGGAGCAACGATTGTGGTGTGAATGTTATGAGATGGATAGAGTGCACTATAGAGACACAACCCATTGAAGATACGTGTGGTGAAGATTTTCATTTTCTGAGGGGTCATATTGCTTATCGCTTGTTGGAATCATCATGCTATACAATTACAGATCATTTATAGGTCACCCTTTGTCTTTTTATGAGGGATAATGCTCAAATTTTTGTTGGTGCATGTTTTAATGCACCAGATACTTGAACTATATTTTTCTTATAACTATGTAATCAAGTAGTGCATTCTTCGTTAAATATATGCAAAGGGATGTGTATATTTCATTTCTGTATGCACATCTTACATGTTGTCATGTTGACCTTCTGGTGCATGGGTAACAGGAGCTGGTACTCAGCTAATATGTGGTTGTGCATTCATACAACTTTGTATAGCACAAAGTTTGATCCTGACAAATAATTTGCAGAATGGTATGTTCTGGATAAGGGCAATATTTTTTTAGACTACGATACCTAATTTCTATACGCCTTACATTTATGGTATTTTTTAGTGTATAATTGGTAGCTTACTGTAATGCAACCACTGATGACTACTAAACCAATATGTAATAGATGTATCTATCTGTATATAAATAGAAAGATGTGGCTATATATGTTACTACTTGTTTTTTTATTGGATCTGAAACTGTGTATATATAAAATGAATGTAAATTCTTGACTCTATTTCTATTTGTTCCCTTTCTAAAAATAGAGAAATGTGATTTTTGGAATGACAAATATGTTGATCATGCTCAACTTTGTGTTGAAAACATGTTTTAATGATCAATAACAATAAAATTATTTATGGAAATATATGGTTGTGCATTACATGCACATTCTGAAAATTAATTTATGGAATGGTATGTTTTGGATAAGGTTCAATGTACTATAGGTAGCTTGCTGTGGCACTTAATTTTTGGAAGTCAATTATATGGTCTAGAATTAAGTGTATGTTCATGTAGAGGTCCCTTACTTTCTCAAATATATACGAGCCACAAAGGCATTGCTTCTGTCTACAAGGTCATTATTCATTCTCTCTCTAATCATCAATCTACATATACTTTCTAAATGTGCTCTAAGAATCATTTGCGAGCTACCGATGATTGGCAATCAAGATCCGTCTCCTTAATTCCATTTTGTACACATGTATACTGTTGTGTATAGTTTTGTACACATCTATACATAACAATGCACATGGATCTTTACACAAGTGTACAATATTGTACATAACAGTTCACATGTATATTGTACATATGTGTACTATAAGTAGCTTGTTGTGGCACTTCATTTTTGGAAGTCATTTGTATGGTTAGAATCAAGTGTTTGTTCATGTAGAAGTCCCTTACTTTTTCAAATATACACTAGCCACAAAGCCACTGCTTTTGTCTACATGGTCATTATTCACTCTGTCTCTAATCAACAATCTATATATACTTTCTAATCCTCCTCTAAAAATCATTTGGGAGCTAATGATAATTGACATTCATAATATGTCTCCTTAATTCCAACTTGTACAAATGTGTATTGTTTTGTACAGTCTTGTACAAATGTGTATTGTTTTGTATAGTCTTGTACAAATGTGTACAGTTATCTATACATGTGTACAATTTTTTGAATCATGTGTACAGTTTTAGACCATGTTGTGTGTACAGTCTTGTAACTCGTCTATAGTTTTATAGGACCATGTGTACAGTCTTGTACACATGTGTCATTCTTCTAGGATTATGTGTACAATCTTGTAGGGACCATGTGTACAGTCTTGTACACATATGTGTATAGTCTTGTACACATATGTGTACAGTCTTGTTACACATCTGCACAATATTGTAGGATCATGTGTACAGTCTTGGACACATGTGTACGGTCTTATTGGACGATGTGTACATCTTGTACACATGTGTGTACAATCTTGTGACACAATGTGTACAATTTTTTGATACATGTGTAACTCTTGTAGGATCATGTGTACAGTCTTGTAGGATCATGTGAACAGTCTTGTAGGACCATGTGTACAGTCTTGTAGGAGCATGTGTACAGATTTGTGACACAATGTGTACAATCTTGTAGGACCATGTGTATAGTCTTGTACACATGTAGGATCATGTGTACAGTCTTGTAGAACCATGTGTACAATCTTGTACAAATGTGTACAATCTTGTAGGACCATGTGTACAATCTTATACACATGTAGGACCATGTGTACAGTCTTGTACATATGTGTACAGTCTTGTAGGACCATGTGTACAGTCTTGTACAATGTAGGACCATGTGTACAGTCTTGTAGGACAATGTGTAAAGTTTTGTACGCATGTGTATAGTCTTGTAGGACCATGTGTACAGTCTTGTGACACATGTGTACAATCTTGTAGGACCATGTGTATAGTCTTGTACATATGTGTACAGTCTTGTAGGACCATGTGTACAGTCTTCTACACATGTGTACAATTTTGTAGGACAATGTGTACAGTCTTGTAGGACAATGTGTATAGTCTTGTAGGATCATGTATACATTCTTGTGACACATGTGTACAGTCTTGTAGGACCATGTGTATAGTCTTGTACATATGCGTACAATCTTGTAGGACCATGTGTACAGTCTTGTATGACAATATGTATAGTTTTGTACACATGTGTATAGTCTTGTAGGACCATGTGCACAGTCTTGTGATACAATGTGTACAATCTTGTAGAACCATGTGTAAATTCTTGTGGGTATATATCTACAATATGTGTACAGTCTACACAATGTGTACAGTCTTGTAGGAACATGTGTACAGTCTTGTACACATGTATACATTCTTATAGGACCATGTGTACAGTCTTATAGGACCATGTGTACAGTCTTGTAGGACCATGTGTACAGTCTTGTAGGACCATGTGTACAGTCTTGTAGGACCATGTGTATAGTTTTGTGACACAATGTGTACAATCCTATAGGACCATGTGTACAGTCTTGTACACATGTAGGACTATGTGTATAGTCTTGTAGAACCATGTGTAAAATCTTATACATATGTGTACACTCTTGTAGGACCATGTGTACAGTCATGTGATACATGTGTACAGTCTTGTAGGAACATATGTACAGTCTTGTACATATGTGTATAGTCTTGTACATATGTGTATAGTCTTGTACATATGTGTACAGTCTTGTAGGACCATGTGTACAGTCTTGTACATATGTGTACAGTCTTGTAGGATCATGTGTACAATCTTATAGGACCATGTATACAATCTTGTACACATGTGTACAGTCTTGTAGGACCATGTGTACAGTCTTGTAGGACCATGTGTACAATATTTTCGGGCCATGTGTATAGTCTTGTACACATGTGTACATTCTTATAGTACCATGTCTACAATATTGTAGGGCCATGTGTATAGTCTTATAGGACCATGTGTACAGTCTTATATACATGTTGTACAGTCTTGTGACACATGTGTACAGTCTTGTAGGACCATGTGTACAGTCTTGTAGGACCATGTGTACACTCTTGTACGCATGTTGTACAGTCTTATGACACATGTGTATAATCTTTTAGGACCATGTGTACAGTCTTGTACATATGTGTACAGTCTTGTAGGACCATGTGTATAGTCTTGTACATGTAGGACCATGTGTACAGTTTTGTAGGACCATGTGTACAATCTTGTACATGTAGGACCATGTGTACAGTCTTATACATATGTGTATAGTCTTGTGGGACCATGTGTACAGTCTTGTACATATGTAGGACCATGTGTACAGTCTTGCAGGACAATGTGTATAGTTTTGTACGCATGTGTACAGTCGTGTAGGACCATGTGTACAGTCTTGTGACACATGTGTACAATCTTATAGGACCATGTGTATAGTCTTGTACATATGTGTATTGTCTTGTAGGACCATGTATACAGTCTTGTACACATGTGTACAGTTTTGTAGGACCGTGTGTATAGTCTTGTACATATGTGTACAGTCTTATAGGATCATATGTATAGTCTTGTGACACATGTGTACAGTCTTGTAGGACCATGTATACAATCTTGTACATATGTGACAGTCTTGTACATATGTGTACAGTCTTGTAGGACCATTTGTACAGTCTTGTATGACAATGTGTATGGTTTCATACACATGTGTACAGTCTTGTAGGACCATGTGTACAATTTGTACAGTCTTGTGACACAATGTGTACAATCTTGTAGGACCATATGTACAGTCTTGTGGGTATATGTGTACAATATGTGTACAGTCTACACAATGTGTACAGTCTTGTAGGACCATATGTATAGTCTTGTACACATGTATACATTCTTGTAGGACCATGTGTACAGTCTTTTAGGACCGTGTGTATAGTCTTGTAGGGTCATGTGTACAGTCTTGGAGGACCATGTGTACAGTCTTGTGGGACTATGTGTGCAGTTTTCTAACACAATGTGTACAATCTTGTAGGACCATGTGTACAGTCTTGTACACATGTAGAACCACATGTATAGTCTTGTAGAACCATGTGTACAATCTTGTACATATGTGTACAGTCTTATAGGACCATGTGTACAATCTTGTAGGACCATGTGTACAGTCTTGTACATATGTATACAGTCTTGTACATATGTGTAAAGTCTTCTAGGATCATGTGTACAGTCTTGTAGGACTATGTGTGGAATCTTGTACACATGTGTATAGTCTTGTAGGACCATGTGTACAGTCTTGTAGGGCCATATGTATAGTCTTGTAGGACCATGTGTACATTCTTGTAGGACCATGTGTACAATATTGTAGGGCCATGTGTATAGTCTTGTACATATGTGTACAGTCTTGTAGTACCATGTGTAGAATATTGTAGGGCCATGTGTACACTCTTGTACACATGTGTATAGTCTTATAGGACCATGTGTACAGTCTTGTACACATGTTGTACAAACTTGTGACACATGTGTACAGTCTTGTACATATGTGTACAGTCTTGTAGGACCATGTGTACAGTCTTGAAGGACTATGTGTACAGTCTTATGCATATGTGTACAGTCTTGTAGGACCATGTGTCCAGTCTTGTACACATGTGTACAACCTTGTAGGACAATGCGTACAGTCTTGTAGGACAATGTGTAAAATATTATAGGACCATGTGTATAGTCTTGTACACATGTGTACAGTCTTGTAGTACCATGTGTGCCATAGTCTGTAGGACCATGTGTACAGTCTTGTGACGCATGTGTACAATTTTGTAGGACCATGTGTACAGTCTTGTACATATTTGTGCAGTCTTGTAGGATCATCTGTATAGTGTTGTAGGACCATGTGTACAATCTTGTACAGTCTTGTAGGACCATGTGTACAGTCTTATACACATGTGTACAATCTTGTAGGACCATGTGTACAGTCTTGTACACATGGGTACAGTCTTGTAGGGCCATGTGTACAGTCTTGTAACATGTGTACAGTCTTGCAACTTGTGTACAATCTTGTGACACATGTGTACAATATTGGATAGTCTTGTATGACACGTGTGTACAATCTTGTGACACATGTACAATCTTGTAGGATCATGTGTATAGTCTTGTACATGTGTACAATCTTGTAGGATCATGTGTACAGTCTTGTACACATGTGAACAGTCTTGTAGGACCATTTGTACAGTATTGTAAATGTAAGGACCCTGACCTTCGTTTTGGGCTTATCCTGTTTGGTTTGCCTAACCCTTGTGCTTAGTTGCTTGTTAATCACCTCTAGTGGTGATTAAGGTTGCTTGTGCTTTGTTGAGAGTTGGAGGTGCTACTTGCAAATAACCCCAAGTCTAGGGTTGATGAGCAAGTATGTCACCTTGAGAGGTGTTTTTCTCTCTCCTTGCTTCCTCTAGAGTTGAGAGGAAGGGTTGGGATCGTTGTTTGAGTTGCCTTGGACCTTGTTGGGCCTTATTTTGCCTTGTTTGGGCCTTGCCTTGCCTTAATGGACCTTGTATCAGGCAAGGGTGTGCTTGGGAGCCTTGTGTCGGCCATGGTTGTGTCGGGCATGAGGCTGTGTCGGATAAGAGAGTGTATCACCCATGGGGTGTGTCGGCCTTTGACCATCCTTGACCGTTGGCTTTGTTTGTGTCACCACCCTTGTGGACACTTGGTGCATGATGCTTGCATGTGGCAATTGCCTTGGACATGTGTATGGGGAGAGATATGGAGGTGGCATTGCCCATGGACAAGTGTCCCTAGGTGGGCGACACCTTGCCTTATTTTCTCCTTCACCCTCTTCTATATATGCCTCTCTTTTCTCTTGCTTAGGATCCCTTTAGTGGTGTTGCTTCCTTTCCTTCCTTAGTGGGCGACACATCTCCTTTGCTAGTTGGTGGTCGATCCTCATCCTTCTCCTTGGAGTCTTCTTCTTCCTCTAGTGGTGTCCGAGCCCTAGAGTGCCTTGTTATTCTTCTTGTGGTGAGCATCTCCCCTCTTTCCTTAGCACCTTCTTCTTCTTCTCTTTCTTGCTTGCTCTTCGGCCATGGTGGTTACACGTTTTGTTTCTCTTCTTGAGGTGGCCGAAGGTGGTGCTTGAGCTTGGGAGCTTGGTGCTAGGAGCTTGGAGTTTGCTTAAGGTGGGTCACATAACTCCTAACCCTAGCTATACTACTTCCTTTTCTTGTTGCATGTTATGTTTCACCTTGATCAGCCATGAATCTTATTGGATATGCTTCTTGTTAGTTATGTTTCTTGCTCTAGTTGGTATCTTTGCTCTCGTGGATATATGTTCATGTTGTTGGTGTGTTCTTGACCCTTGGTGGCCGAACCATATGTATATAGTTTCCTGGGCAAAACTCCTTTCTCTCCATTTGGTCCTGAGAAGTGAGTTCGGCTCTAGTGGTATAGGCAACACTCCTCTCACTTGGTTGTTGAGAGGTGAGTCTATACTCTAGTTGCTTGGGAAACACTCTTCTCTCACCATGGATTAGAGAGGTGAGCCTTGGTTGGATGTTGACCTAGTAGAGGTTGGGTGCCTAGCCAATATGGAAATGATCTATCATGTTGTCTGATATATGTGATGGAGGTTGTACAAAACCCCTCTCTCTTGATTGTTGAGAGGTGATCCAACTCTCTTGATCTATTAGGGTTTTGTGATGGTGATCTTGAGGTTAATGATGACCAAGCCCAGATGAACCTTTGTGCCTTGCACGATACACCTTTGAGGTGATGTTGCCCGACACCCCTCACCTTGGGTTTAGCTTTGCCCGATATGGTCATGTTGAGTTTGGTTGGCTTTGTGCCCGATATGACCATCTTGATCTTGTTGGTGACCTTGGGCGATATGCCTCGACCGAGATGGCCCTTTCTCCTTATGGGCATTATCCCCTTGGCCGGTATGATGCCTAGTTGTTAACTCTGTTTGGTGCCTTGGGTGTCACACGTTGGGTTGGTCTTGAGCTTCCCGATATGTGTTGAGTGGTGAAACCCTAGTGCTTGCCTTAGTGGTGGTCATTATGGTGTGCCTGATCTTGTTGGATGGTAGGTTTCCTTGTGGTGCCCTTGTATCGTTTGGTGATGTGTACCTGGTGGGCGTTATAGCGTTGTCTTGGGCGCCACAATCTTGGCCATTGCAGTGGTGAGATGGTTTCCCGATACACATCTAGCTTAGGTGCTTGATATGTCCTCTTGACCCAGCTGCGTGACACAACCTTTACCTCTAGTTGCATGACACACCATAGGCCTTGTTGACTGATATACTCTTGTGTTTGAGTTGGTCGACAGATGTGGCTAAGTGCCTTGGCCGACAGGCCTTTCGTGAGGGCTGCTACCCTGCCCTATACCACCTGTGGTAAGGGGCGCGCTACCCGTCACACTTTTAGCGAGGGTAATTAGTACCTTTAGTGAGGGTTATGCTTAAACCCGGAAACCCTAGCTAGTGATGTGTTGTCTTGTAATTGCACCTATGTTTTCGATAGTATATGGATGATGGGTTGTGAACCAGTGCTATGCTTGATGCTTGACGATAATGCTAGATCAGATAACAAGATACTTGTTTATGATTATAATCATGGCATGCACATCTACAACCCTAATGACATAATAATCAGTAAAATCTATGTCTGGTGATTTTAAGTTATCTCTCTTGATGTGCATACTAACTATGCAGGTGTATCAGGTGAATTCATAGCCAAGTAAGAGCTATGAGGTTTATGTGTTTGAATAATGTTGCATGATGTTAATTCTTGTTGATAGGATAACATGCATTACCAATATGATGAGATAGGTATGAGGACCTGATGAGGGCTTAGTGCCCAGTGAGGTGTTATCCTCTTGTTGATGTGATGATGGATTGTTATCCCAGGTGACGATGTAAGATGATGATGCCTTGAGAGGCAGTGGCTTCCTGTGATGAGGGATTGAGATCCCAGGATAATGTGATGGTGATAGTAATAATGTAATTTAATGCTATGTATGTTTTACAACTTGGTTGCCTCAGCAATCCACTTTTATATACTAATTAATTATAGTGGAACATATCTTGTAGTTTGCCCTGGCCATAGATCCATCATCGTCAGTAGCTGGTGATGGTGAAAGAGGTTTTCCTGTGGGTCGACCTGGAAGTGCATATTGTTGAATATGTGTGGTTTCTCCTAGCTGAAAATGAGGAGGATTAGAGTGCAACTTCAGTTGTAGACTCCAGAGCGCGGTTTCAGGCTCGTGGCTCAATATGTTAGACCATGGTGAACATGCCCATGGCTTAGGATGTGTGATAAGAAGAACATGATTGTGTTCATGGCTTAGAGCATGGTGATCATGCCCGTAGCTCAGTTTCACTAGCGCTGATACCTGTACCGAGGTGGGCTAGGCAGAGGGTAGCCTGACCCTATGGCTAAGGCCACTTAAGCATGAGACTGCGTTCCTGCTTGTTTTGCACTCGTGCACTGACCACGAGGTGGTGAGGTCATGGAGTCTGGCTCTTCCATTGACCTTTTATGGCACTGTCTTGGGTTTCACAACTGAAGGTTGGATTTGAGCGGTACAACTCACTTCCTTAGGGCATAATAATACGTAATCCAGTCGAATAGTACTTATTGCTTAAGGCAAAACATGAAACATTGGTTGAGGCCTTACTTGTGTAGTTGATCTAGTTATACCTTGTAGTTACTTATACATTCCTTATACTATGTGGTAAAATCTTATAAATCTTATCTTGTCAATCATGTTCCATAAAGAAAATTAGGTTATATGCCTCCCGGATATCCTGGTAAGTTTAATAACACAGTAAGACATGCTCAGTATGCTGCTCATATAATCTGCTTATATTAGTTATCTGCTTTACATGCTTTATCCTTCTTTGGAGTTTTATAGTTTCGACGGGGAGTTATGTTTCTCGCTGGGACTAGGTGTCTCACCCCATTGGTTTACAACCTTTTTAGGTGGTCGCACTGGACGTGGTGGTGGTCATGAGGTTGCGACTGAGCAACAAGAAGAAGAGCAGTAGAAGGTAAGAGATGGACATGCTGCTGTTTTGGTGGTTTTGTAGTAGAATCCTAGAGTCATCCCTGTACTCTCAGGTCCGTGGAGGTGTTTTGATGATGTTTTATGATGTTTACCTGATGTAGCTTTATATATCATGCTGCTGGCCTAATGTGGCCTGTTACGTATAAATAGGTGATGAACTCATGCGCTGGCAGGACAGATGGTTTCCCTAAGCTGTGGACATATATTAGGCTTGTAATAGTTGTATAACATGTTTCTTTTCAGGATCTGGATGCAAAAGTTCTCTTATGTATGCTTTCTGAAATAGATTTTAATCAACCCGTGTTTTCGGTAATATGTGGTTCCGCACATTTTCACATGTCACCTTGCTGTCTGTGTGATGACGGGGTGTCACAGTAAACATGTGTACAGTCTTGTAGGACCATGTGTATAGTCTTTTAGGGTCATTTGTACAGTCTTGTAAACATGTGTACAGTCTTGTAGGACCATTTGTATAGTCTTGTATACATATGTACAGTCTTGTAGGACCATATGTACAGTCTTATAGGACCATGTGTACAAACTTTTAGAATCATGTGTACATTCTTGTGACACATGTGTATAGTCTTGTAATACCATGTGTACTATCTCATACACATGTGTATAGTCTTATACATATATGTACAGTCTTGTAGGACCATGTGTATAGTTTTGTAGGACAATGTGTATAGTTTTGTAAACATGTGTACAGTCTTGTAGGACCATGCGTACAGTTTTGTAAACATGTGTACTATCTTATAGGACTATGTGTACATTCTTGTAAACATGTGTATAGTCTTGTAGGACCATGTGTACAGTCTTGTAAGACCATTTGTATAGTCTTGTACACATGTGTACAACCTTGTAGGACCATGTGTACAGTCTTGTACAAATGTGTACAGTCTTGTAGGATCATGTGTACATTCTTGTGACACATGTGTACAATCTTGTAGGACCATCTGTATAGTCTTGTGGGGCCATGTGTATAGTCTTGTACACATGTGTACAGTCTTGTAGGACCATTTGTACAGTCTTGTACACATGTGTGCAGTCTTGTAGGACCATTTGTACATTCTTGTACACATGTGTACAGTCTTGTAAGACCATGTGTACAGTCTTGTACATATGTGTACAGTCTTGTAGGACCATGTGTACAGTCTTGTAGGACCATGAGTACAATCTTGTATAGTCTTGTAGGACCATGTATACAATCTTGTAGGGCCATGTATACAGTCTTGTAAACATGTGTACAAGACTATACAAATGTGTACTATCTTGTAAACATGTGTACAGTCTTGTACACATATGTGTACAGTCTTGGAGGATCATGTGTACAGTCTTGTGACACATGTGTACAGTCTTGTAATACCATATGTATTATCTTGTACACATGTGTAAATTTTTTACGCATGTGTACAGTCTTCGAGGACCATGTGTATAGTCTTGTGATACATGTGTACAATCTTATAGGACCATGTGTACAGTCTTGTACATATGTGTACAGTCTTGTACATATGTGTACAGTCTTGTACATATCTGTACAGTCTTGTAGGACCATGTGTACAATCCTGTACACATGTGCACAGTCTTATAGGTCAATGTGTAAAGTCTTATACATATGTGTACAGTCTTGTAGGATCATCTATATAGTGTTGTAGGACCATGTGTACAATTTTGTACAGTCTTGTAGGACCATGTGTACAGTCTTGTAGGATTATGTGTATAGTCTTGTGATACATGTGTACAGTCTTGTAGGACCATGTGTACAGTCTTGTACATATGTGTACAATCTTGTACACTTGTGTATAGTCTTGTAGGACCATTTCTACAGTCTTGTAAACATGTGTACAGTCTTGTAGGACCATTTGTAGAGTCTTTACACATGTGTACAGTCTTGTATGGTCATGTGTAAAGTCTTGTACACATGCGTACAGTCTTGTAGGACCATTTGTACAGTCTTGTATGACCATATGTACAGTCTTGTAGGACCATGTGTACAATCTTATAAGATCATATGTATAGTCTTATGACAGATGTGTACAATCTTGTAATACCATGTGTACTATCTTGTACACATGTGTATAGTCTTGTGCATATATGTATAGTCTTATAGGACCATGTGTATAGCATTGTAGGACAATGTGTATAGTTTTGTAACATGTGTACAGTCTTGTCGGACCATGTGTACAGTTTTGTAAACATGTGTACAGTCTTGTAGGACTATGTGTACAGTCTTGTACACATGTGTATAGTCTTGTAGGACCATGTGTACAATCTTGTACACATGTGTACAGTCTTGTAAGACCATTTGTACAGTCTTGTACAAATGTGTACAACCTTGTAGGACCATGTGTACAGTCTTGTACAAATGTGTACAATCTTGTAGGATCATGTGTATAGTCTTGTGACACATGTGTACAGACTTGTAGGACCATCTGTACAGTCTTATACATATGTGTATAGTCTTGTGGGGCCATGTGTATAGTCTTGTACACATGTGTACAGTCTTATATGATCATGTGTATAGTCTTGTATATGAGTACAATCTTCTAGGATCATGTGTACAGTCTTGTACACATGTTTACAATCTTGTAGGACCATTTGTATAGTCTTGTAAACATGTGTACAGTCTTGTAGGACCATGTGTACAGTCTTGTAGGGTCATGTGTATAGTCTTGTACACATGTGTACAGTCTTGTAGGACCATTTGTACAGTCTTGTCCACATGTGTATAGTCTTGTAGGACCATGTTTATAGTCTTGTAGGACCAAGTGTACAGTCTTATAGGATCATGTGTATAGTCTTGTGACACGCGTGTACAGTCTTGTAATACCATGTGTGCTGTCTTGTACACATGTGTACAATCTCGTAGGACCATTTTCACAGTCTTGTAGGACCATCTGTATAGTCTTGTACACATGTGTATAGTCTTGTAGGACCATGTGTACAGTCTTGTACACATGTGTACAGTCTTGTAGGACCATGTTTACAGTCTTGTAGGACCATGTGTACAATCTTGTAAAGTCTTGTAGGACCATGTATGTAGTCTTGTACACATGTGTACTGTCTTATAGGGCCATGTGTACAGTCTTGTAAACATGTGTACAAGACTGTACAAATGTGTACAATCTTGTAAACATGTGTACAGTCTTGTATACATATGTGTACAGTCTTGTAGGATCATATGTACATTCTTGTGACACATGTGTATAGTCTTGTAATACCATGTGTACTATCTTGTACACATGTGTACAATTTTGTACGCATGTGTACAGTCTTGTAGGACCATATGTACAGTCTTATGACACATGTGTACAATCTTGTAGGAACATGTGTACATTCTTGTACATATGTGTACAGTCTTGTAGGACCATGTGTATAGTCTTGTACACATGTGCATAGTCTTGTAGGTCAATGTGTACAGTCTTGTACACATGTGTACAGTCTTGTACGACCATGTATACAGTCTTGTAGGATCATATGTACAGTGTTGTAGGACAATGTGTATAGTCTTGTGACACATGTACAATCTTGTAGTACCATGTGTACAGTCTTGTACATATGTGTATAGTCTTGTAGGACCATGTGTACAGTCTTGTACACATGTGCACAGTCTTGTAGGTCGATGTGTACAGTCTTGTACACATGTGTATAGTCTTGTAGGACCATGTGTACAGTCTTGTACATATGTGTACAGTCTTGTAGGATCATGTGTACAGTCTTGTAGGACCATGTGTATAGTCTTGTACACATGTAGGACCATGTAGTCTTGTAGGACCATGTGTATAGTCTTGTACATATGTGTACAGTCTTGTGACACATGTGTACAATCTTATAGGACCATATGTACAGTCTTGTACATATGTGTACAGTCTTGTAGGACCATGTGTACAGTCTTGTTGGACCATGTGTACAATCTTATAGGACCATGTGTACAGTCTTGTACACATGTGTACAGTCTTGTACACATGTGTACAGTCTTGTAGGGCCATGTGTACAGTCTTGTACACATGTGTACAGTCATGTAGGACAATTTGTACAGTCTTGTACACATGTGTACAGTCTTGTAGGACCATCTGTACAATCTTTTAGGATGATGTGTACAGTCTTGTAGGACCATGTGTACATTCTTGTAGGACCATGTGTACGCATTTGTGTACAGTCTTGTAGGACCATGTGTAACAGTCTTGTACATATGTGTATAGTCTTGTAGGATCATGTGTACAATCTTGTGACACATGTGTATAGTCTTGTAATACCATGTGTACTATCTTATACACATGTAGATAGTATTGTACTGATGTGTACAGTCTTGTAGGACCATGTGTACAGTCTTGTAACACATGTGTACCGCAAGGAGTGGAAGGAGTGGTATTTCTATTGGCAATGTGCTAGCAGTGTGTAGCTTTTCTCTCCCTCCTTGTGAGTAATGATGGCTAGGCCAAAGCTGTCACCAAATCAATGACTGTCATACCTCTATTTATAGGGAAGGAAAGAAATATTTTTACTAAACCCTAGAAAAAAAATAAAAAAGCGACCTCTTTTTAGAATCCCACTAATGGATGACCAATCAATTTTCTGACTTAGTCAAATCGATTAATTGTCTTGGTGGGCTTGATGTAAATAATGTTTGAGGTGTAGGATATAATAAGTATTTTTCTTGAATATATTTTATAGGTTTCTGATGCCTTGATGTTAATAATCTATTAGGTGCATTCTATAATAAATATTCCCTTCTCTGTAAGGAGTTATGAAAGTATGTGATGGAACAATAATTTTTGATACTTGAGATATAATTGTATGTGACTGCACAAACTTCTACATAAAGAAAAATGTTGTTTAAACCAACATTCTTCATAAAAAGATATAATATACCATTATGTAGTCTACAAATGTGTTCATAAAACTCTTTTGTATGTGTACAGTACATAAGGATCTTTTGTATTCATCTAAACAATACATAAGGATCTTTTGTAAGTGTACAATCATGTATTCATGTGGACATCAACATGGAGAATCAAGGAAAACATGACTTTTATCCAACATGAACTATACTTTTTTTGGCGATCATTATAAACCAGACTTTATAACAGTAAAATTAAATTGGTGTACTGACCGATCTAAATCACACGTCCAAGAGGAGTGGATTCAGAGTAGTCAGACTTTTAAAGAGATAACCCGACTCTCAGGCCCCCACAATAATAAACGGGGTCCGATGTAGCGATCAGGGTCGAACACAGGGACAAGGTTGGCAGTGTTAAGTGCATAGAATCTAGCACTCGTATACTCCATCTGAAGAGGGTATATAAAAAGGCCGTTCCCTTAGGAACAACAACACACAAATTAAAGCAGGTCAAGAAAAACAAAAATAAGAAGAACAAAAGAAAGCAAAAGAAATGAGAAGAAATAGGTATATGGGAGGAAACCCAGGCTGGGGTTCACCTACTAAAGCATATCACCAACATGCAACACCATCTCTTTCTCTCGCATACTCTTACCAAGATTACAAGCAACCACCAAAAGTGTCTATTCCACTTTTTCTCAAGATGAGGATAGATCTAAGTCTAATGATAGTCTCTCTCTCGAGGTGACCACAGGTTAACCTCGCAACAGAACATATGGTTTTAAAGCCTTAGCATTACAACACTCTCATGCATTCATACTACTTCATGACACAAGATAACGTGATATTACTCTTTCGAGATATCGACAATCAAACATCACAAGATGGTAGCTAAGCGTACAAGTGAAGCATTAAAATGGGTGCATGAAGATAATCTTGATAAGAGTACGTGTATTCAACAGAAAGAGACAATATACATGTTGGGAGAGCCTTAGTGGATACTCCCAACCCGAGTTAAGGTATTTAGCCGCTCATGCTTGTAGACAACATAACGACTTTACAGAAAGATGGACACATGAAGTCCCACGAAGAGAGGAGAGAAGTACAATGAGATGGAAATGATAGATCTAGAGAGAAGAGATGTGATACAACACAATACTTCTTCAGGTTTGGATCTAACATGTGGATGGTGTGGACGGTCTTCTTCTCTCAAAGAAGGAGTCTTTAGTCTTCTCTCTCCTTAGCTTGCACCTTTGGAGATCCAAGACTGGTGGATGGGATGGTCTGGGATGAATCTGGAATGCAGCAACACTTCGTGGTCCTCCGGATCCGATCTATGATCTGATGATTTGACAAGACATACATGTGTGCTATTTATAGGCACATTCCATTGACTTAAACCTAGACCGTGGTCGCGGTCTTGGTTGGGTGAGGGGTGAGACCACGGTCGTAGTCTACTCAATATTCCAACTTTTACCGCGGTTGAGCCTTAGTCACGGTCTTGGTTGGGTGTGGGGTGAGACCGCGGTCGCAGTCGGCTCAATATTCCAACTTTTACCACGGTTGAGCCTTAGTCGCGGTCTGGTGACGATCACGATCAAGGTCTGCTTGCGCGTTGCATTTAGGCGATCGAGGTCAAGGTCTTCTTGATCGCGGTCGCGGTTTGTAGGAATTCATTAGCGATCGCAGTCTACAAACTGGTCGCGGTCCTTCTTGATCGCAGTCTGTATCCACACTGGGACCCCTGGTCTTACTTGGGACCCATGTTCCGATCGTGACCATTATTGAAGTTGTGGTTGAGCTGTCATCGCGGCTTTGTGATGACCACAGTCCATATTTGATGCCTTATGACCTCGATCTCAAGAGAGCCCCAAAACCACAATCGCGGTTGAGGTATAAGTGGGCCGCAGTCATGGTCCTACGAGCGTGACCTGGGTTGTGGATGTACTTGAAACCATGTAAGCGGGGCTTTAGTAAAAAAGGCAGTAAAATTATGTGAAAAGCTAACAAAAGATATACTAAAAGTGGTGTAAAATATATACAAAAAGTACATAAAATAGAGAGTTATCAACTCTCCCAAACTTAGAATCAAGCCTATCCTCGGGCTAAGTGTAGGTTCGAGAACTTAGAGAGAGAAAAAGCAATCTTAGCAGACAAAGTCATAACATGTCTGAAATATCTCATTCTTGCATCAAGACTGTTGTAGCATGTTTTCTAACCCTTAGGTCTCATTCCTCCCCCTCAACTGAAGTTGCCTAACTTCATTTTCTTTCCACTTCCTTCAATTGTAAAAGGCTCCTCCTTCTCAACTTATCACCCCTTCCCTTAGGTAATAACCATACTAATACAAGATCTTTTTCGAGGGGCAACTTTCACATCGTTTCTTTATTTTTAGTTGTCCCTATGCTAATGTGTTTGGGTAGGATTAAGGCTTCAAGTGTTTTCCTCTTCCCTCTGAACTCCTCACCCACAACTATCGTAAGAACAATGTTGTCCTTTTTGGGCTTCTAACTTTAGGTCAGGTGGTTTTATGAGTTTTCATTCAGGATTGTAGGTGTGTAAGCTTGGCTTCAAGATTCCACTTATAGGCACGACATATATGCATTCATGAGTGTAACAATATACCGGTCGTGCGGAAACTTTCAGCATCTTTTGGGCACAACTCTCATTATTTCTTTCTTTCTTTTTGGCTTTTTACATCTCCTTTCAGGCTTGGGTGCGAGGGATTTTTACTTGGTCTTCTGGGCGGCCAAGCCTCTTTTTAGATATGCCTTGAAATAGGTAGATGTTTCCCTCTCTACGGAGATACGGATTTTCTGGTCTAAAGCGTCAGGTGATGGTGGTTGGTCAGGAGAATGGCTAGGTGAAGTTTTCTAGTCTTCGAGGGTTTTATGAGTTAAGGTTGTCACACGTACAATGTCTTATTGCAATAATGAGATAGAGAAGTATTGCTATGACTTGTTGTATTACTTATATATACATATATATGCTGCTCATATATTTCTCTCTAAGAGGGCAGAAACACTACAATCAGAAAATTTAGCAAGAGAGGAGGCTAGAGTCTGACTTTGAAAAGGTAGTTGATGGAGCTTCCACTCACGTGGAAATGCGTGCACCACTAAAAATCCTAAAGATGGTAAGTCTTTAAGTTTAGCCTTGCTTATACTAGATCGAGAACTCCACCCACGTATGCTAAGATATGTGGAAGTCTTATCGTAGTATAGTTAAGGGTCAAATCCTCGGGACAACGGTCTTGTTGGGAGCAACAAGATGAAAAACGTTAAAACTTCACTTAATCTCTTAATAGTGTTGGCTAAATGGACATCTATAAAATCCCTTTGTTTTGATTATGACAAACATTTCATTCTTATTTATCTAACGAGCTACTTGAGTGTGCAGGATTATGGTGGATGACGAAGCAACTAGGGAGATCATAAGTTTATAGTTTTATTTTCATGCAATGTAATCACTATTGTAAAAACTTGTACAGTTATATAATGTACAAGTACCTAGATTGCATGTAAATCAAGCATTGGATCTTCCCTAGCTACACATCATAGTTAGACAAGTCATCCCTTCCAATAGGATCACATTATGTACACTCATGCACACACTTAGTATCTCAATTGATAGATTGAAACAGAGTCAATCTCGGTCGACACACTCCTCGACCGAGACACTCTCGGTCGACAACCTTCTCGACCGAGATTGACCTAAAGTAGCCGTTAGACTTAGCAAATGAGTTGGTTGGCAGTTGGAATCGAACGTTGCACTCAGAGAGCCTGTCGGTCGAGAAAAGCTCGACCGAGTGGGTGTCTCGGTCGACCATCTGTCGACCGAGACGGTCTCTGACAGAATCTGCAGAGTTAAAGCAATTAGCCGTTGTAAAAACGACCAATCTATTCCTAACGGCTAATTGAGCACTTGGAACCCCCTAGAAACTATCTAGAAGGTCCTTAAGCATACTTAGGCTATCCCTATAAATAGGACAAGCCATAGGACACTAGAATTCACCTTGCTACACTTGAGAATTCTTTCTAAGCACTCTTGAGCAATCTTTTACAAGCAATTGAGCACTGTGATCACTTGGCCATATTCCATCTAGCTCAAGCTCGTCCTATAGGCTAGATTTTCCTAACCCTAGCATCCACAAGTCTATTACCTTGGCTAGGAAAATCCATACGCTTGATATAGGCAATTCAAGCCTTGAGCTTAAAAGGATAAGTTGTACTTTCTCTTTTTCCTTCTTGTTCCTTGTTATATTTGTACTCTTCATTGCTACTCCAGGGAGGAGGCTGCATATAGGAAGAGGGTGAAGCTCTTCGTGTGAAGAGGAGGACTTTGGACTACTTCAGAAGGCTATCTTGACGGGAAGCTACTTCGGGAGGGAGGCTACTTCAAGGGGGAGCTTGAAGTTACTCCAAGGAAGGCTGCTTCAAGGTTGGCAAGATTACTTCTAGGTGAAGGCTGTCCAAAGGGTGTTTAGAAAGTGTTGTAATTTTATGTAACATCCTTGAAAGGTAATAAAATTCAATACTTTCAAAATCCCGGTTGGGTAAGCAACCGGGTAGTGGACTGACTCCTTAGTATTTGCTAAGGTGGAACCACTCTAAACACCTGTGTTCCTCTTCTCAATCTTTTACTTTGGTTGTTTGAGTTTAAATTGTTTTAAATTATCATAAAACTCTATTCACCCCCCCTCTAGAGGTTTTCAATTGGTATCAGAGCAGGCTTCAAGGAGCCCTAACAAAGTCTTGAAGAAAAGATGGGGGATGGAGTGCTCAACAACCTCAACATTGAAGGAACACTCGTTGCTCGACCTCCGGCGTTTGACGGGACAAACTATCAATACTGGAAGAGAAGAATGCAATTTTACTTCCAAGGAATCAATTGGGATCTTTGGAGAATGGTATCTACACCATACACACTTCCACAAGACGAGTTCGAAGTATGGGACGCTAATACGGTAAAAATGGCACAAATGAATGCAAAGGCGGTAAGCATTTTATATTGTTCCATTTCAGTAGGTGAATTTAATAGAGTATCAAACTGTGATACCGCATATGACATTTGGCATAGATTATCTATAACATATGAGGGTACGGTTCAAGTTAAAAACTCTAAAGTTAGTTTGCTTAAAACCAAATTTGAACATTTTCGTATGGATCCAAACGAAACTATTAGTGAAATGTATTCAAAATTTTCTACTATTGTCAATGGTTTGAGTGCTTTAGGGAAACCTGTTCTTGAGGAAGATCAAGTATCAAAAATACTTCGATCTCTTCCTCCAAAGTACAAACCAAAGGTGACAGCTATTGCAGAAGCAAACGACCTCACCCGCCTCAAAATGGAACAGCTCATCGGAAACTTAGAAGCTCATGAGGCAGACCTAGAAGAGGAAGAGAGAAGAGAACATGAACATCAACGTGGGCCAAAGAAAGACGTGGCTCTCAAAGCATCAAAAGCCCTCTCACAAGAGAGTGAGGAATCTAGTGAAGAAGAAGGAGAAGAAGCATTGATAGTCAATGGTAAGAAATATAGAAGGTTTAAATCTAATAAAATTTCTAGTTCTTCTTCCACTCCCAGGTGCTTCGAATGTGGAAAGAAAGGACATTTCAAAAATGAATGTCCCAAAGCTAAGAAGGGAAAGAAAAGCTCACATAAGAAGAAAGAAAAAGCTTATAAAGCAGCATGGGATGAAACGAGTGAAAGTGAAAGCGGAGAAGACAAGATAGAATGTCTAATGGCAAGAGAAGATGAAGAATCTCAAGAGGTAAGCCTAGTTGATCTTCCTAAAGAAGAGTTAGTAGCTAGCTTACAAGAAACTCATGATAAATATGTTGATGCCAAGAAGAAACTAAAAAGGACTATAAAATCAAACAATGAGCTCATTGCCAAAATAGATGAACTTTCTTCCGAAAAGAATAACATTGATCTTGAAAATGTATCTTTAAAAACATCTTTAGATGATTGCACTAGAAAGCTACTTACTTTGGAAACTAATGTTGATCTTCTATCAAAAGAAAAGACTGATTTGTTAGCTAAACTACAAGCTTTTCAAACTCAACCTATCTTGTGCAATCATTCGGACTATGACATTATTGTAAAAGAAAAGGATTCATTGCTTTCTGATTTAGACCAAGCAAGAAAAGATATACATAAGAAAATGAATAACATTGCTCAGTTGCAACAAGAACTTCATGAGTTAAGAAGAAAAGATATTCTTGATAACATATTAAGAAGTGGTACTACCTTCAATGGAAGAAAAGGTTTGGGATATGTTCCAAAGAGAAACCAAACCAAAAAGACCCAAACTATGTTTGTACCCAAAAACACAATGACTAGAAAAAGAAACGAAGTTGATTCTATTACTTGTCATTTCTGTTTACGTCTTGGTCATTACTGTTTTTCATGCCCCTACAAGACTAAGAAGTCCAACTTAGTTTGGACCCCAAGACCTCAAACTTAGAAGAATGGAATGTAGTTGAGATATGACAAAATACTTAATTTGTGCAATTCATATTGTCCTATCTCAACAAACGATGCTATGCTTATTGGTATTATTTTTCTGCATTAAAACAGAAACTTCGTCGGTCGAAGTACTGTCGACCGAGCTCTGGGTCGGTCGAAGTAGTGTCGACCGACTGGATGTCTTTAACAAATCGAAAATCTTCCAGTACTCATTTCGGTCGAACACTGGTCAACCGAAAAATTTTCTGTTCTTTTTGATTGCGATACAGTAACCTCCTCGATCGATAAATTGTCGACCGAGAATTATATCGGTCGAACAATCGTCGACCGACTGGTTTCCTGCATCAGAACTTTTATACACATCAGCAAATTAAAAAGTTTCTAACCTTATCGGACCATCACATGGGTACCAAAATCTATATTCTAATGCAGGAATGGGTCGTTGACAGTGGTTGCTCCAAACATATGACCGGAAACAAGGATGCATTTTCAACTTTTGAAGAAAAGAAAAGTGGAACGGTCACCTTTGGAGACAATGGTAAGGGCAAAATCGTTGGAATAGGTAATGTTGGAACAAATCTTGAAATCAAAAATGTTCTACTAGTTGATGGATTGCATCATAACTTAATAAGTGTAAGTCAACTATGTGATAGCGGTTATGATGTGTTATTTAACAAAACCTGCTGCAAGTTATTGATAGAAAATACTACAACTGTTGTTTATGAAGGAAATAGAGTTGGAAATCTTTATATCCTTAAACCAAACTCTATGAAATCAGTAGTAGGTAAATGCTTACTTGCAAATGAAAACACTTTACAACTATGGCATAAAAAGCTTGGTCATGCTAGTTCACATGCTATTAAAAAGTTAGTAAAATATGATCTTGTTCGTGGATTACCTGTTTTGTCTTTTGATCAAGTTGCAAATTGTGAACCTTGTACAATGGGAAAGCAAACCAAAACATCGTTTAAATCAAAACATGTACTTAGCACCAGTAGATCCTTAGAATTAATTCATATGGATTTATTTGGACCAATGAGAACCCAATCTATTGGTGGTAAACGATACTGTTTTGTTATTGTTGATGATTATAGTAGATTTACATGGGTACATTTTATTGCAACAAAAGATGACACTATTCATGTCTTTATGCAATTTTGTTCTAAAATTGAAAATCTTTTACAACATAAAATATGTACCATTAGAAGTGATCACGGTGGCGAATTTGAAAATCATACTTTTGAAACTTTTTGTACATCTCAGGGATATACTCACAATTTCTCTGCTCCACGTACCCCACAACAAAATGGTATTGTGGAACGGAAAAATCGATCTCTACAAGAAATGGCTAGGACCATGATGCTTGAACACAACACACCTAAAACCTTTTGGGCTGAAGCTGTAAACACAGCGTGTTATGTGCTAAATAGAGTCACGGTTCACTCTCACTTGAAGAAAACTCCATATGAAATAATACATTCTAAGAAACCTAGAGTTGACTACTTTCATACTTTTGGCTCTACATGTTATATTTTAAACACCAAGGATGATAGAGACAAATTTGATTCTAAATCACAAAAAGCATTCTTCTTGGGATATTCTACTTCTAGCAAAGCGTTTAGGGTATATAACACTATCTCTAGAAAAGTTGAGGAATCCATTCATGTTTCTTTTCATGAGGAATCAAAATCTACAAATTTAGATATCATTGATCTCACAAATCAATTTGAAACTATAACCATTCCAAATGATAATAAGAAAACTTCCACATCCGATCCTCCGGTCGAACCACAACCTACACCTAGGCTGATCAAGGATCATCCCCAAGAACTAATTATTGGAGATCCAAATGATAAAGTCAAAACTAGGTCCTCTTTCCAAGATGTTGCAAATATGGCTTTTGTCTCTATCATTGAACCTAAGAAAATATCCGAAGCTCTTAAGGATGATTACTGGATAATAGCCATGCAAGAGGAATTAAATCAATTCACTAAAAATGATGTATGGGATTTAGTTCCTAAACCACAAGATAAAACTATCATAGGCACTAAATGGGTTTTTAGGAACAAACTTAATGAGGCAGGAGAAGTCATACGGAATAAAGCACGGTTAGTTGCACAAGGATATAATCAACAAGAAGGAATTGACTTTGATGAAACATATGCACCCGTAGCTCGACTTGAAGCCATTAGGATGTTATTAGCTATTGCTGCCCATAAAAACATTCAGTTATATCAAATGGATGTCAAAAGTGCATTTCTAAATGGCGTCATACAAGAAGAAGTTTATGTTGCTCAACCACCTGGCTTCGAAATCCCAGAAAAGGACGATCATGTTTATAAACTTAAAAAGGCACTTTATGGTCTAAAACAAGCCCCTAGGACTTGGTATGAACGGCTCAAGACATATCTTTTTGAAAATGGTTTCTCTATTGGAAATTCAGATTCTACTCTATTTTTCAAAACATATGCATCTGATTTCTTAGTTGTACAAATATATGTTGATGACATTATTTTTGGTGCCTCAAATGAATCATTATGCACACAATTTAGTGACATTATGCAACAAGAATTTGAAATGAGCCTTATGGGTGAACTAACATTCTTTCTTGGTTTTCAAATTAAGCAAACACCTGCCGGAATTTTTATAAGCCAAGAAAAATACACTAAAGAACTGTTAAAACGCTTTGGGATGGATCAATGCAAACATGCTACTACTCCTATGGCTACTTCTATTAAAATTGATAAGGATGAAAATGGGGAACCTATTGATGATTCCTTATATAGAGCCATGATTGGTAGTTTACTATATTTAACCGCTTCTCGACCGGACATTATGTTTTCCGTTGGTCTTTGTGCTCGATTTCAATCCCAGCCTATGCATTCTCATTTTCTTGCGGTTAAACGCATCCTTCGATATCTAGCCGGCACTACTTGTTTTGGTTTATGGTATCCAAAAGGACAATCATTGGATTTTAAAGCATATACTGATGCGGATTATGCCGGTTGTCGACTTGATCGCAAAAGTACTAGTGGTGGATGTTTCTTATTAGGTCGAGCCTTAGTATCTTGGTTTAGCAAGAAACAAAACACGGTTGCCCTATCTACCACCGAAGCTGAATATATGGCAGCTGGGTCTTGTTGTGCTCAAGTGCTTTATATGCAACAAGTTTTAAGCGATTATGGTTTTCATCTTCCATCTACACCTATTTTTTGTGATAACACCAGCGCCATAAACTTAGCACACAATCCTATTCTACACAGCCGGGCCAAACATATTGAAATCCGTCATCACTTCTTAAGGGATCACATCTCAAAGAATCATGTTTCCCTTCATCATGTTGATACAGAAAATCAATTAGCTGATATCTTTACAAAACCGCTTCCATTAGATCAATTCAACAACATTAGGAAGCAATTACTTATTACTCCGTTGGAGGATGTTTTCTTTGATATCTGCGGCCCTTAAAAACAACTACTTATGCTTTTATGGTTTGTATCAATATTGATATGAACGTTTCAATTGGTAATTTGCAAATTGTTGCCTCTTAGCTAGACACCTCATTGCTTTACATTTTGGCTATTAAATGGACATCTTTTTCGTTCATTTTTGATGGGATATCAAATTAAGAGGGAGTTCTTAAATAAAACGGTTATCTTTTTGAGATGACAAAGGGGGAGAGATATATAAAACTATAACTTAATACTTATGACAAACTCAATCAATGAGTTTCATAAATATACTCTTGGCTTTACATTGAAAGTTGCTATATTCCCAAATGAACTGGATTTCATGTTCCATAATTCACTGGGGATACTAAGCACACATTTTATAAATAAGAGGAACAGTTTCAAACGGCAATCTAAAGGTATGGCATTTATATGTTTTATATTTCCTTTATTCATATTTTGGAAATGTTTGTCATCTTCAAAAAGGGGGAGATTGTTGGATAAATGGACATCTATAAAATCCCTTTGTTTTGATTATGACAAACATTTCATTCTTATTTATCTAACGAGCTACTTGAGTGTGCAGGATTATGGTGGATGACGAAGCAACTAGGGAGATCATAAGTTTATAGTTTTATTTTCATGCAATGTAATCACTATTGTAAAAACTTGTACAGTTATATAATGTACAAGTACCTAGATTGCATGTAAATCAAGCATTGGATCTTCCCTAGCTACACATCATAGTTAGACAAGTCATCCCTTCCAATAGGATCACATTATGTACACTCATGCACACACTTAGTATCTCAATTGATAGATTGAAACAGAGTCAATCTCGGTCGACACACTCCTCGACCGAGACACTCTCGGTCGACAACCTTCTCGACCGAGATTGACCTAAAGTAGCCGTTAGACTTAGCAAATGAGTTGGTTGGCAGTTGGAATCGAACGTTGCACTCAGAGAGCCTGTCGGTCGAGAAAAGCTCGACCGAGTGGGTGTCTCGGTCGACCATCTGTCGACCGAGACGGTCTCTGACAGAATCTGCAGAGTTAAAGCAATTAGCCGTTGTAAAAACGACCAATCTATTCCTAACGGCTAATTGAGCACTTGGAACCCCCTAGAAACTATCTAGAAGGTCCTTAAGCATACTTAGGCTATCCCTATAAATAGGACAAGCCATAGGACACTAGAATTCACCTTGCTACACTTGAGAATTCTTTCTAAGCACTCTTGAGCAATCTTTTACAAGCAATTGAGCACTGTGATCACTTGGCCATATTCCATCTAGCTCAAGCTCGTCCTATAGGCTAGATTTTCCTAACCCTAGCATCCACAAGTCTATTACCTTGGCTAGGAAAATCCATACGCTTGATATAGGCAATTCAAGCCTTGAGCTTAAAAGGATAAGTTGTACTTTCTCTTTTTCCTTCTTGTTCCTTGTTATATTTGTACTCTTCATTGCTACTCCAGGGAGGAGGCTGCATATAGGAAGAGGGTGAAGCTCTTCGTGTGAAGAGGAGGACTTTGGACTACTTCAGAAGGCTATCTTGACGGGAAGCTACTTCGGGAGGGAGGCTACTTCAAGGGGGAGCTTGAAGTTACTCCAAGGAAGGCTGCTTCAAGGTTGGCAAGATTACTTCTAGGTGAAGGCTGTCCAAAGGGTGTTTAGAAAGTGTTGTAATTTTATGTAACATCCTTGAAAGGTAATAAAATTCAATACTTTCAAAATCCCGGTTGGGTAAGCAACCGGGTAGTGGACTGACTCCTTAGTATTTGCTAAGGTGGAACCACTCTAAACACCTGTGTTCCTCTTCTCAATCTTTTACTTTGGTTGTTTGAGTTTAAATTGTTTTAAATTATCATAAAACTCTATTCACCCCCCCTCTAGAGGTTTTCAAATAGCAGGTTCTTAGATCAAAAGGTTGGTTTGGTTGTTTTTAGACTAAGAGCAAGTAAAGTAAAGCAAGCAAGTAAATCTAAGGATGTTAAACAATGATAAGAAGCCACTAGGGTGTGATCGGTTTTCACCCCCACTACACATGGATCAAAACATGCAAAATAAAACATAATCTGCAACAAGAGTTAAAGCAGTTAGTATCTTTGTAGACTTAGTTTCCTTTCGGAGAACTAACTATGAGAAGTGCGGGAATGTTGCAAAGTCAGTCATCCCCGAACGAATGGTCAACTACTTTGCATCATTCCCTTTGCAAAGTGTGTTCCTCGACTTATCAAGGTTGTACTTTTCATACGTCAACTGATTCCATTTCATAGTATGAAAGTACAACGATGGTAAGTGAGTTTACTCCACTTCTTGAAAAACACTCCTAGATACCGAAACAGATGCATGGTGGATACATGCAGCAAGAACCAACATTCAATCGAGTTTCGAATCTAGTAGTACAAACATAGACAATTCATACTAAAAGATAAAAGATAACACAAGTTGGTGATCAAGCAACAAGCATTCATTAAACGATTGATGTTGAACTGAAAAGATAGCAACTCTATATTGCAAATTATGGATTACATTACATGAAATGAAACCATGGGCAGCGGGGCTACTCCCCGCACCCTAGTGAAAGAGACTACTCACTCATAGCTAGGACAAAGAAGGAGGCGAGAAGAGAGAGAGAGAGAGAGCGTCATCCCCACAAAGGAGAGAGGAAAGTCAACCCCTTAGAGAGAGAGAGATTGACGATCTTCAGTCTTCACAGGTTGCTTGATGATGAGATCTCCTCTTCCCACCTTCTTTGGCAGAGAGAGAGAAAGCAGCTTCAAGATGGAACGTGAATCTCAGACCGGCAGCCTTCGGGCGGATGATGGAAGTTGGAATAGCTCTGGAGTGATGGAGGCAGCCTCTTGGCGTCTTAAACTTGATCATTTTGGGAGGACCCCTTGGGTCTTATTTATAGGCCTTAAGTGAAGTCCAAACGGTTTGGTGATTTTGGGGACCGTTTGGACTCCGAGACCGTTTGGATTCTGAAACCGTTTGGACCCCGAGACTGTTTGGACTCCATGCGGTCTTGAGCTCGTATGACTCCATGCGGTCTTGAGATCGGTTGGATTCATGCGGTCTTGAGACCGGTTTACTCCATGTGGTCTTGAGACCGTTTGGCTTCATGCGGACTTGAGACCGGTTGACTCCATGCAATCTTGAGACCGGTTGGCTTCATGTGGTCTTGAGGCCGGTTGGCTTCATGCGGTCTTGAGACCGTATGACTCCATGCGGTCTTGAGACCGTATGACTCCATGCGGTCTTGAGATCGTATGACTCCATGCGGTCTTGAGATCGTATGACTCCATGCGGTCTTGAGATCGGTTGGCTGCATGCGGTCTTGAGACCGTTTGACTCCATGCGGTCTTGGAAACCGTTTGAGTCTTTTGTTATTTTTTTGTGTCTTTTTTCTATAAGTAAAAGGAGAAAAGTTAATCTAACAGTATGTTTGCAATAAAAAGAGGATAGTTAGAGATTTTGTCTACTTTATCTGAGAAAGAGTGTGGGAAAACTGAAGAAAATTACTAAGATAACATCACAAAATTGGAGGTTATCACCCCCCTAACTTAGAGTCTAGCTTGTCCTCAAGTTAGATAGAGCTGAGGCATGTAATGGTGAGGCAATTTTATTTAGTTAAGATTTCCATACTCTTGCTTCAATTCTAAACCTGAAATCTCCTAAGGTTGTGTCAGAGCTTTTTTCCTTAACTCTTTCAGGTATTGAGAGTTGCTTGGATCTCAGGTTTCTTCCATATCTTAGCCCGCATTGGGACCAATTTTTATTTGGTGCATGTCGTTGACTCTAATCAGTTTTATACTCCTCTGAGAATCCTACCGGAAACTAGAGTTGGTACGCGGGTTGGCTAAAGGCTTAGTGTGTAACCCCCCCTTCAAGTGGAGGAGGGGTTGTCTATGCTTTTAGGATCTCACTACCGGGCATGATACATCTGCCTTTTTTAGGGCAGCTGAATGTACTGGCCGGGCGAGTCCTTTATCAGCCTTTCATATATTTAAATACCTTAGGGTTTTACTATCGGGCACGACACATCTGCCTTCTTGAGGGAAGCTGAATGTACCGGCCGGGCGAAACCTTTGTTGGTTCTTCATATAGATCCTTATTTATGGCACAACTCTCATGGTTTTATTCAACACTCTGGCTTTTATTCGTAAACTCACAGGCTTGGGATTTGGATATTTAGGGATATTGATATTTGGGCGGCCAAGCCTCTTTTATTTGGAGAAAAGAAAATTGTTCTTAGAGTTGTTCGACATGCACTTATTTGGTTTATACTAGTGGTCCACTTGCAAGGCTTCATGATTTGGATGTCACCTGATGTCCCTCTCGTCCTTGAGATTGTTTTGGCTTATAGAGGCCCTGATGTTATCCTGTAGAGGGTCAGATGTAGAAATGGAACAAAAACATGGAAATTGAGTGAAGATGATTTATTAATTCGCCATTACATGTCTATGTGCTATTCTTGTTGTTTCTCTTGAGGGCTACTAGATTCTAAGTTAGTTGGGGATGACTTTGTTCCAAGTGGGTTTTATTAACAGCAAAGACTAAATATGTGCGAAGAAAACTAAGAAAGAAAATTATACAAAATTGAGGAAGAAGATAGAAAGGGAATGATTTAGAATTGATACCTCTCCCTTGTCCAGTGTACTCCCCCCTTAACTTATTACTCACTCTGTCCTCAGAGTGTCAAAGGGAATAGGCTGAGAGGTACAAGGACAAGGGCATCAGGCGTCTGTTAGTCCTTTATTTGCGCCATGTGTGTGAAGGAGATTAGCAGCAAACTTTCCACGTAAGGCGTGGTAATCTACGTCTGTCGTATCCTCTACTGGTTTTTGAAGGGCCATGATTGTGTACATCCAGTAGAGGATGTGGAAGCCGCAGTCATTTGATTCCTAAATTTGTTGGGGGCATTTGTGGTTAAAAGATGGGCGATGAAAGTGTTCTTTGTCGTATGCCCTTGTGTGCTGACTTAGAACATCGATTAATCTGTCTGCACATTCCTTCGCCACTTCCTCTGTGGGCATCTTTGGTGTCACTACGTATTTCTTCTGTCGTGGATTGAACTGGCTGTCAGAACTGTTATAGATAGTAGTTATTCCTTCGGGTAGATTTGTTGCCAGAAGCAGCCAGTGCTCATGGTGAAGGAATGGTAGCATGATAAACTTTGGTGTTGTGTGTTGTAGGAAGGAGATTAGTGCTTTAGTTGTTCTGAAGTTCTTTAGATTTAAGAGGTCGTCCTTCATGTATGCGGATGCCATATAGGTTGTAGGGTGATTCCGTCCTATAAGATATTGATAGGCAGCCATCAAGCTCACAGATAGAGACCCTTTGAACTGTACAGTTTCTCGTAAAGCGTCTGCCATTACTAAAATGTCACCGGACATGAAAATGAGATCATATTTCTCGGCGTAGAGTCGTGACATGATGAGACGTAGTTCATTGTCGAAGAGACTTTTACAAGCACTGAGGTCGAAATCCGGGAAGGTTGGTTCTCTGGCAGATAGGGGCACCATTTGTGATGGCGATCTCCTAATGGTTGCCCCTGACAAAAGATCTATTTCCCCTTTATCCTGTTCCAGATCAAATTGGGAAGGGTCCCATTTTCTTTGCTCGGGAACTATGGCTGGCTGTTTGTTTTTCTCCAATTCTTTTAAGGTTTGTCTGAAAGGTCGTCGTTGCGGATGTTGGATTGCTGAAAAGAGGTAGCGGGGGACGTCGTCTGGTGCCATTGTCAGGTCCTTGAAGAACCTTCTATCACAAATAAGCTCCATGGCACAACACCCTTGTAGGGAGTGAAAATCTTCGGCGATTGAAAATCTTCGGCGATCAGCTATGTAAAGGGGATTTCTTGGTTTAGCGCTTGAATGTGACGGATAGTGCAAAAAGTGCAATCCCCAGATCCCTCAATTGTTTGGACTTGCGGGTTTATTATTTGGAACCATGGCTGGCTCCAGTCCTGACGTAGGGACGGACGTGCAGCCCAAATTAGCTTAAGAAGCCGGAAAGGTATACATCGTGCCTCTCCTTCTTCTTCTGCAACAAAGTTTATTGTTCCAGCTGGTAGCTCAGTGGCGCAAAAATTGTACACCTTGGTGTCCCGAGCCTTGGTGTCCACAATCATAAATAACCAGTGATAAAAAACTTGAAACGGCAAAGTAAGATAACGTGCCTTCCGTGCTAAACCAGCGCGCAGCCGCTCTATTGACTTTGCTCATATGTCCTTGTATAGAAAGCCTATAGACAGGGCAGGTGAGGCGTTAAAGATTGGTTGCTGCCTCTTAGAGCTTCTGTAAACTTCTATGCAGTTGGCAAGTAGGACGCGGAAGATTGTCATTGACATCGTTGACCGTGGTCGCAGGATGTTGCGGAAATCTTCACGTGTCAACTTGCGCTTAGTCTTTGTATTATGGTAGATGATGTCTTCCCCCTCTTTGGCATCGTCGACAATAGTGTTTAGGATAAATATGTCCTGAGCATCTAGTATAGAGATGGCCGCCATATCTAAATCATGCATCTTATACGGTAGAGGTGGTGGAGGGGGAAGCTCCTGCAGAGGGGGTGAAGAAGTTTGTTCCAAATCATCTATATAGCCTTGCAGATCTTCATCTGAATCGGAAGCAGAATCGAGTTCTTCGTCTATATCTAAATGGACTTGTTCTGATTCTTCCTGTTATGGTAGAAAGGGTACTACTGGTCAGGTGCGGGAAAAAAAGTGAATGGCTGTTGCTGGTGGGTTTGTGCTGGTTCCTAAAATACATTGATGGAACTCAACAAAGGACACATCTTTCATAGACTCCCCTATAGATCCCAAGGCAGAGTAATCGAGGAATTGGTCCCCATATGATATGCTTACATTTTTTTTGTGGGTGGGGGACTTGGGATGATGTCCACCTTCCTGGTGGTCTTTGACATATCTTTTCTGAGAAGGTGCTGCTCTTTGACTTGGGCCCTCCCCAACATTGTATGGGGCATCAGATTTGTCATCTGAGGAAGTTGTATCGTTGTTAGAATTTGCAGAGGAGTCAGAGTCATCTTTGTCTTCATCGTCGCCGTCTTTGTCAGCTGCTTCTTTGTCTGTGAGCTTCTTATGTGTTGTCTTTTTGCACTGTAGATGGATGGTTTGTAATTCTTCAAACGCCACTTACACATGCTCGTGTGTTTCGAGCAGTGCGTCGTGTGTTTCCTTGAGATCTTTGTATCGGTCTTCGGCAGAGAGGAGTCGCGCTGTTAGATCTGTTACTGTAGCTCGTAATTGTTGGATTTGATTGGTCGTCGACTCCTCTTGGCTATTGCGGAATTGTGTGAGAGTGTTGTTGATGTTATCCAAGCGCATGCTAAAATCTGTTTGTTGTTGTTTGAGCTCGCAGAGAGTCTCAGGTAGAGGCTGAGTCTGCATAGAGATCTCATCGACTTGCTTGGCCATTGCTTCTTGCTGGCCTTTTACTCCAAGGATCAGCTCGGGCAAGTTGTTGTAGTGGCTGTCGATGTGATCAACTTGCCTGGCCACTATATCTTGTCATTGTTGAAAACCTTGGAGTATGCTTGGCAAGGCACGGTTCTACTCATCGATCTTGGCTACCTGTTTAGATAGTCCCTTCACACAAGAAAAAATGGAATTCAAAATGTTAGAGGGGTCGGTGAGGAGGTTTCGGATGGTGTCAAATTGACGTCCGAATTCCTCACCGACATTTGTTAAGGGGACCCCAGTCATGGAAGGGTGGGATGGTTGGGGACTGGATGGGAAGGATGTAGTATCCTGTAGAAGAGATATTGTTGATGGTGCGGTGAACTGCGTGGTGACGATAGATGGTGTCACCAGCGGTGTTGGGGTGGTGGTGGATTGGAAAGGTGGTGATGTTGCTGGTGAAAATGGTGGGATTGATAGTGGTGGGGGAAAGACTGTGGGAATGGAGGCGAAGGTGGTGAAGTCGGGCGTAGGGGTGGAGAAAGATGGAAGAGTGGTAGATTGTGGAAAGGTGGAGGGTGGTGAAGTGGTGGTGGTAAGCTCAGCGGTTAGACTCATAATGAAGGAGTCTAGAGATGAGGTGGTGAATTGTTCATCGGGGAGGGGGGTTTCTGTTTCTGGATGTGGTTTAGATGTTGGTGTTCCCAACAGCTGTTGTTTCTGTGAAAGTCTTATGGAGGGTCGTTTCACATGAATTTTTGTCAACCTAGCTGTCGGGGCGGTGATGCTGAGTTCTGTCTGTCCCGCTTGGGTTGGCGTAGTTTTTGCTTTGATCAGAGCTAAGAGTTTGGTAATCTCTTCATCAGTGAAGAGAAATTTGTCTTTGTCGTAGTCTGCTAACTCCGGAAGCGGTAACAGGATTCTGGAAGATCGGACTGTTGGGAAAAAATGTAATGTAGTTTTGCATCCTTCTCCTTGATAATGTAGGAGTTCTTCAAGGTTTGTTTGTTTGTTAGGATGTCACCCTTGATCTTCGTGTAGCGAGGGAGTAATCTATCCATTTTGAGGTATTTAATAATGGAGGTTATGTGTCCTCCCATACATATTTCTTTTCCTATGGCGTAGGTGGAGAATTTTTGTATCAAATGCCATCCGATGTTGACCGGCTTTTCATGCAAGATAGACCATAGGAATAAAAGGTCGGCCGCAATAACGTTTCCTCCCTCTAATCTGGGGAACATCACACTGGTAATGATTTTATGAAGCGTGCGCACGAACCCTGATTGAATATTGGAGGCTTTGCATGTTTTTGCCTCATAATTGGGGATCCTTGTTAGTGATTTCCAGAAGTTATGTTTATTGAAAGGGTAGATCTCTGTTCCTACAGCTGCATCTTTTTTGAGCTGATCAGGATTGTCGATGAAGATTTCGTTCAGAAGATTTTCTGTGATCACGATGTCATTGCCAAAAAGCTTGGTGACCAGTCGGCGATCACCCCCATCCCTTGCTCTGTGCGCAATGTCCACCATTTATTTGGTAAGATGGGTAAAGAATTCTGTGGTGGGTTCGACATATGAGATTTCAGGGATGAAACAGAGTCTGTATAAATTGGCGTTGTCGAGCATTGTGAGGATTCTGTCGTAGATCCCCATCTTCAGTAGTACGCTTGAGCAAACATACTTTGTTGGTTTTAGTATTTTGTTGATGGATGGTATGGTGTGGATGTAAAGGTTTTCTGGTGGGGGCGCAGTGGTGGTGAGAATTGAGAAGATGGGGGTGGTAGTAGGAGTGGTGGTGGCAGGTGCTGCAAGGGTTTGTCCCCTAGTAGAGGCGGGGTGGACCTATTTTCGTGTGCGTTTCTTTGAGGGTTGTCTAGTTGAAGTTTCCTGGACCTTTCATTTTCCCTTGGTTTTTTCAGGTGGGGATTCTTCCTCGGGGTTTGGCTCGTATTCAGAGCCTTCATCACTAGAGGAGATTTCTTGCACTTCTTCTTCAAGCTCCTCAACTAGGCATTTGTTGAGGCGATCAATTTCACACAGGATATCTATAATTTTGACCTTTGGTGGGGCATGTCCAGTTGTGTTGTAGTTATCTATGATCTTTTGGAGTTTATCTCAGTTTTCTAGTAATTGCTCCTTTGTCCAGAATGGAGCGTCGGTAGTTCCTGTGTCTTCCTTAGCTGGTGATGCCATTTTTGAAAATAGAAGATCAGGAGTAAGAACAATATGCTAAGTATTAGAGAAAGATTTGGATTTTATTTATGCTTATGTGGTTTTATGTTTTAACAAAACTTAAGCGATTGTGAGAGGCCAAACGGTTTCAAGACCGTTTGGCTCCAAACGGTTTCAAGACCGTTTGGAAGCTGAAACGTCGGGAGCACAGCAGACAGAAGAGAGGCGGAACCGGCGGCGAAGGCAAAGATGGCGGTGATGAGGTTGTCGATGGCGATAGAAAAGGGGATCGCGGTAGTGCCGTAGACAGCGGTGATAGCAAGGACGGCGGAGATGCGCAGGTGATGGCGATAGAACAGGTACTCGCGGTGGCGTTGCCGGTGTCAGCGATGGTGATGCGCTTACCTTACTGCTGAGGGTAGGGAAAACGACGGCGAGAGCGTCGGAAATGGGGGTGCAAACATCGTGAGGGTACACAGAACCGGGAAGGACAGACGGCGAAAGGAACCGGTGTTGCAGGTTGCACGGGAAACGGAAGGAGAGAAGGAATAGTAAACTGAGGGTTTTAGAAGGCTTCGAGAGTCGAAAGAAAGAAGAAGGAGGGGGGTTATATTTATAGGATTCGGGGGGGTTGACCTTGCAAAACCCTTAGGTCAAACAGTTAAGCGACCGTTTGGACTCCAAATGGTTTCAGGACCGTTTGGCTCCAAACGGTTTCAAGACCGGTTGGCTCCAAATGGTTTCAGGACCATTTGGGAGGGTTAAGGTTATTGGGACCATCTAGTCTAGACCATTTGGCTCCCCGACAACGGTGCCAATTTTTGATGGAGCTTCCACTCACGTGGAAATGTGTGCACCACTAAAAATCCTAAAGATGGGAAGTCTTTAAGTTTAGCCTTGCTTATACTAGATCGAGAACTCCACCCACGTATGCTAAGATACGTGGAAGTCTTATCATAGTATAGTTAAGGGTCGAATCCTCGGGACAACGGTCTTGTTGGGAGTAACAAGATGAAAAACGTTAAAACTTCACTTAATCTCTTAATAGCAGGTGCTTAGATCAAAAGGTTGGTTTGGTTGTTTTTAGACTAAGAGCAAGTAAAGTAAAGCAAGCAAGTAAATCTAAGGATGTTAAACAATGATAAGAAGCCACTAGGGTATGATCGGTTTTCACCACCACTACACATGGATCAAAACATGCAAAATAAAACATAATCTGCAACAAGAGTTAAAACAGTTAGTATCTTTGTAGACTTAGTTTCCTTTCGGAGAACTAACTACGAGAAGTGCGAGAATGTTGCAAAGTCAGCCATCCCTGAACGAATGGTCAACTACTTTGCATCATTCCTTTCGCAAAGTGTGTTCCTCGACTTATCAAGGTTGTACTTTTCATACGTCAACTGATTCCATTTCATAGTATGAAAGTACAACGATGGTAAGTGAGTTTACTCCACTTCTTGAAAAACACTCCTAGATACCGAAATAGATGCATGGTGGATACATGCAGCAAGAACCAACATTCAATCGAGTTTTGAATCTAGTAGTACAAACATAGACAATTCATACTAAAAGATAAAAGATAACACAAGTTGGTGATCAAGCAACAAGCATTCATTAAACGATTGATGTTGAACTGAAAAGATAGCAACTCTATATTGCAAATTATGGATTACATTACATGAAATGAAACCATGGGTAGCGGGGCTACTCCCCACACCCTAGTGAAAGAGACTACTCACTCATAGCTAGGACAAAGAAGGAGGCGAGAAGAGAGAGAGAGAGTCATCCCCAAAAAGGAGAGAGGAAAGTCAACCCCTTAGAGAGAGAGATTGACGATCTTTAGTCTTCATATGTTGCTTGATGATGAGATCTCCTCTTCCCACCTTCTTTGGCGGAGAGAGAGAAAGCAGCTTCAAGATGGAACGTGGATCTCAGACCGGCAGCCTTCGGGCAGAGGATGGAAGTTGGAATAGCTCTGGAGTGATGGAGGCAGCCTCTGGGCGTCTTAAACTTGATCATTTTAGGAGGACCCCTTGGGTTTTATTTATAGGCCTTAAGTGAAGTCCAAACGGTTTGGTGATTTTGGGTCCAAACGGTCTTGGAAACCGTTTGGACCCCGAGACCGTTTGTACTCCATGCGGTCTTGAGCTCGTATGACTCCATGCGGTCTTGAGATTGGTTGGCTTCATGCGGTCTTGAGACCGGTTGAATCCATGCGGTCTTGAGACCGTTTGGCTTCATGCGGTCTTAAAACCGGTTGACTCCATACAGTCTTGAGACCGGTTGGCTTCATGCGGTCTTGAGACCGTATGACTCCATGCGGTCTTGAGACCGTATGACTCCATGCGGTCTTGAGATCGTATGACTCCATGCGGTCTTAAGATCGTATGGCTCCATGCGGTCTTGAGATCGTATGACTCCATGCGGTCTTGAGATCGGTTGGCTTCATGCGGTCTTGAGACAGTTTAACTCCATGCGGTCTTAGAAACCGTTTGAGTCTTTTGTGATTTTTTTGTGTCTTTTTTCTGTAAGTAAAAGGAGAAAAGTTAATCTAACAGTATGTTTGCAATAAAAAGAGGATAGTTAGAGATTTTGTCTACTTTATCTGAGAAAGAGTGTGGGAAAACTGAAGAAAATTACTAAGATAACATCACAAAATTGGAGGTTATCAGTAGTTTTAGCAAAATTTCAAAATTTCAAAATTTTTGAGGTAAAAAGATGGTAAATGTACCTCTATAGCCCGTTTATGACTCCTCCCCCAAACTGATCCTACACCACATCTCGGGGTGTCAAAATTTGAGTGAGATGTATAAACAGGCTTTCATTTATTTGCTTTTGTTGTTGTTGGTGGAGGCCCATTCGGACCCGAGAAGCATGCTTGCGTATACTCCTCGTAGCGTGTGGTATTGTTCATATTGCAAACCTTCCACTTTGACGTTAATAGTAGCTAGGGCCACCATCTAGTCTAGATAGAAGAAGCCGTAGTCATTTGATAGGGGCACCTACTGGGGGCTCCTATGGCAGAACTACATTTTCTTGAAATCTTTGTCTGTCGTATGGTCATACCCTCTGCAATGACTTTTTATTATGTCGACGATTGCCTCAACGCATGTGTTTGCCTTTTCTTCTATGGGGGTCTTTGCTATTGTCATATTAGTCTTCTTATTAATCCTGAAGGCTGCATCTGAATTGTTGTAGAGGACGATAGTCCTTCTGAGGATGTTGACATGCAGTAAAGTCCAATTATTGTAGTGAAGAATTGGCAGGAAAATGTGGTCAGGTGGGGATGTCACCAGGCATTGTTACAGTCATTCCTTTTCTCCTAATCTTTTGTCTTTTAGGATGTCATCCACCAGTAAGAAGTATGCCATGTGGGCATTTGGCATGGTATCACCTAGTATCGCCTAGTAAGCTGACATCGTACTCACAGAAAGGTATCCTCCTATTTTCAATGTTTCTCGGAGGTCGTCTTTTAGCACGCAAATGCCATCTCTCTCAAAGTTGACATCTCCCGACAAATCATCTTCTTTCAAAGAACTCATAATTATGGTCAGTTCTTTCAGAGACAGACTGAGGCAGCTCCATCTGTCGAAATTCTTGGAAGAGGGTGTAATTTCTCCTGCCAGTCCGTATGGTCTTGCATTGCCCATGTTATGACCCACTCTGTGATTAATTAGTAAGTACCTTGATGTGTGCTAAGCACTCTGTTAAACATCATGGTTAATCAAGATAAGCTAATATGTGAATCAATAGTTGAGATTGAATCATCTGAACTAATTAATGACAATTTCAGTGTTAATCATTAAGTTAAATACCTAAAATGATTAACCTAGCTAAGATGGTTTAGTTGTTGTGTTTTTATTTCTTGAGCATGTAGAGAATCTTGTGCTCAAAATTTTGCATGAAGAATCACCTTAATAGGACATTCGAGGAGGGATTTGTGGTATTTCCAAGAATCTTGGACCTGGTTGCAATTTTTCTAGTATTGGATCTTTTATTTTCTTTTATTTCCCTTTGGGGGCCGGTTACCCCGTGCCCTTATTTCTTCTTCCCGATGTAACAGGGGCTGGCAGAAGCGGCGCCCAAAATCAACCAGGTCGACCGAGCGAGGGCAACTGAAGGGGGGTGTGTGTGGGCGATTTTTGGCGTGATAGCTAACGATCCAGCTTCCTTCACCTCCGTCCTCCATTCCATCTTCATCCTCGCCCTATGGCGGCACCCTATCCGCAGCCAACCTACAGCAAGGAGCTGCGGCGCACTGTAGTAGCGCCTGACCAGTAGCTTGGGGGAGGAAATCGGCGGCCGTTTCGAGCTCCTCATCGCCGGCCAGCAGGCGCCCCACCTCCCCATCCTTCCCTCCTTCTTTCTCTTCCATTTTCCTTCCCTTTCCATGCCCTAGCGGCTCTATAGCACCACCCAAATAGCAGCAGTGTTGGCTGCGTTCAGCAGTGATGATGGAGGGATAGTAGCTTCGATTGGCAGCCATTTCGGGTTCGTTTAGGGATTAGAGGGGCTGCTATGGAGGCTCCCCATCTTCCTCTACCTTCCCTTTCCTTTCCCCATCTTCTTCCCTCGCCCAGTGGTGCCCCTAGCAGCAGAGTCGACCTGCAGCAGCTCGTTGCTGCAGCAGCAGCAAGAGGCCGCCCTAGGGCAGCAATCACTTGGGAAGATGGTCACCAACTTCAGCCAAAGTTCCAGAGCCTCAAACCGCAGCCATTAGTTTGGTTTAGCACTCAATCGAGCTTTCCTATCAACCTGTACGAGAGGTGAAATAGCCTGCACAAATGGTTTGCTAACAAAGCTATTCCAAGGTTGAAGACAACCGAATCTTGCCTGGAATCAGGCCCTAGACGCACCTCCGGACGAATCCGGATAGTCCAAATCAAAGTGAGTAGGATTTCATTTATTTATCATTAATAAACTCAGGCGTTTGAATATTTTCTGTTTTGTGCGCGAATAACAGGCGTTATCAGGCGTCGGGCAGCGTTTGGCGTCGCCCAACCTTTTTAGTTCATAAAATGCTTCTAGACATTGTTATATGATTAAATTTAGCATTTGAACAGTATGGATTGAATCAGTAGATTTATATGGTTCATTGGAACCTAAATTGCTCATTTGAATGTTGAAATTAGAAATTCATGTCTGAAAATGGTATGATTTGGGTATGAACCCAGACAATGAAGATTTCTGATAAATTATCAGATGTACGATTTCAAAGTTGATATGAATAAATAAAATATGCAAGAAAACCCTAGTTGCATATATCTTTTGACATTAATATGTGTAAATTGATATTTACATGAAATGGCACATTTCCCTGAAGTATTACCAGAAATTCTCAAGTATTGTTATTAAATTGTATTGTGATATGTAATTAACTCTTAATTGAGTTAAGTGATGCACAAACCAGGATTTGGGTTAATGTGCACGTTTTTCGAGAATTTTAGAGAATTGATAATTGTTGAGTATGATTTTCATATGTGAAGTAAATTTCTTTAATTTGTGCAATAAGATGTTCAATTGCGTAAATTCGCTATGTATGTGCCAAATTGAAATAAGTTGGGTTATTTATGCATTTCTAAATTGTCTGAATGCATGGTATGAGAATTTCTCAAAAATTACAATGATTTGAAATATATTGCTCTGTCGGTTTAGAATGACAGTGTATTGTGATCTGATATGAAATCAGTAAATGTGATTTTCCTGTTTAAATGTTTATATGTTAATCAGTTAATATACTTAGGTGCCCTAATACTGTAGAACCCCTTCGAGATATCTGCTTCTTAGGGGTGAAACTCGTGTTGCAACATTAACCGTGCGGAGTCATGGTGGCACGAGGACAGAGAGGCAGTGTTCAACAATAATCCGTGCAGAGTCACGGTGGCACTGGAGAAAATAGGGGTTATTGCAACAAGATCCGTGCGGAGTCATGGAGGTAACCCCGTGAGACTCTCCGCCTGTGTGCTCAGGTTAGAGGAGGAGTCTAGAGCACTCGGAGTAGTGCATTGAGGACGGAGAGCCTGTAGGCCGGAGAGCCTGTGGTCCTGTGGCAGAGCAGGGCTGGCGTCAGACTTAGCATTTCCCGGGTGTGTCGCTAAGTCTTGTACGGTGGGATCGTAGTTCACTACGGATCTTTATATGCAGAGTACACTGCATATGATTAGGGCATAATAATAATATAAATATGTAATCATATAGGAACACAGTAAATTTAATATGTTAAGAGATTTGAATTTCTGTACCAATTCTCTATAATTGTTTATTTGTTTAAAATATCTGATGTTGCATAGAAATGAAATTGTTATCTGTAAATCTGCTATGTCATTAGAACTGCCCTGCTTAGTACTGCACTTATCTTTATTTCAATTATATATATCCGATGAGTTGTTTAGTGATAGCTAAATGAAATGCTATTCACTGAGCGAGTAGGCTCATCCCTCTACTCAAACATTTTCAGGTCAACATCAGCAACAGGAATCGGAAGGATCTTTTCATTCTAACGCTTAGTCTGTAGAAGGTATATGTAGTTAGTTTAGATAGAGGTCTCTTAGTCCTTTCCCCTCGATCCTTGGGACATGGTGTGGGTGAGAGAGAGTATGTATGGAGAATGTGTAAAAGGTGTAAATTAACTGTTATGTTTTACTTTCTGTTAAACAATGTTACATGTTGTAAACTCTGTTTATGTTCTCTAGCCAGTTTAATTGAAATGCTTCCGCAATAGTTTATTATGTTTAGTTTACAGCTATAATCCGGATATCATTACGAGGTTTTAAAAAGAAAAAGTTCTCAGTGATTTGTTTATGTAATAATCCCTCCGTCGCGCCCTAATCTCATGATTAGTGGTCAGTGTGAGATCGGGGTGTGACAGCCCAGGTCTTCTTCTTTAACCTCTCCTTCTTTAGGCTGTTCCCTTGGAGGCTATTTTTCAGGGACTACTGTTATTGGAGGTTGCCTTGTTTTTTCATCTGATGTCTGTTTTGTAGCTTCTCTAGAGCTTTCATGCCAGCCTTCTTTCCAAGCCACAACCGTGGCTGGCTCAGTTGGATCAATCCACATGGTCTTTAGTTGTTCCCTCCAAGTGACCTTTTTAGGTAGATGGATATCCATGTAAAGCCTCCAAGGTATAGTTTCTGAAGGCATCGCCGAGTTGTTGAAGAACCAACGGTCATAGATGACCTCCATAGCATACATACCCCACAGTCCATGCAAGTCTTCATTGTCTAGATCTTCCAAGGGGATGCCCTTATTGATGGCCTCCATCATTCGTAGTACTATGAAGGCGCATTCCTTGAAACAACTTCTTCTTAAGGGACTTTCTTATTAATTGAGAAGAGTTTCCAGGACCCTAGAAACTTATTATCTACATCCTTGATTTCTCGTTGTAGAGGCAGTGGTATTTTTAAGGCGTCTCTGGCGTCTTTCCTCTTGTAGACCAGCGAGGTGTTGTCCAGTTCAGCTGTACAACAATTGAGCACTGTCATTTTTCATTCATACAGGTCAACGACTATCTATGCCCCACACTTTACATTCCTTATGGGCAGCACCACATATTTTGTTTCCTTCCGTCGGACTGCTACTGTCAATTTTACTACATCCGCTGCATTGTAGTCTTCGTTGTAGAGGAGGTTGGGTAGATGTGTTGTCCCATTGAAGACCGGTTGTGGCTTGTCTGGGTACATGAATTCTTCCAGGAGGGTGGTGCAGAGTACCTTGAATAGCCTTTTATGTACTCGTGCCTTCTTCATGAATATACCCCGGAAGTGGTCTCTGGAAAGATGTCTACCCTTATTGTTATATAGTATGTCTAACCTGGGTAGATCATCACTGAGGACATCTGCCAATATGTGGATGTCTTTGCATGTGATCCATGATACCACACTCAATGTCCATTTCTTTCACCTTATAAGGCAGAGGGGGAGCTGCTCCAAGCATTTCTGCTTTAGCTGGTGCACTCTGCTCCCTGGTGGGCTCATTTGTAAAGAAGGTTGTCAGCCCGCCATCCTCATCGTCAGATGTTGCTTCCTGTGCAAAAGGTGTTGAAGTTTCCTCTACTGTCGGCATGGCCTTGGCCACTTGTTCAGCCACCTTGTGCGACGTTTGTGTAGCAGCTACTTGTTCATCTACTTCTGAGGAAGCTTTAGCAGCTATGTTGTCTTTGACATGGATCTCCTCAGAAGTTTGCCCTAGATTGGCATCCACCATCATTGCCAGAGTTGCCTCCATCTTCCCATCATAGAGATAGTCACTATGATCGTGATGTGGTTGGAATAGGAGGAACTCAATTCTCTCTTTGAGTCCGCCCCCCAGCTCAACTAACATTCTATCGAGCTCTGCCGCTCCTATTACCCTGAGTTCGGTGGCCACTTCTTCACGATGTGCAGTAGCAATCTACTCTTCTAGCATCATTGTATGAGTAGGCAGGGCGAATTGATGCTCTTCTAGTTTCCCACCATCTTCGACAGCTTTGTCTTGGCCTTCTTTGGGATTGCAATTGAGGTTGAGCTCCCTTGACAATATCGTATTTTTCTTCATGTGTTTGTCGTTGGTGGAGCTCGACTGTTGTGGTGGCTCATTCTTCCTTGGCTCAGCTGCTAGTGCCATTTTTGTGTTGGCACTTCCTTTTTTAGCGGGCCTGCTCCCATGCCCGTCCCTCCCACATTGTCGCCGTCATTTTCGTTGTGGCTAGAGGGACTGGATGAGGAGTGTGTCAGGCTTGCTGAGCACTTGGTCATCTTTTTCTTCCACCGGTTCTCGAGTTCTTCACATTCCTTCTCGAGCTTTTGGCGGTCCTCTGCTAAGCGTTGGTGCTCTTCTTTGAGTTTATCCATTGCTGCGTCATAGCCCCGACACATGTGTTTGTTGTTGGCTCGGATGGCATGCCTTTCTTTCTGCAGGTCTTCCATCTCATCCTTCATATTTTTCAGCATTCCCATTATCATCCATTGGTTGCTTATAACTTCTTGGATGAAGTCGGGGAGTGCTCTTTTCTTCTCATCAAGGACCTATACCCGCGCTGTTAGTGCAGACAAAGAAGAAGAGATGGTTTTATTTATTGTTTCAGTTTGATGCATGTGTTCCCACATAGCATCAAACCGTGTACCTAATGCACCTCCGAAGGAAGGTGCATATTATTGCTGCTGGTGTAGTTGATGCTCCATGCGTGTCGTTGATGAGCTTGGCACCATAGGTTGTGGAGACGGTGGAAGTGGACCTTGTTCTTTCTCCTTTGGCTTGTCTTGTGGGCTCATCTTAGCTCCACTGAACTCTGTATTTGGTATGGCCTTGGAGCCTTATCATTCTGGCTATGCCTCCGGTTCTTTGTCAGGCTACGGGTCAGTTGTTGTGCCTCCCTCTTTCTCTACCTCTATCTCCACAGTAGCCGCTTCTTTGTGTGGCTCAATAGGTGTGGGTTCTGGAATTTCCACTGGTTCTTTTGGAGGTGGAACCATGGGGGTGGGTTGTTCTGCAGCTGTCGACCTTTCGTTTGGCGGTGCAGTTGTATCTGTCGTTTTCTTTTTCTTCACCGCCAACTTCTTCTGTGGCTCTGTGCTCTTTTCCTTTTTCAATGCAGCTTGGGAACTGCTTTCTCTAGCTGTAATTATTGGATTTGTACTCGTGCTGGCCTGCAATGTCCCAAAGCACATCTTTTCGATGTCGTCGTGGGTTGGCCGCAACTTGTGGGCATTATAGAATGCCATTTCAGGAAGGGGAAGGAGCCTTTTTGTCCCACCTTGCCTGAAGTACAACTTCTCCCCCTTCTGTGCCAGAATAATTGTGCTAATAAGGGACTTGACATCTATTCTTTGTTGTCCCTCCATTTCTTTATACTTCAAGACCTCTCCTTCATCCATTAGGTATTCGACAATTTTTGTAATCTGGCCACCCATGCAGTATGCATAGTTCCTCTTAGCATCCCTGCCTACTGCTATTGATAGACGTTCGATTAGTATCTTCCCGATATTAACCAACTTTCTATTTATAATTGACCAGATTAGGAACATATATCCTTTGCTAACTGTTCCCATTTCTAATCTTGTGTAAATTGTATAGGCAGTGATTTTCTGCATTATGTGAATAAAGCACGAGGTGATCAATGAGGCTTTGGAGTTCTTTGAGTTGGTCTCCTCCTCTCCAGTCAACTTTTCCCACATATGGTTGCTTTCATAGGTGACTGCTTCTTTTTCGCTCGGGGCGGTGGAACAAGCTTTGGCTTGTTCCTCTGTCTCTGTAAAATTTTGTTCAGCATCACCTCTATGATTATGTGAGACTTGCCTCCAAGCCTTACTTGTAGTTTGTAATCTCCGCCTCCTACCCTTCTTGTTTCACTATTGGTAGTAACCTTAAGAGAAGGACAGAAACTCTACAGTCAGCTTCTTGTAGGACTTCACCTCTGGTGTGCATAAAGTGCGCAAGTTTGCACCTTTCAGGAATTTCACTATCTTGTTGTAGATTCTCATCTTTTTTAAATCTTCTACGTCCAGGTAACAGGTAGGGCAGAACTCCTTGTTTTGGTACATCCAGAACTGGGGTTCTCTGAATTGTGCCAATGTCTCCCCTATGACTTCCTTGGCTTTGATTGTCTTTTGTTCCCTTGGCTTCTCAGCACCCAGTGGTTTTATCTTTTTGCTATTCTGGGACCCCTTTGGTGCAGCCTTTCTCTTATTCCCCTGGACTCATCTTTCTGACTCCCCAGGTTGATACTTGAAGGTCTTTGTCTGCTCAGTTTGTTCTGTTTCATGAGTAGAATCCTCCGTTGTCATGTTCCCCAGTATTCTTTGGTACTTTCTAACCTTAGCTGCACCTCAACTCATTTGGCCTCTGGGAGAGATGTATTCCTCTTGAGTGCTACTGTCAAACCCTCCACTATCTTCTCCACCTCTTTTAGGGATGTTGCCTTCTTGAAGATGGGGTCACTGTTCTCTGAAGAAGACATTCTGCATGGTTTTAATAATGCATTAGTTTATAATCTTATTGCAATTATCTAGGTTTGTATTCAACAACTTTTTAATTATTAAGTTTATTGATATATATAGGGACCGTGACCCGCGGTCTCGTTAGTAACTCAGAGGAAACCACGGTCATGGTTTCTAAAGGAGATCGCGGTCGCGGTTTACTGAGAATGGATCATGGTCCCGATTGGGGCTGCGATCGCGGTCTTCTTCCTTACTGTAGCCAGGTCACAGTTTTGGGGACCGCGACCTTGAGTAGCGCTCTCCTACACCGTAACCCATGGTGAAACCTGTAGTCGGAGTGAACACCGCGGTCGGATTAGGGTTGATGAACACACCGCGATTATGGTTGTAGAGGTGATGACCGCGACTCTCGGTCCTCCTTCATCCAACCATTCTATTTCCTTTCTCTGTCCGTTCATCTGCTCTTCGCCTTGCTGGCGATAGTTGTCCCATTATTGATGTTTTTAGGTGTTGCTTGCAAACTCCGCCATTAGGGTAGTTAGGATAACTAGAAAGTTATGAACACTCATCGGCGGCACGACTGATAGCTGTCAATAGATGAATCGGGAAAAATTGGTTCATGTGAGGGACTAAATCGACACCGACATGGCAATGGGTAAAATCAATGAATCGGCGATTAGAAGTGCAAAAAGGGGGTTTTCCTGTTAACTTGTTCGTTGGTTGCGATAGCAAAATCGAAGAAGGAAGGCGCGACGATCTACCTTACTGTAGCGGCGATTTGTCAGTTGGGGCGGAGTGGAGAATCAAGGTTTATCTTAGACTTGGGGAAGCTAGAAGCAAGAAGAGTCTGAGAGACGAGGGTTTAAGGATATATATACCAGAGTGACCATGACCTGACGATCGAAGGGGATGACCGCGATCGCGGTGTACTAGGAGTACGACCACGGTCGTAGTTTCTTCCGTTCCAAGGGTAACTATGGGTCGCGGTCGAGGTGTCTGGTTATGGACACCGTGGGTTGCGGTCTTGTGTGATGCAAGGCTATACCGCGACCGCGGTCCAGACCGTGATTAGATCAAAACAAAGCTCATTTCTTTAGTTAAATCATCAATTACTCAAAAGAAGTTAGATATGTACATCACTTAAAAGAGTAGAAAACTAATCAAACAAAAAGGAAGAGAAAACAAAGCTTAAGAAAATAGTAAAAACTTGGGTTGCCTCCCAAAAAGTGCTTGCTTTAAAGTCTATAGCTAGACTTCATAATTCTTTACTCATTGGGTCCTTCGACTGGATGTGGTAGCTCTTCATTCCTTTTCTCAGGTGGCTGACCTGGTTCCTCCAAATTGATCTCAGATCTTCGCACAAAAGCCTCATCTTTGTAAAATCTTTTTACCCTATGGCCATTGACCTTGAAAATCCCAGTTTTCTCTCCTTGAATCTCCATCATTCCTGATGGGTAAATCTTCACCACAAAGAAGGGGTTTGACCATCTTATTCTAAGCTTTCCAGGAAAGAGCCTAATTCTTGAATTGAAGAGAAGCACTTTATCTCCTTCACAAACATCCTTGTTCTTCAGGTGGGCATCATGCCACACCTTAGTCATTTGTTTGTAGATTCTAGCATTCTCGTAGGCATGCAATCTCAGCTCCTCGAGCTCCTGTAGCTGCAGGAATCTTTTCTGTCCTGCCTTCTCCAAGTCCATATTTAGAAATTTGATCGCCCAAAGGGATTTATGTTCGAGCTCTAAAGGTAGATGATAGTACTTGCCATAGATTAATCTGTACGACACCATGCCTATTGGTGTCTTATAAGCTGTCCTATAGGCCCAGAGAGCATTGTCAAGCTTCATGGACTAGTCCTTCCGAGTGCGGCTGACCGTTTTCTCCAAAACCTGTTTAATCTGCCGGTTGGATACTTCTACTTGTCCTGAGGTTTGAGGGTGATAGGGTGTAGCAACCTTGTGCTTTACCCCATACTTATTTAATAGCGCCTCAAACTACTTTTCTCCAAAATGTGACCCCCATTGCTTATGACAGTGCGAGGTACTCCGAAGTGTGGAAAAATGGTTTTCTCGAATATAGCTTGCTCACAGATTTAGAATCACAAGTTTGGGTGGCTACATCCTCTACCCATTTCGACACATAGTCCACAACCACTAAAATGTACTGATACCCATTTGACGCCGAGAAAGGACCCATGTGGTCTATTCCCCAAACATCAAAAATTTCTACTTCCACCCAGTCTGCCATAGGCATCTCGCTCCTCTTACTGATATTTCCAGTAAGTTGGCATTCCTTGTAAGCTTTGATAAAAGATGTCGCATCTTTGAACATGGTGGGCCAATAAAACCCAGATTGAAACACTTTTGCAGCTGTCCTTTCTCCACTGTTATGTCATCTGTATGACAAAGAATGGCATTCTTTTAGGATCAACAAGACTTCCTCCTCTGGTATACACCTTCGATACAAACTGTTAGAAACCTCTTAATTAGAAGTGGGTCATCCCAGTAATAGTTCTTAACATCGGAGAAGAGCTTCTTTTTCGGGTTGTATGTTATGTTCGGTGAAAGCTGTCTACAAGCCAGATAGTTACAGATATCTGCAAACCATGGCGGACTTGGCTCGTCAGACTGAGCCATCAGTAGGGCTTCATTAGCATAATTGTCATTCATCGGTAACTGGTTCACCTCATCGAAAACTATTCTAGACAATTGGTCTGCAACCACATTTTCTTTTCCTTTCTTATCAATGATTTCATGATCAAATTCTTATAACAATAAGGCCCACCTTAACATTCTTGGCTTTGTGTCCTTTTACATGAGATAGTGTATAGCCCTGTGGTCAGTATAAACCTTAACCTTGGCTCCTATAAGGTATAATCAAAATTTATCAAATGCAAAAACAATCACTAATATATCCTTCTCGGTAGTAGTGTAGTTCACTTGGGCTTCGTCTAGCATACGACTGGAATAACATATAACATGGTGCTTCCGATCTTTCTTCTGCCCTAGGACTGCACCTATGGCATAGTCACTTGCGTCGCACATTATTTCAAAAGGTAGCTCCCAGTCTGGAGCTTGCAAGATTGGTGCAGAAGTACTCAAAGCCTCTTTTAGGGTCTCAAAAGCTTTTGAACACTCATCATCAAACTCGAACATCGCGTCCTTAATCAGCAAATTTGAAAGGGACTTCAATATCTTCGAGAAGTCCTTAATGAACCTCTTGTAATATCCAGCATGTCCCATGAAACTTATTACTCCTGTCATGGATTTTTGTGGTGGGAGTTTGGAGATGGCTTTGATCTTGCTAAGGTCCACCTTAATGCCCTTCTTGGAGACCTTGTGTCCTAGGACAATGCCACTTTGAACCATAAAGTGGCACTTCTCCCACTCTAGGACCAAATGTTTCTCTTCGCATCTTTGCAGAACCAGGGACAAATTTCTTAGGCAAGAATCGAAATCTTTTCCATAAAAGGAGAAGTCATCCATAAACACTTCAAATATATGTTCTAAGAAGTCTGAGAAAATGGAAATCATGCAACACTGGAAGGTTGTAGGAGCATTCCATAAGCCGAAGGGCATTCTTCTAAAGGCGTAGGTGCCATAGATGCATGTAAACATCATTTTCTACTAATTGTCCGGGTGTATCGGGACTTGATAGAATCCAGAATATCAATCTAAGAAGCAAAAGTAATCATGGTAGGCAAGTCTTTCAAGAACTTGATCAATAAATGGTAGGGGAAAATGGTTTTTCTTTGTGGCCGAATTTAGCTTTCTATAATCAATACACATTCTCTAGCATGTGACAAATCTGGTGGTGACTTTATCACCATTATCTCCCTTCACCACCGTCATTCCACCCTTCTTAGGTACTACGTGGATGGGGCTTACCCAATTGTTGTTGCTTATTGGGTATATGATTCCCGCATCACGTAGCTTTAATATCTCCTTCTTGACTACTTCCTTCAACATTTAGTTCAATTTCCTTTGAGGTTGCACCAACGGTCTTGCCGATTCTTCTAAGTTTATCCTGTGCATGCACAGAGTTGGATTCAGTCCCTTGATATCCTCAACGGAATATCCAATAGCTCTTTTATGCTCTCTCAACTCTTCAAGGAGTCTTTCCCATTGTTCTTCTGTGAGGTTAGCATTGATGATGACATGATTCCTTCTTTCCTTGTCCAGGAACTCGTACTTTAGCCCTTCTGGTAGTGGCTTTAGTTCTGACCTTGGCTTCGGAGCTTCTAACTCTACTCTTTATTTGACTGTTCCAAAGAAGCGTACTTCACTGTCTCTATCACTTCTTCATCATCGTTGAGACTTTCTTCAGCTTGGTTAAGATAATCTAGTATCTCAACCACTTCTGGGTCTTCTATCAAAGAATTTGGGTTGTTTAAGGCCCTCATAAGTGGGTCCACAGTGGCTTTCTCTTCTTGAATATCTTCACAATACTGGTTATAGCTGTCCATGAAGTATACTGACTCGGAAAGAGATGGCCCCTTCATAGAATCCTTCACTTTGAAGTCAATGTGGTCACTTCCGACTCAGAGGGTTATGACGCCTTCTGTGACATCTATCAGGGCTCTTCCAGTAGCTATAAAAAGTCATCCAATAATTATTGGACACTTCGGGTCCTCCACAGTATCTATCACAACAATATCATAAGGTATGAAGAACCATCCCACACGGATCGGGACATCTTCCACTATACCCACTAGTCTCTTGAAAGTGTGATCATCTAGTTCTATCTGCATACTTACTTTACCATATCGGTCAATCCCAATCTTTGTGCTAAACTCAGGGGCATCAGGCTTATGCTGGCTCCCAAATCTGCCAGTCCCTTCCTTTCGAATTTGTCTCCAATGCAAAAAGGGATGTTAAAAGCCCATGGGACTTTCTTCTTGATAGGTAGTTCGGCCTAAACAAATGCACTGGACATGTTTGCCAGGTGTACCATTTCGACGTGGTTTCCTCTCCTTCTCTTTGTGATAAGGTCCTCGAAAAACTTATCGTATGTCGACATTTCCTCCAAAGCATCCAGAAACGAGACATCTATATGCAGTTTTCTTACTGCCTCCATGAACTTTTCATATCTTTTCTTTAGGTGGGCCTTGATAAGCTTGTATGGAAATGGTATTCTTGGTGCATATGGGCTTTTCTTCATAAATATTTCTTCAACGGGATTAGGATCCCTAGCTCCTCCACTTTTCTCATGACTTTCTTTAATAGGCCTCTCCCTGTCAGCATACTTTTTAGAAGAAACTTCCTTATCCTATTGGGGTTCCTCAACTTTTTCTTCCTCTTTGTCATTTCCCATTCCAGAATTGATCAACGTCCTCTCTGATTGGAGGGTAACCATTTTTGCAGTCTCTGTGTTTGACGTGATCTTTCCTGAGGGATTCTTCACTAACTCAGCCAATTGCTCGAGCTGTTGGTCGATCTGGCATTGATGCATTTGCATATCTGCCATCTGGACTTGCATAGTTGTTAGGATGCCCGAATTTTCAAGGGCACTTTGTGCCAGTTGGTCGTTCACAGTAGCTTGCCTCTTAGCAAAATCGAACAATTGAGTTACCAAATCTAGCTAGTTTTTATCTTTTCCTTGCCCCTGTCCTTGAACTTGACTTGTTCCTTGGCTCGGTCCTGCCCCTTGGCGAGTTTGGTTCCTACCTTGGGTTGAGTAGTTATTCTTATTTGTTTGGTAATTGGTTGTTCGAGTATACGACACTTGTCTGCTCCTCTTTTCGAATCCTAGTGGTGGCTTTTGTGAATTCCCCAGTTGATATGAATTCTCGACCGCATCCTTGTTTCCATAGCTGAAACCAGGGTGATCTGGCCTCTTGAAGTTGGCATAGAAACATTCTGCGTAGACTCTTCTTCACTTTCACTATCTTCACTCTCTTTAGGTCTGGTGTAGATACAATTATTGACTCTGTGTCCTCCTTCACCACAGGTGACACACTTGATCACCTTTTTTGGTGTGCTTCTTTCCCTTGCCCCCAATATCTTTCAGTTGTTTGACGTCAGTTGCTATTTTTTGTATTTGGGCAGTTATATTTTTGAAAGCCTTGGCTTCCATGGATGGTCCTTTAGATCTTATCTTCTTCGATGTGCCTCTATCATTCCTGTCATAGTCTACTCCTACTTGAAGCGCAACCATGTTTTCTATAATCTTCATAGTCCTACTTGGCTTTTTCCCCAAGAAGGCATTGCCTACGGTAGCATTCAGAGAAGTACTCTCCGTATGAGTCAACCCATTATAGAAGGTGGTCACCAAGAATCCCTTATGATAGTTATGCTGTGGGCAATCCCTCAAGTATTCTTGGTAAAGCTCCCATGCCTCGTGCAAGTTTTCTCCTGGCTTTTGTGCAAAAGATGTAATCTTCTGCATGTTACAGATGGTCCTCTCAGTTGGATAAAACTTAGTGACAAAGGCATCTTCCAGGGGTCTCCATCCATCTATAGACTGGTGGGGGAGATTTAGATACCAAGAGAGAGCCTTATCCTCCAAGGAGAAGTTGAAACTCTTGTAGTAAATCACTTCTTGTGGGACACCCCTCATCTTAATGGTGTCGCAAATGTTATTGAAAGCATCAAGATGGTGGTACAAATTCTCCCTTGAGTTCCCTCAGAAAGGTTTGTTCTGGATCATAGATATGACAGCTGGTTTTATCTCGAAGTTTGTTGTGTTGAAATTTGGTACAACGATTGAACATCTTGACTCATTGGCCCTCGTTGCTTCCAGCTCATGAAGGGTCTTCCCTTCCTCATCATCCTCACTATCACTGTCCCTACGGTTGCGATTCCTCTCAGCTTTGCAGTTATGGTTGTTATTGTTTCTTTTATGCCTGTGGCGATGACGACGTTCCTCATAGTGACGATCATCTTCATGACGATCATCATCTTATTGCTCTTCGTGTTCTTCCTCCCATTCTTATATTGATGACCGTCATTGTAACGACCATCTCTATCTTCATCCATTCCTGGTGGAGGTGGGTGGTGCTCATTCCTCGTATTCTGCTCGTCTCCTGAAAGGATAACGTCCACGCGAGGCGACATGGTGAAAAGGAGTAAATTCAAACAAGTTGCTTCTTCCTGGGTTCCTGAATAGATCGTACAGTCGAGTTAGCAAACTGGACGTGTCAAAATGAACAATTTTATACAAACTCAGGGTAGCAAGCTTAAAGTAACAACCCTGTCAAGCTTATTACTAAGCTTGAGGCACAGGAGTATAGTAAGCAGACTTGGGTTCTTAACAATGTTGTTTTACCTTGTCCCCAACAACAACGCCAAAAAGTTGAACGACCTAAATCGCACATCCAAGAAGAGTGGATTCGGAGTAGTCAGAGTTTTAGAGAGATAACCCGACTCTCAGGCCCCTACAACAATAAATGAGGTTCAATGTAGCGATCGGGGTTGAAAATAGGGACAAGGTTGGCAGTGTTAAGCGCATGGAATCTAGCACTCGTATACTCTAGCCAAAGAGGGTATATAAAAAGGGTGTTCCCTTAGGAACGATAGCACACAAACTAAAGCATGTCAAGAAAAACAAAAATAAGAAGAATAAAAGAAAGAAAAAGAAATGAGAAGAAACATGTATATGGGAGGAAACCTAGGCTGGGGTTCACCTACTAAAGCATCTCACCAACATGCAACATCATCTCTTTCTCTCGCATACTCTTACCAAGATTACAAGCAACCACCAAAAGCATCTATTCCACTCTTTATCAAGATGAGGATAGATCTAAGTCTAAGGATAGTCTCTCTCTTGAGGTGACCACATGTAAACCTCGCAATAGAACATATGGTTTTAAAGCCTTAGCATTGCAACACTCTCAAGCATTCATACTACTACATGACATAAGATAATGTGATATTACTCTTTCGAGATATCAACAATCAAACATTACAAGATGGTAGCTAAGCGTACAAGTGAAGCATTAAAATGGGTGCATGAAGATAATATTGATAAGAGTACGTATATTCAACAAAAAGAGACAATATACATGTTGGGAGAGCCTTAGTGGCTACTCCCAACCCTAGTTAAGGTATTTAGCTGCTCATGCTTGCAGATAGCATAACGGCGTTACAGAAAGATGGATATATGAAGTCCCACGAATAGCGGAGAGAAGTACAACAAGATGGAAATGATAGATCTAGAGAGAAGAGACGTGATACAACACATTACTTCTTCAGATCTGGATCTAACACATGGATGGCATGGACGGTCTTCTTCTATCAAAGAAGGAGTCTTCAGTCTTCTCTCTCCTCAGCTTCTGCCTTTGGAGATCTAAGACTGGTCGATGGGATGGTCTGGGATGAATCTGGAATGCAGCAACACTTTGTGGTCCTCAAGATCCGATCTATGATCTGATGATTTGACAAGACAGGTGGGTGTGATATTTATAGGCACATTCCACACACTTAAGCCTAGACCACAGTCGCGGTCTTGGTTGGGTGAGGGGTGAAATCGAAGTCGCGGTCTGCTCATTATTCCAAATTTCACCGCGGTTGAGCCTTAGTCGCGATCTGGTGATGATCATGATCGAGGTCTGCTTGTGCGTTGCATTTGGGCGATCGAGGTCGAGGTCTTCTTGATCGCGACCATGGTTTGCAGGAATTCATTAGCAACCGTAGTCTACAAACTAGTCACGGTCCTTCTTGATCGTGGTATGTATCCACACCGGGACCCCTGGTCTTACTCGGGACCCATGTTCCGATCGCGACCATTGTTGAAGTCGCGGTTGAGCTGTGATCACGGCTTTATGATGACCATGTTTCATCTTTGATGCCTGACGACCTCAATCTCAAGAGAACCCCAAAACCACGATCACAGTTGAGGTATAAGTGGGTCACGGTCATGGTCCTACGACCGCGACCTGGGTTGTGAATGTACCCGAAACCATGTAAGTGAGGCTTCAGTCAAAAAGGCAGTAAAATTATGTGAAAAGCTAACAAAAGATATACTAAAAGTGGTGTAAAATATAGAGTTATCATGTACTTTTCAGCTACCTAAAGTGACAATACTAACTAGATTGTACAAGTTTCAATGACTGAGGGAGAAGTTCTCATGAAAATCAACACTTGGTATTCGGTTAAAACCTTTGGAAACATTATCAGTCAGAAAAGAGGGGTAGAACATACAAAATCATTGAATAATCTCAATTATGAATTTGTAGTTTGAGGACATAATCTCAATTGCTGATTTGCTTAAAAACTTCATTATATATAAACAGACATCTAAAAATAATTGAATAATAATGCATCAATGCTCAACTGATCATCTAGGTTGTATATCTATACAAATCGTTATACAATATATTGAAGTTTTTACAAATTCTCTTTGTCTCAATAGAATTGTATGTGAGATTCTCTTTGACTCTACATAGTTGTATGTGAGATTCTCTTTGTCTCAAAGCAGTATAGAAACCAAATTGTATTCCACAATTTCTCTTTGTCTCTACAGAGTTGTATGTGAGATTCTTTTTATCTCAAAGCAATATAGAAACCAGAATTGTATGTGAGATTCTCTTTGTCTCAACATAGTTGTATGTGAGATTCTCTATCTCAAAGTAATATAGAAACCAAATTATATTCAATAAACTCATGCATCAAAGATCCTCTTTGTCTCAATATAATACCAACAAAAATATATCCAGCCTTGCAGAAATACATCCAACATATGATTAGAGTTGTAAGATACCACAAACATCTCTAACATTATACCAGAAGAGTTCTCTGAATAAATTGAATCAGTAGTCTATTAACTAGTGGTTCTTAACATGACTTTATCCAATATGAACCTAAAAGAGTTAGTACATAGATCTTCAACATGATTACAATAGAAAACCTTTGTATCTGTTGAAAATAACCATTAAGTAATAAGTCCCGAAGCAGATATAATCAAGTTCTGAACAGATAATCAATATTTGCAATTCAAGGTAGCAAGAAGAGTAGAAGTACAACAAGAAACATAATCCTATAAACAAAAAATAAGCATGTTTGAATGAAGTTACTACTGTATGTTTGAATGTTCTAAGATGATTTTATATAATAGTTATTTTATGCAACATAATTACAGAACAGTGATATTAGAGTTATCTTCAACATGATCACGACAGCAGCCCTTAAGTAGTAAGTTCTGGAAAAGATAGTCAAGTTCTGAATACAAAAATAAGCATAAAATTTGATTATCTAATGTACAAAGAACTCGTTAAATACCTCTTTCCTTTCAAATGATGGTTCTAGATAAAAATCCCTCCATATAATTGTGCCCTCATATGGCTTCAAATGCCAAGTCTTCGGTCTGTCATAGTTAAGTACTTTATATCTAAATATTCTTATAGTTGACCATGAAGGGACCCTACTCATTGTTCAAGTTTCCTTTATGAACCACTTAACTCCCCTCTAGCCATACATGACTACAACTTACTAAAAAATCTATAATAAATTACTTTTGAGCTATAATTCATGAATTCCACCACTTGAAAATCTCATCTACAATTTTATGATCCATATTCGAAGTTCACTTGAATATCTTTGAATATTATGCTCATAGATAAAATTATAGTTATCTTATTCAATCTAAGTAGACCACGAGCCATATTCGAGTAGTTGAACTTAAATGTAAAGCTCAAACATCAGCATCATACTAAAATATGTTTTGTATTCAAGTAGTTGAACTTAAATGTAAAGCTCAAACATTGGCATCATACTAAAACTCATACAGTGCAATATATCTGAATATGGCAACTCATACAATGCAATTCACTCATTCATTAATATGACAACTCATACAGTGCAATCAACCGTCAAACATATAATCCACAGTCTAAATTCTGTAAATCTATTCAACAAATAAATTATACATAACAAAATAATAAGAAAAACCAATAGTTACATACCTTTTGTTAGTCTAATTCCTGGGAAACAATGTCCGAATTCATATCCAACTCATATCCAACTGGCGCAATCAGATCTTCAATTATAATGGTTGTATTCTGTACCTTTTCTTTCACCTTTCTTGTCTTTTTGGTATTTCTTTTTTTCTCTGAATTGGTTTTGTAGTAATGAGTTTCTTTCCATGTTTTCCTACAGACTGAACATGGTCTACCACAATGTTTGGATGAGGTCAGGTTCTTTATCGTCATGGAACTTGTATCTTCTCCAAAACACTGTTGTACATTTAAAAGAATTAGACAAGTAGGAACTAATAGAAACATACAAATGTCAATAACATAGTACTTTCAGAATTGCTACTTCAAGAAACAAATTTATGATTGATTTGATATACATCAGATGAACAACTTCCTTATATTTATCCCCATTGCAATAGAATTAATGTTTAGCATTAGGTGCTACAAATTCGGTTCTAACTGTGCTATTATTCAATTTTCTGTTAAACATTGTTAGCATGTGAACAAAGCTTTGATATATGATATGAATGCTAGTGCAGACACCTGGAAGTGGGTGGACTAGAATTCAACAGTAACTGTATTAGAATTAATTGCCTGACATGATTATTAGGTTTTGCACAAGGAATTTAATGTATGATTCAAATGCAAGTAGAGTTACTTGAGATTTGTAGAAGTAGAGTTACTTAAATAAAGCTAAACTAATTTATATATATATGTTTCACATATATATAATATTTTTAAGTATAATATTTTTAAAGTTTATCACCATTTCATTCATTTCTTAAAAAATAAAATCATTACAATCATATAAAAAAGAGGTAGATAGATTCCCTATTAAATTTAGATAATAAAAATGATAAATTTTGGAATTACCAAATTTTGATATTTATCACTTAGTGTAGAAAGAGAATCTACAAGACACTTCCTAACATCTTCATAGCTTTCATTAGAAATCCTTGCTATGTCAAAAGTTTGGCCACATATATTAAAAAGATGATGAATTCTTTCTGTAGGTTTATCAAAAATTTTGTCTTCCCTTTCTTTCAAGTAATACTTCTGACAGACGTCTTTTCTCCATCTTTCGCATATGTACTGATTTGGATAATCATCAATTTTTAGATTTCTAATCAATACACAACAAACATGACAATAAAGGAGACCTTTGCATTCAAATGAATGGCAACTGCACTTAATATTTCTGCTGCTGTATTCATATTACACTTGGAAATGTTTATCTATTAATTTTGTTTCAGAATCAGAAAGCCAAATCATGCATTGTTCAGTAACTCCATAGGTTGCATTTACACCATCATCACAGATCACCTTCACCTCACAGCAAATCACCCCTTCTAATTCTATTTAGAATTTTCTAAACATTGACAATGTGTATAATTTTCTCACTTGAACCTCCATGAGAAATTCTATCTTCAAAGGTGCATTCTTGAATAGTGACTCATAATCAACTTTTTTCTCTTTCTCAAACTTTGTTTCCAATGCGAATTCATACTGACCTACAAATTGTTTCAATGAGGTATTGGAATTTACATATGAATCAAAAAATGAATTCATCGATTTGCTACACTGAGTGGTTGTCATGTCTGCCCAAAAAAAGTTATCCACATATGCTGGAACCCATAACTGTTTGATTTCATACATAGTATCAAGCCAACTGATCTTAGAAATGCAACAGTGTTCTAGAGCAGTAACCCAATTCTTTTCAAATATATCAATGGAAGAGCTCTCATACACAACAAATTTAATTAGTCTTGCTGCTTTTCCATCTTTACCAATTTTTCAGGCAGTTTCTTCATAATGTGCCATAGGCAAAGTCTGTGTCTAGTAGATGGAAAAACTACTTTCACAACATTGATTATACTCTGGGCCTGATCAGTTACAAAAGTATTCAGAGGTTTTCCTGTACAAACAATATAGAAAATTGTTTAGATATACAAATTACAAATTGACTCTATCTTATACTATTATTTTAGTAGTAATATGTATTTACCCATGCATTTAAGCCAGGTCTCAAAAAGCCATATGTAGTTCTCCGTTGTTTCCTCGCATAATAAGCCACATCCCATCAATATGGATTGGCAAGGATGATTTACGCCAACAAATGGTGTGAATGGCATGTCATATCGATTAGTGAGTAAGTAGTGTCAAAAGTGATAACATCGCCAAAAAATGTGTATGCTCTTCTTGATCGAGAATCATCCTAAAATATATTTCTAAGAACTTCATTTTCATTTAAATCAAGGACATAAAAAAAGTCGAGATCTATCTTTTGCATTGTAACAAAGTATGCTTGTATAGCTTGGGCATCTCCTTCACCTAGCCTTAGATTTCTTGAGTAATTGAGATTTTTCCAAATGTCCCTAGATGTAAATGTAAGGTTTTCATAGCCTCCAGCTTCAACCACTAGACTTGCCATAGTTTTAGACACACCAATTCTGGCACTATTGTTTAATTCGATATGATGACATATTTCACCGGGTATCTTTCTTTTAGAGGGTAGTAGTCTAATCATATATGAATCCAAAAGCTCATGGTTGTGTTCTTCCACAAAAGTAGCTACAACATACTGACTGGTGTAGATTCTTCTGAATGTAATCTGAGCAGGATAGGAAATTCTTGCAGTTGGCTTTATTCAGTATAGAGAATCTTTGGAATTCGTTGGCGGAGTACCAGGTTTTAAACATGAATATGTAATTCTTTTTTTTCATCATTGGGTGCCAACTTTTCTGAACGAGCAATCTTGATACCAAAACCACAGAACTCTGCATATTTTTTGTAGAAAGCCTTTGCGTCAGATTCTGATTCAAATAACATCCGGACTACATGCTTATCTACATCACCAGTTGGTTTAGGAATGACTAAATCAGTGCAATTCTCAAACATAGAGATTCTTGTATCTTGACCAACATTAGATTCATTTCCTTGATTGTAATCTTTGTTCAGATCAATTAAAGAATTTTGTGACATCTGAAAATATTTAAAAATAGTAAAATCAGTTAGTACAAATGAAAAATTCATAATTTTCAATGTCAATACATCCTGAATTCAGTTTATTTCAATGCCAAATCTGGCGAGTGCCATAAGTTAAACAAGGCTGCATGATATTGATTATGTTAACCTTATGAATATATATAAAACAAACGAAGAAAATCAACAAGTTTGATTCATTTCCTTGATTGTAATCGTGGTTCAGATCAATTAAAGCATTTTGTGACATCTGAAAAAATTAAAAATAGTAAAATCAGTTAGTACAAATGCAAAATCCATAAATTTCAATGTCAATACATCCTGAATTCAGTTTATGTCAATGCCAAATATGGCGAGTACCATAAGTTAAACAAGGCTGCATGATATTGATTATGTTAACCTTATGAATATATATAAAACAAATGAAGAAAATCAACAAGTTAGATGAATTAAAGCATTTTGTGATACCTGAAAAAATAAAAAATAGTAAAATTAGTTAGTACAAATGCAAAATTCATGATTTTCAATGTCAATACATCCTAAATTTAGTTTATTTCAATACCAAATCTGGCGAGTACCATAAGCTTAACAAGGATGCATGATATTGATTATGTTAACCTTATGAGTATATATAAAACAAACGAAGAAAATCAACAAGTTAGATTCATTTCCTTGATTGTATTCTTGGTTCAGATTAATTAAAGCATTTTGTGACATCTGAAAAAATTTAAAAATAGTAAAATTAGTTAGTACAAATGCAGAATTCATAATTTTCAATGTCAATACATCCTGAGTTTATTTCAATGCCAAATATGGCGAGTACCATAAGTTAAAACAATGTCAATACATCCTGAATTCATAACACACCCAGGGGGTCTTCATACCTTAAAACATTAGTAGGGGCAAAGTAATCTATAGGTTCTCTATAAGGGTGAAGGGGTCTTCATACCTCGCATATTATAGTTGTATTTAATACAGTTGAAGGCTTTCTCTATAAAGGTGCTAAAGGGCCAGGGAGTATCAACATACATTTTGGGGTCACTTCTGAGTTTTGGAAAATAAGTTGACAACATAACATTCAACGCTTCCAGACTGGGAGGGCTACCCAAATTGACCTGTCCACTTACTGTCTTCAATTTTTGGAATTTTGGAGAGCCATGTAGGTAAGCCTTGACTTGTGATTAGAGTCACATTCACCTTCTATTGGACCAAGCTCCAAAAACGTTAGACATCCATACACCACTCTAGTGCATGTGTTAAAGTACCAAATTCTAGATCACACCTTGGACACATGTGACACAATGTGTACCGTCTAGGGAGGAGGAAGAGGACACCTTCCTGTTTCGGTGTCCCTTGACGCGCGGCGGTTGGCGACGGAGCAGAGGCGTGCGAAATTGGTAGCAGCGCGGCTCAACCTGACGGAAACTGGATGAGAACGACGAGGAGGAGCTGCAGGCGGATGAGGAGGAGCAACACGCCGATGGTCCGGTGGACGAGAAATTCTCGAGCAGCAGCGGCCTGAGTATGTCCGGCGCGACGGCGCAGCAGAGGGCGGTGATGGGCCTCCTAGGGCTTAAACAGACGTCGTCATCACGATCCTCTTGAGTGGGAGGTGACGGAATGAGGAGGAGGACGAGGGGGAGAAGAAATCACACGGCGAACGGCGGTAAGGAGAGGCAAACGGTCGCGGGAAATGGAGAAGAAGGGAGGAACAGTTATGGGTGTGGCGCTGATTTGAGGTGTAGTTCGGGTGATGACCTGGGGTGTAGGTCGGGTGATGACCTGGGGTATGGGACGGGCGACGAACTGGGGTGTGAGACCGGTTACGTCAAAACTTTTCGTTTTATCTATATGGCATATCAATTAACTTTTAAAGCTATAATCGCATTTGTTTGTCGTATTGGTATTCGGACGGCATAACAAACGCAGACAAAATACCACTAAAGAAATTGGTTGCTTACTTGGATCTCCAAAACTTTTCTAGCGTTTCATCACTTACGAAAACGCTATATTGTCGGGTTAGATTTCTGTTTAAATCCCGATCTCTACTGGTGTTATTGACATGTTCGCTAGCTATTTTCTCTAAGTACTATGCAGATTAAACCCTGAATTCTAAACGGAATCAATCGTCATCTAGTACCCAAAATAAAACCCTGAATTCTTAACGGAATCAATCGTCATCTAGTACCCGAACCAAGTGCACTCCTCCATGTGAAGACTTATTATTGAGGGTCCGATATATCCCTAATATCAAGAACAATATGATATCCAAGAGGGTACTTGAATACTAGTTGTGGAACATCAACGTGAGATGGAGTCATGCAATTCACTTGCAAAGGGTAAGTGATCATGAAGAGTACTTATTTCAGTTGGGCATATCGATCGGTTAAAGTTTTTCTAGCCAAAAGAGTAGTGGTTGGGGAGAGATCTACCGACACGAGAGACATAAATAAAGTAGTGGCATGGGTAGTGAGCGTCATGAACTTCATTTTTTCAATTACGTGTATTCGACTCTCAAAGGAGTGTAGGTAGCGGATCTAGGAACATGAAGTGGGTGAGGCCAAGATGCGATAAACATTTCCCAAGTTAATAATAGTTGTCAATATTGAAAAAATGAAGAAAGAACGCGGTATGTCAAAATTGATAAATAACCTAATATGATAAAATAAGATATTTTTACATGAAGAAGGATTTGAAGTCATAATGTGCTCATCATTGTTAGAAGATATTTGGTAACTGTAACAAACGAAAACCTAGAATCCTACCCTACTCCATGATTAGAAGGCTAGTGAGGATAGCTCTTTAGATTTGACCAAACAAGGATAAAATTTAAAGCACATTTACAAAATAATTTAGCTATGTGTCAACATATAAACAAAATCATGAAATATGTTACATATACATTCTTTAACATAATGGATAAATAAAAATAAATAATATGCTTTGGAGTAATAATTGGTAATTCCATGCCCATAAATAATAATAATGTCTTATAAATTAAATAAATATGGAATTAATGGACATAATAGGTAAGATAAGTAATGTGTGGAATTTCATGTATAATAACAATACACAACTCTTTTGTAACAATATGAATTAATAGGATTACATTAAGTAAGTGTCGGTAATAAAGATATAATACTTGCAAAAAATAGTGGTAATGTGTCAAAAATCTTACTAGTGTTATTTGGCATGTTTGGTAACTATCTTTTCTAAATACTATGCAAATTAAACCTTGAATTCAAAATGGAACCAACCGTCCTCTAGTACCCGAACCAAGTGCTCTCCTCCATGTGAAGACTTATAATGGAACATGTCACATATTATTGAGGGTGCGGTAATATCCCTAATATCAAGAATGATATGATATTCAAGAGGGTGCTAGAATCTATTAGTTGTAAAACATCAACGTGAGATGGAGTCATGCAATTCACTTGCAAAGGACAAGTGACCATGAAGAGTACTTGGTCCAGTGGGACATATCGATTGGTTAAAGTTTTTTCTAACCTAAGGAATAGTGGCTGGCGTGAGATCTATTGACACAAGAGGCATAGATGAACTAGTGGCATGGGTAGTGGGCGTCATGAACCCCGACAGTGCTATGTGTATTCGACTCTCAAGGGAGTGTAGGTAGTGGATCTAGGAACATGAAGTGGGTGAGGCCAAGTTACAAGAAACATTTCCCAAGTCCATAATAGTTGTCAATATTGAAAATATGAAGAAAGAACGTAGTATGTCAAAATTGATAAATAGCTTAATATGATAAAAACAAGATATTTTTACATGAAGAAGAATTTGAAGTCATTATGAGCTCATCATTGTTAGAAGGTATTTGGTAATTGTAATAAACGAAAACCTAGAATCCTACCCTACTATGTGATTAGAAGGCTAGTGAGGATAGCTCTTTAGACTTGACCAAACAAGGATAAAATTTAAAACACATTTACAAAATAACTTAGCTATGTGTCAGCATGTAAACAAAATCATGAAATATGTTACATATATATTCTTTAACAAAATGGTAAATAAAAATGAATAATATGCTTTGGAGTAAAAATTGGTAATTCCATGCCCATAAATAATAATAATGTACTATAAATTAAATAAATATGGAATTAATGGACATAATAGGTAAGATAAGTAATGTGTGGAATTTCATGTATAATAATAATATACAACACTTTTATAACAATGTGAATTAATAGGACTTAAGTAAGTGTTGATAATAAAGATATAAAATTTGGATGAAAATTGTGGTAATGTGTCAAAAATCCTACTAGTGTAATTGACATGTTCGATTACTATCTTTTTCTAATACTATGCAAATTAAACCCTGAATTCAAAATGGAACCAATCGTCCTCTAGTACATGAACCAATTTCTCTCCTCCATGTAAATACTTAGAATGGAACATGTCACATATTATTGAGGATGTGATAACATCCCTAATATCAAGAATGATATTATATCCAAGAGGGTGCTTGAATCTACTAGTTGTGAAACTTCAACGTGAGATGGAGTCATGCAATTCACTTGCAAGGGACAAGTGACCATGAAGAGTACTTAGTTCAATGGGACATATCAATTGGTTAAAGTTTTTCTAACCAAAAGAGTAGTGGTTGGCATGAGATCTACCGAAACGAGAGGCATAGAAGAAGTAGTGGCATGGGTAGTGGGCGTCATGAACCCCAACAGTGCTACATGTATTCAACTCTCAAGCGAGTGTAGGTAGCGGATCTAGGAACAAGAAGTGGGTGAGGCCAAGATGCAAGAAAAATTTCCGTTGTCAATATTGGAAAAATGAAGAAAGAACTTAATATGTCAAAATTGATAAATAGCCTAATATGATAAAAACAAGATATTTTCACATGAAGAAGGATTTGAAGTCATAATGTGCTCAATATTATTAGAAGGTATTTGGTAATTGTAACAAACTAGAACCTATAATCATACCCTACTCCTGAAAACCTCTAGAGGGGGGGGGTGAATAGAGTTTTATAGAGATTTTAAAATAATTTAAACTCAAACAACCAAACTAAAGATTAAGAAGAGGAACACAGGTGTTTAGAGTGGTTCCACCTTAGCAAATACTAAGGAGTCAGTCCACTACCCGGTTGCTTACCCAACCGGGATTTTGAAAGTACTAAATTTTATTACCTCTCAAGGATGTTACATAAAATTTACAATACTTTCTAAACACCCTTTGGACAGCCTTCACCTTGAAGTAGTCTTGCCAACCTCGAAGCAGCCTTCCTTGAAGTAACTTCAAGCTCCCCCTTGAAGTAGCCTTCCTCTCGAAGTAGCTTCCCGTCAAGACAGCCTTCTGAAGTAGTCCAAAGTCTTCCTCTTCACCACGAAGAGCTTCACCCTCTCCAATCCGCAGCCTCCTACCTGGAGTAGCAAGGAGAGTACAAGTAATACAAGGAACAAGAAAGAAATAAAAGAAAATACAACTTATCCTTGTAGCTCAAGGCTTGATTTCCCTAGATCAAGTGTTTGGATTTTCCTAGCTAATATGATGGACTTGTGATTGCTAGGGTTAGGAAAATCTAGCCTATAGGATGAGCTTGAGCTAAAGGGAAAATGGCCAATTGATCACAAAGCTCAGTTCACACAGATTGCACAAGAGGGCTCAAGTATTTTCTCAAGTATAGCAAGTGTAAGAAGTGTATTCTAGTGTCCTATGGCTTGTCCTATTTATAGGAATGACCTAAGTATGCTTAAGGATGTTCTAGACAACTTCTAGGGGGTTCCTAGTGCTTAACTAGCCGTTAGGAATAAGTTAGGCGCATTAGCAACGGCTAGTTAATTAATTCTGCAGTTGCTGTCAGAGACCATCTCGGTCGAGGACTTGTCGACCGAGTTGCCCAGTCGGTCGAGGATTTGTCGACCGACAGGCTCTCTGGATTAACGTTGATTTGCAACTGTCAACTGCTGTGTCTAACGGCTACTTTTGGTCAATCTCGGTCGAGAAGTTTGTCGACCGAGAGTGTCTCGGTCGAGGAGTGTGGTCGACCGAGTTTGACTCTGTTTTCAATCTTTTAATTAAGATACTAAGTATGTGCATGAGTGTGCATTATGTGATCTATTAGAAGGAGATGACCTAACTAAGTGTGGTGTTTAGCTAGGGAAAATCCAATGCTTGATTTACATGCGATTCTAAGTACTTGTACATTATAATTCTGTACAAGTTTTTACAATGATTACATTTGCATGAAAATATAAATACTTCATGTTGGATTTCCCTTATAGTTGTGTCATCCTGCACACTCAAGTAGCTCGTCAGATAAATAAGAATGAAATGTTTGTCAAAATCAAAACAAAGGGATTTTATAGATGTCCATTTAGCCAACAACTCCATGATTAGAAGGCTAGTGAGGATAGCTCTTTATATTTGACCAAACAAGGATAAAATTTAAACACAATTATTGTAACGCCCTGCACCACACAAAGAGAGATACTCAAAACTAAAAGCAGAATTAACAGAAAACACAAGAAATTAAAATCGATTTCATAAAAGCACCATAGGATGAAAACCTTCACATATAAGTCCTTAAAAGGAAACCTACATAACATGTCATATATCACAAGGTTCTTACATCATATTTCTCAAACATTCCTGCCATCAACCTGTTACATGAGATATTTGTTCCATATATACATACATGTACATATGCCATAACTATACAACAAAAGGCACACAAGCCAAAAAACCTCATATAGGTGACATGTCAACAAAACACATCAAAACACCCCTAAGACATGAGTGTACAGGGACGACTCTAGGACTCTAACACCAAAGACTGGAAGCACTTCCAACCTGATCAAATACTGCTCTTGCTACTCTTCCTCAGCTGCATGATCTCCACCTCATCGTGCATGACCACCTAAAAGATGGAATACCGTAAGGAGATGATGTATACTACTCATACTCTAACAGACCACTTCTAAGTCAAAATCAGTGCCATACAAGGTCTATGGGAGAGCCGGAACCCACGACCTATCCACATCCCCCGGGCAGCATGAGAGAAACACTGAAGTGACATAACATATGAGTCATATGCAAAATAGCCTAGCCTGCCTTAGTATATAGGCACGATGCTGGTGAAATTGAGATATGACCCGTAGTCACACTCCTGCCAGGGTATGACCTACAACCAATCCTATAAAAATATATACTGAGTCACATCACTGAGCTACGGCCCGTAGCCACACTCCTTCAAGGGTATTGCCTGCAACCAATCATGTGAATGCATATACTCAACAATATATGACTCTGAGCTTCCACTAAGGGAGAATTTGTTTCACCATCCAACACTAAGACTGACACTGGAATGGATCTATGGAAAAAGGCACCTACATCATTAGGTTTCACTTGATTTAATTAAGTGAAATAGATATTTTTTAGAATTTATCAATTTACAACTTATGAAGCCATAGCAAACTCTACAAGAATCAAGGTATAGTACAACTTCAGAAGATATAAAATATATAAGGTGTGAAATTGTCACATCATCACATAGCATTGTGCCATAGCCATTCATAAGGCCATCATCACTGTCACACAGCCACACAAGGCTATCACCAAAGTTACATCATTGTGGGATATCAAACCCTCAATCACACCTCCAGAGGTTATCACCTCAAATCATGCATAAGGCACCTACTAGGTCATTGACCGATTCACATAAATCATGCGTCACAAGCATCTCATCATGCTTCATCCAGGCTCATTCAATTGTGTCATATCATATTTACCATAGCATACACTAGCTATGACATTCAAACGCATATCACGTGCAAGGTTAGGGATCCATAACCAAGAGACAGATAACATCATAACATCATAGTCATTCCAAGGGAAAGAAGCAAACACTCAATTGTCCCTAGGTTAGGGTTAGGGTTCCATAATTATCCGATTAGGGTTTACAACATGATTATAACACTAAACTCTAATTGTGTCACCTCCCACATTCTTGGAGAACATTAAGGTTAAGGATCATGAATAGGGTTGATTAGGCATCCAACCAAACAACACCATACATGGTTCATTACTTAATGTTCATGCTTATGTATCAATCATATGATTATGTATATGTGTCAACCATTCACTATATAGGACTGTTGCGACCATGCACATATGTAGTGTGGCGACCCACCATCTAAGTAGGTGTCGCGCATGCGACACAAAGGGGCTTGACCACCATGATACATGGTGTCTCGACCACACATGAAACTAAGGTTTTGACCACCAAGACTAACATGTCACAACTCAAGAAAGAAGTAAACATCTCGACCAAAACCAAGGATGTGTTTCAACCCACTAGGTAGTAGGAGTCATGACCATCAAAGAGGAGGATGCCACGACCTCCACAAGGTCAGCTGTCTTGACCCAAAACCAAAGTGTCGTGACCTAAGACAAAACAAGGTATAACAACCACTTTGGTCAAGCTACCACCAAGGCAAGAGAACAACACCAAACCAGGGATTAACCATGAACAAAATATAAGAACTCCATGTCCAAAACAGAAAATAATACCCAAGAAATCCATCATCAACATGGAGGAGAAAATCTCATTCAAATTGGTCACCAAAACCCCAAAACCTAAATCATGAAAACATCATGAAAGACCATTATGTAAGAGAGAGAAAACTACATTTGACACCAGAACAATAGATTCTAAAATTCATAGAACATCAAGACACTCGTCCATCATGCATGTGATCAAAACCAAGATCAAGAGATAGGGAAAAACCACCATTACACCATAATCACCAAAACTGGGTATCAAAATTTGGGTTTCAGATTACTTTCAAACCAAGCATGGTTTTAACATCAAACAAGTCCTAGGGCTTATCATAATCCACTAGCATGTTAAGGGAATGTTTTAGAGAGGGAAAACATCAACATGCATATAGGCAAAGTGCATTAGTAGAGAAGGTTAAGAGTTATATAACCCGCCTTAAGGAAGAGCACTCCAAGGATTGCAAGCTCCAAGCACTCGATCACCAAGGGGAAAAGAAGCTTCCACCAAATCTCCTCTCTCGACCACAAAACACCTCAAGAAGGAGAAGACACCAAGGTCAGATATGGCATGAGGAAATGGAAAGAAAGAACCCTAGGACAATCCAAAAATAAAGAGGGTGAAAGAGAGAAGGAAACTACCACACACTTGGGTCTACCTTGTCAAAATATGGTCTATGACCCTTGTGATGAGAAGTTCCTCTCCAAAATGACCACCATGGAAGCTCCATGGTCTAAGTCTGAGAAGAGAGAAGGTATAAGATCAATAGAAATGCCATCAAGGAAAGACAAACAGTTCTCAAGGTTGAAGATGGGCAAGAATCACCACAAGCAAGGGATCTTGATCACCAATGCTCCAAGGATCAACCCTTCTTGCTCCACTAAGATACAAGGATAAAAATAAGAGAGGGAGGAAGAAGGAAGGCTGAAAGGGGTCACATGCATGGAGATAAGAGGGTTCATATAGAAAAAGAGGAGGGAGGTAGGGTGAGAGATGAGGTGTCAACAAGGTAGGGCTCCACTAAGAGATTCGTCCACCCAAGAAACACACATGCAACCACTTAACACACATATGCATGAATTGGTGATGCACTCTAGGTTGAGTCTTGATAACTTGGGTCACTTAACATGGTCTTAGTCATGACCCACCAAGGAACACCATCCATGGTCGTGACAACAACACCAAAACATCACTTGGTCGAGACAAAGGATCACCACACTCATAGCCTAGGTCGAGACACTCTACAAAAGCAACTTGTCTTGACCCAAGACCATATTGGTTGCAACCACCACACCTAGGGAAGGTGTCTAGACCGTGACACCCACAAAACATGCCCTAGGTCATGACCTAGGTCGAGACAACCCACAAGGTACACATAGATCAAGGCACACCAAACCCTAAAAAACCCTAACTACCACTAAAGGTTCCACCACTCAAGAAAGGTTCAAACAAGGAACCCCTTATTTCTCTCTCATCTAAATGATGTTAATAAAGAGAAAGAACACTCTAGAGGTAACAAATTGCACATTCACCCCCTACTTTGGGTAAATTGCAATTTGCACCAAAACAGCACACGAGGCACAAACATCATCCAAAGAAGCTCAAACTAGAGACTTAAGCTCTCCACAAGGTCCAACACCATCTCAAGTGATTAGATCAAGGTTCTAAGCACATCATCAAGCCAAGCAATCAGGGTTAACCCAAAACCCAGGTCAGGGGTCTTACAAGCCATAAACCTCTAACAGGGATTTCACCCCCCAAAATCCAAAGCAAAAGGAGATGGGTACTACCTCTGCATCTCTTCCTCAAGCTCCCACTCTGGTCAACCAAATAGACATAAAAGAATATGTAGACATATTAGAATGAAATAACATCATTCGACATGTCCTACTCGTGGGTTGACATGTAAAAGAGTGAAATCACCCCTTTACTAAAAATGTGAAAAATAAAACATCCATCCCAAACATACTCAAAAGGTATGTTAGAACATGCATAAAATTTTAAAATCTTTATATAATGGTATACAAAAGACCAAAGTGTATAGCAGCAAAATAAAAATTGTAACTATATCTAATTTTCATGAAAGATTACAAAATTCCACCATATCTCCCATTAAGGGTTTACATGTAAGATACATCAAAGGATCTAAGATAGAGGGAAGTCTAAACTACTTCAAGTCTTGTCTCCAAAGCAACATCTCTAAGAGCTAGGTCCATGCCAAAAGCTATGTTCTCCTTGATCTTATTCAACACCTTGTGCTTTACCTGGGTGGTTGGGAAGTCACCCATCAAGAGAGAGAAACAAGTTATGTGTCAACAATATGAACAAGAAAGAAAGATAAGAACAACAAAGAAACATAAGGATATGGATTCATCATAAGATGAGAAGGCCAAGAGAATGAGGCATAAACAAATAGATGTTTGCCATAACAAGAAAAATAATAAAAGGTTTGCATGCATAATTAATATTGACTACCTTAACTAAGTAGGGTTGAGGCACCTACCAAACCTCAACCAAAGGTGAGGGAGAGTAACACATTCCAATCACCTATCAAATATTTTATATTGGGGAGAGTAACACATTCCCCCGGGCAGATTTACACATGCCCTATCTATGGGTGGTTGTACAAAAGTACCACCACATTAGTTAAATAGTCTAATAAAATCAACATGCTAAAGAACTATGGCAAGTATAAGTATAAAATAATAGAAACATGGTAGTGGGGTACAAGACCCAAGAAATAAATAACAAAATTGGTTTTGAGGCAAATATAGAAAAAGGATTTTAGTAGAGAAATTAGGGTGTAATGAATGACTCATTAGGGAAATTAGGTTAGGGTTTTCAATTATTCCCAACTTAATGTGTAAGATTATCTCATACCATTGTTAATGAATTATTAGTGAATTCAATTACTCACTTTCACCACTTTAATGGAGTCTAAGGTCCACTTTTCTTATTTTCAATGTATAATCATGTATTAGGGTATATCATGTACATCAATGTAAAGAAAACCCTAGCTTTGGACGTTTTGAATAAAACCTTAATTTAGACTCTGAAAACATAACCATTGATCTTATTGGGTTCTCTCGATTAAGAAAACATATAATTTTATCTATTTTGGAGTTATGAAGATTAAAGTGTATTTCTGGTGATCTTAATGTATTAAAATCATTTTCTAGAAAATAGCTACCAATAAAACTCAAAACCAAACCTTTAGAGTATTTTTATTAAAAAGAACACATTTTATCGATTCCATAGTATTTTACTTTAATTTTTGGACAACCAGAGCAAAAGTCATGATTTTTATAAAACGGACCAATAAGAAAAATTGATTAATTCAAATAAGTGAGAATTTATGAGAAAGAGAGGGGAAGAGGGGTTGGGTCTGCTTGACTTGGCCCAATCACAGGCGGCCAAGTCATAGGTCAAAGGCCATGTCGAAACTCATCTAAAACAAAAGAAAACCAGGCCAAAAGTCCTTGGTACCCTTGCACGATAAACAAAGGAAAGAAGAGAGAAGAAGGGACGAATCAGGGAATCCACAAGGGGTATCATCCCCTTCCTCAGCCGTTCCATGAGTGACGAGATGCAAATGGCAGGTTGCGGAGGAAAAAGAGGTGAAATCACAAATCTCAATCATTTGCCAAAACAAAGGTACAAAAACAAAGCCCAAGGTTTCACAAACTAACTTGAGCTGTCAATTTGGGTGTGGGTGACTCTGAGAGCAGGGGAGAACAACCTCAATTTTGGAGAAGAAACTTGATTGACGACGACCAAAATGGTAGTGAAGGATGAAATTGTCTCAGAGGGATTATGGTATGAAGATCGATGATGGTCAAGGTGTAGATATATATAGACGACTTATGCTCTTGGGGTCTCAGTGGGTAGGCGATTCGAGAGGCCAAGAGAAGCTTTTGGGCATTTCTCAAACAATGGAAATCAAGGCACGAATTAGGTATGAATTGATGCGCAACTTTCTCTCAAATTCAATGCACGGAAAACCTCAAAAAATGATCGAGAAACGACTGAAAAAAACTCATTTGATCCCCCTCCCACCTCGATAACACTATACACAGCTGGGTTGTCTCCTACCCAAGGAAGGAGACAAGTCATGGACTGCATGATGCGGATCCAACGGCTTTGGGAGGGGCACACATCTTGGAAGCATAGTGTGACATTAAATGATTTCCCAATCAAAATCAAATAAAGTGTTATATTAATAATTTCTCTTATTCTCTCTCCTCAATTGAGGGTGTAAAAGAACTCCAAAATTAATGAAAGTTGGCATCTAACATATTTCAGACATGAAAAATCCAAATATGACCTTATTTTATCTTTGGAAGACTTCATACATTTTATTTAATTATTTTAAAGTAAATCATATTTTCTCTTTCTTTATCCATTAGAGACTTTTAGAATTACCCAAAATTAATGTAATTCACCCACAAGTCATATTGAGTGTTTTGGACACAAATTATCCATTAACATTATTTGTTGAAGTTGTTTATTATTTTAATTAATGAATTGAAGGTTCTACACTTTCTCTCTCCTAAAATCAACTTTTCATCAAATATTTCCCAAATTGAGTGAAAATTAAACCAAAGGTCTATTTTATCATGTAGAATATGAATTTGGCATTATTTATTTTTTGAAGGCTTTTATTATTTTATTTAATACATTTAAATCTTATCACTTATTTTATCCTTTTAATGAATTAAAGGCATCTAAAAACTTTCTAAAATCATGAAACTTAGCCTATAAGCAATACTAAACATAAGATACACGATTTTGACATTAATTTTATTTTTTCAATGTACTCTTAAATTTTTTCGATCTTTATATTATTTTCTCTCTCATGGATAAAATAATATATTTAAGATTGTCCATAGATGAAAATTCACACATAGACAAATTTTGACATGTAGATTACGATTTAAGTTTTATTTCCACTTTTGATGTCATTTAATAATTTATTCAATAATTTGGAGAAAAACTCATATTTTCCAATTCCAATTAATGCAAAGATGATTATTAATTTTCCAAAATTGTGAAACTTGTCATTCAAGTAAAATTTAACTCAAGGAAAACGAATTTGGGCTTAGAATTATCTTTTGAGTTTCCCTTTTATGATTTTAAGGCAAATCACTCATATTCTCACTATTTATCAAATTCATTCATTTATTGCCACATATTCATGTTTAAGGATATATTAAACAATCTTTTTTCTCTTTCTTGTTCCAAAAGGCCATAGAAAGTTCTAGTATGAATTTATATATTATTATCCCACATAAGTGGTGACTTTACATTTTAGATCCTTAAATAAACTTTCACTGAGGTATTTGTTCATAAACCCTTTTATTGAAATAAATAGTGAACAAATGTTCACCAAACCGATATTAATTCCACAAATTAAACGCCAAGGATAAAAAGGCTAGAAATGAATTAAAAAGCTTAGGAAGAGGGCCAAGAAGAGAATATGTCCATGTCTCAGTTAGTTACAGCACTCCACCCCATAAAAAGAATTTTGTCCCTGAAATCTCAAGCAAAGAGGGAAGGGTGAGTGTGCAACAACTCAACACTAAACTCCCAGGTTGTTTCCTCTAAACCATAAAACTCCCATCGAAACTTTTACTAGCAACTCCTCATAGGTCAGGTTCTCCTAGGTTTCTACTGTTAAGATTTCCTTTTCATTTGATATAACACAATTAACATTTTTCGCTTCTTATTATTATATTTATTAAGATATCACAATATCATTATTATTCTTTTGATTGTGTCCAATTATATCACTTTATTGACAAAAGAGTTATATTTCTTTATTATGCAAGAAACCACACACACACACACACACATATATATATATATGGCTGTTCATTCGTTACCCGCGCGGGTAGCCAGATTTTCACTACCCGATGGAGTAACTCGGGGTTAAAAGAGTAACTATATGGTACACTGGAGTAACTCTTCTGAATCAAAAGAGTAATTGTATTAATATATAGAGTAACTCTGAGATCAAATGAGTAACTGCGTAGAAAATATATAGTCAGTAAATATATGGATGGGTTTTTTATTTTGGGAGGGCAAATGATATTATTTTTGGATCAAGTTTTCTAAGGAGCTAGATAAAATGCTCCTCTACAATTGCGAAAAAAAAATAAAAAAAATATCAGGAAGTGTGCGCGGGTAGCTACCCACGCGGGTATTAAAGATGAGCATATATATATATATATATATATATATATATATATATATATATATATATCTTATTTACTCATTAAGAGTTTTAGCACAATTAGAGTTATACTTAATTATCTCAATATCCATTATTATATATGATCATTATCCTTAATAATTTGGATTTAAATTCTATTATCCTCATGTTATCACCATATTGAATTATATTTGATTATTTGCATGAAATAAGACATTTTATCCAAATTTTTATTAAATCTATAATTAATTCAATTATGTCACATTAATTACTTATATCTATATTACACATCTATACATTGTCGCATTACCTTTCTTACTCACATTAATGTCATTATTAATCATTTTCTCATATTTATTCGCGTCTTATTATTGATTATGTACATTTGTGTGAATCCAATTACTTCTTATCCATATTGAAGTCATTACATGTATTTTGGTGAACAAGACGGAACATATTATATATTAATGATTTGTTTCACATACCAAGTCGGGATTAGATGATTAATTAGGTGTGTATTATAGAACAAGGTGATATGCATTACATATTGATAACTTGATTAGTCTATGATTAGGTGATTATATACCATACATGTGTTTCAAAGTATGTTATCTGATTATGACACCTATTGTCAATAATGTATCATGAAAGGCATTAAGGATGTACATTAAGGTTAGATGATTACAACTCAACATTTAGATTGATATGATCATTATATTCTACTTATACCTTCTTAGCGTGCATTAAGTCCAGGATTAGGTTACATTTATCTTACTCATTATAACATTAGGGTTTATTGGTTCATGATATGGTTAGCATCATGCATCCATTATTAGTATTAACATGTGAGTTACTCATATTATGTGCATTAGATATTTATTAGGGTTCAAACATATGAATTGTTCATTAGATGATCATTATATGTTCATTAGTATATAAACAAACATGTTAGGTTATAACTATAACTTGCTTGATCAAAACTAAGGATCTAAGCAATCTAACCTCCTATTCATGGAGTTAGGGTTTTCTAAAGTCAGAGTAGCTAGATTTCAGAATGTCACAAGGCTCCATCCCCTTAAAAGGATTTTGTCTTCAAAATCTAACCACCTAAGCATCAACAACCAACTACTCTCCACCCCTTAAAAGGTTTGACCTATGAATCTAAACTAAACTATAGCTAAAAGGGAAAGTCTAACTAAACCATGTACAAGATCCATCACGCTTCCACTATGCAATCTAATGGCTTACTAATCACCAAACTTCATAGTCTAGGTTCTAGGGTTAGGCAGACCAAACATGTGGTCCAAAGGGACATAAGGGAACTATATTTGGTATCCATCATCAAAACAAGTCACAACCCCTGAAAGACTAGGTCATCACATAAGGTTCCCAAAGATATTCAACATATATGTCTAAGATTAATATTGCCTAAAAGCATGCTATTTCAGATAATCCATATCAGCTCAAGACAAGCAGGTATCATATAGATCCAGAAGTTCTCATAAACTAAGCTAGTGGTGTGGAAGAAAATCTTACCTTCCCCAGAACCCTGATCCTTTCTAGACACACTTGCTTTCAACTTCATATCCTAGTAGATACCTAAAGGCAAATCTAAACAACCTCAAGTTACTATGGTTACTTACATCTTTTAATTGTAAATATTTTTGGGGTGTTAACCATCATAATTCTAATGTGAAACCCATAGGATCCTAAATCAACCTTTCACCATATCATGAATAACTTAGATCAATTCTAGGAAAACATCTCACCTAGAGGGTAACTATCTATGACAAAGGTTCTAATTAGGGAGACAAAATTGAAATAGGCGGACTCCAACTACCATGGGCTCTGATAACATTTTATAACACTCTTCTTTTGGTTAGGTCGGGTTCAAGTTGACCTTATTTGGGTTGGCATGGTATGAATAGACTTCATTTGGGATGGGTTCAAAAAGATTTATCCCATGACTGACGCTATTTGGCTTTACAATTACATACAAAACAAAACATATTCTTGATAATAGGGAACTAAAGAAGCCTATAATGAAATATGACCTAAGTGGAACTAAAAATTCTAGAATTTCATTTGGATTCCACAATTTTAGCTTGGTAGTGATGATTTCAATCACAAAAAGAATTTATAATAAAAATTGATCTAAACTCATCAATTAGTGATGCATCATATTCTGCTCATAGTCATTTGTTGATAGATATATACTGATTTTTTTTAATATTGCATAAGTTACTATTCTGACTATCCTTGTAAGGTGTGTTATGTCCCAAATCCTCCTCCTTATTGTGTCTTGGCCTCCAATCATTTATTACTTGCTATTTATTAACTTTCATGGAGTGAGCTCCTAATTTCATGAGGCTTTATGTAAAATTCATCAAGCCATAAAGCTATGAATAAGAGTCCTCATTGTAGGTCGTTCTTTGATAAGGGTCATCAACAAGCTATGTGGAATAGCTCATCTGTATCCCACGCCCTTCATTACTTAGGGCACATATTTGCATATCTCTAGGGATGATGAATAGCTTTAGTATCTAGATAGAGAATGCAAGTATCTAGATAGACTAATTATGATTAATTGGCATTTCTCCCCATGCTATGGTTAATACCCAACCTTTATCTAGGATATTTTTCCAACTTTTATATGTACAAAAGACATCTCGCTGGTTCCATTTAACCATGACAATCGAGATTTCTCTTCACAATTATAATTGTTAGTATCAACTATTTTTTATTGGATTTTCACTTCTTCGCTACCATGGGGGGTTTTCATACCCACCCTCTCAAAGTCAATGACTTTTCTCTACAACCACTCAATGAAAATGCTTCCTCCACTTCGACCCTTTACCAAAAGTTATAGTTATGTATTAATTTTCAAGTTTAAAACATTAATGGGACACTATAATTAACTGGTTAGTACCTAAGGAGTCTCAGTCCCATCATCCATACACACTTTACATTTTAACCTTAAACAACTACAAGTGGAAGGAGATGATATGCAGAACATCGATTGTAGGGAAAGTGAGATAATTGGTATTTTTTCCTTCACAATAGGTTATAGAGGAGTCATTGCCTTATATTTAGTCTCCTCGGTGTTGGGTGTCTACATATTTGAAAGATAGGTGATCATAAACCCATAATTATGTGCGACAACCATGGCATCACAATGTTGACAAAATGGTGTTTCATCATCATCAAGCCTGCATTATCTTAGATGCTTTTATCTTGGAAAGAGGTGACCACAAACACATTATGTTCTTAAATAATGGTGTCAAAAGACTACTATAATAATGTTAAGTTGTGATCAAGGTATGGGTGCATCGCTAGAAGAAGAAAATAGAGGCAACAAAAGGTGACCCAATGTGGCAAAGCAATAATGGAGGAAGGCCAGTCAATGTCAACACAAATTATACATGCAAAAAATTATCACAACCAACAAGGGGAGGATGTGGCATTCCGACAAACAAAACAAGGGGAAAAGAAGAGATGCTAGAGTGTTAAAGTTGATAGATAAAGAACTACACATAAATCAAGAGCATCAAATTCTCCACCATTTCATGCATAACTATGACAACAATGTGGCTTGATATCATTTTCAATCTAAACTTACACCAAAACTTCCTTTTCACTTTCAATCCAACCCCAATAGATCCTAACTAAGATGGCACATGATGAGCACTTCAAGCAGTTAAGATTTATGTGTAGCTCTATGTAGTCCTCTAAGCTCAACTTACTCTAACAAGACACCTCAATGAACTCATGTAGACACTCCTTAGCCCAAGTACAATCTCTCAAATACACAGGGTGAACCATTTTTCTTTTTATGTATGATTTCTCTCAATGAAATTTGACATAATGTACTAAGTTGGCGTAATGCCTGGGCCCACTGCCCAAGGCTCTAGTAGAGTTTCATAAATGACAAGTGGCCCCATAGACCACCACTAGCTTTAACTGTGCGCTTTGTCCTCACTCACGCACAAGTCGGGATAAACTTCCTGACTGGTCACCCATCCTAGTAATACTCCAAGATGAGCACACTTAACTATGGAGTTCTTTAGTGATTGGTTCCCTGAAAAGGAGGTGCACCTTGGTGATATGGGTAGTCCAATCATTCCTTTTAAGATCATTTAATCCTAGGCATGAAATAATGAGACGTTACAGTTACTTACGAATGTATGTATGCGGTTCGGGAACACTTTGGGGTTAGCACCCATCCGAACAAATAGGGTCAATATTTATTGATAATTAAAGTCATTTACTTTATTATAAAACCTTCAAGTTAAATAGATAATACCTTCATATTGGTAAAAACCTTACTAGCATATTGCTACTCAATTTTCACAACATGAATGCACATGAACACAAAAATTAAGCTATCAAAAACATGGATGGCTTTCGACAACCTTGGTTAAAAGAAATAGGTCATACTAATTATAACAAGAGTTGAACAAACTTGTTCCCTCTATGCGCAATTGGTGAAGGAATTATGAGCAATTTAAACTAAGTAATTAAAGCCATTTGAAAGGGAACCTGTGACAAAATCTTGATTAAGGCCCATTTTGTCCTTCTTTTCCATGTTCAATTTCAAATAAAACTTTTACAACATGTTGCTAATTTTTATATAAGCTAAGCATTCAAATAAATTCTAGGATAAGAACTAGAAACATGAATTCTAGAAAATTGATCACATTTATCACCCCCACTCTTAACTATACAATTAACTATTTTGCAATAGTCCATCAAAAAGTGATTTCAAATTAAACAAAAACATAAACACCTACATGAGCATGCAAACTTTATATAAAAATTTTAAAAAACCAAACAATGACATTCCAACAGTTAATCTATTGTCCAAAAAAAAGACATTCCAACAGTTTATCACCCCAACCCTCAATTCAAATGAATAAATGTTAGGAATCAACTTTAACAATTGATGCTAATTTCTTCTATCATCAGATAATTGTGCTAGAGCAGAAGTACATTTACTAGTATGTCAAGAAAAAAATTTACTTGATTGACAAAGCAACCACAAAAATATCACCTTCAAGCTCCCAATAGTTTATGACAGACAACGTAATTAGGCAACAATAAATAGCAATGGCACAATAGGCACAATAAATAACAATGACAGAACTATTTGGCATTAGTAGTTGCGTTAATAAGGAAGTCCCTCCTTGTTAAAAGTTTGGGGTGAAAAGAATAGTTCAAAGTTCCCAGAATGGCCAGTCAGTGATGTAAAAAACCACTGGTTACAAGGAAAGATATTAGCTTCTCATGACAAATATTTTTTTCTCATGAACAACTGCATATCTAGAAACTTGTGCTAGCACTATCAGAGATTGCCAAAAGTGTAGCGGCATCCCAATCACCATTAACATGGCAAAAGGCTATGCACTCCCTAGTTCAAAAAAAAGGCCAAGGACATAGAATGTGAAGTAGCGCGGATGACTAGGGACTAAGAAAAAGCAATAACATTGAGCATGATATTGATATGAATGAATCTAGGTAGATGATGGAAGGAACAAGGACCTATTAGGTTCAATGGCATTCAATGATTTAAAATAAAAAAAATGTTATTGATAAATCATTATGTACCATCTTTAGGCATAAAAAAAATTTATATAGCAATCAAGACAAAAGATAGATCAGTATGTGAAATTCTTCCAACTACCTAGCAACCAAATGTAAAAACCAATGGTGTAACAACTCAATAGCTTCCTAAGTGCATCAACAACATTTACCGAGAATTATAAGCTTAAAAATAAGAAAAGTTAGTTAGAACCATGGTTTAAAATTTCTTTCCAAACGTCAAAATTTCGGTCAAATTTGACCGATATAGGACATAAAAAATTCACCTCCCCAAGAATAATTAAGTAATGACAATTTTTTTGCAAAGAGGGTGAAATTTTGACAAAATACATCAATCATCAATGTTGGTGGAAAAAGACCAGTTTGGGCATGCATTTCACGAAACACAACCGAAATGAGTTCACAGTTTCAAAAAAACAACTACCCAAAGTAGGGGCGTAGCTGGGGGCTTCCGGGGCTGAAGCCCTCCCTCTCTACCCAACATAATGTGAAATACATATCTTTTTATATTAAAGAAGGTCTAATAATATATATTAATACAATGATGGTTTAGTTTTAGACAAAGAAAGTACTTGGTTGGAGTGGTATATGTGTTATTTGCAAGAGTGAGTGGCCTAGGTTCCATTCTCAATGAATATAATTTTATTACTTAGCTCCCCATTTTGTAAAATCAAATTATATTTACATAAACATTGATTTTAGACCCTGAATTTTAATTTTTTGGATCTGTCACTGACCCAAAGCTTGTTGCATTTGAAGGGTTACTTCTTTGGTAATTTTTTTGCATTATATTGCTTTTGAAGGCTTTGTTCTTCAGATATAAGGTAAGTTTACTCTCTCTCCTTCCCATCTACATCTATTTCTTTCACTCTAACCCATTTATCTTGATCAAAAGATTACTCTAAAATTACAGGGTATAAGTGATATAAATTATAAGTTAAACTTGAGGATCTATAAAGTTATGATATCAATTACATATATCTACAACTTGTTTTACAATTATAACTTGATATATGTCATACTTGTCAACATAATTGATAAAATATTTCCAAATGATTTTTTTGAAGTTTTTTTAACATTATCTTCATACATATTCTGTAATACTCAACAAAAAAGAAATCTACAATTAAATATCTTATATTAGAGATGACTTTTGTAAAAATAGTTTATAACTTTGTAGAACTTTAAATATTAATTATATATAATTTTATACCTTACAAATGAAAAAAATATATAGAAAAAAACTAGAATTATTATGTATGATGATTAGTTACATCAAGTTTACTACTGATGAGAATAATATCTAGTTAAATGTATTCAATTGATATAATCAATATATTAGACTACAAGTAGCAACTAATTCTAGTAATTTGTCCCTATTTTATAAATACTTTCATATCTAAATTTAGAATACATTTCATATTTTCACTTATTGATGATCTACAACGTAAGCTATAAAGTATCAATTTGAAATTGATTATTAATATGGTGATTTATATACTAATTCCTTGTCATGAAATCCCAATTGAACTATACTGATTTGTTTCACTCACACATGTAGGATCCCCCATCCAATACAAACATATGATACTACTGCATTTTTTTCGGAAATTCTAGGTAAATTACTATGGAAACTCAAAAATCTATTTATGTGTGTAGATTATCCTAGTAAAATTTTGTGACTTAATTCATTTATTTGGTTGCGGAAATGTGTCAAATCTTGTGTCAACAAGAGTGAAAATGTCAAAATATAACAAATTTTTGTTTCTGAATGATGGCCAAAACCAAAAATTTAAACCATGGTTAGAACCCTAAAGGAAAATTAAAGACCTTCCTATTCCTACACCATATAAATAGAGGGATAGAAGCAATTAAAGGGTTTCTCGATTCAAAGTAGTTGGCGTCAATGTGTTTAAAAGACTGTGTATAACCATTGTCTAAAGAATTGACGGTCCAACATATACTGGTTTAAGGACTCTTGTGTCAATAGTGTCAACATCATGGGTTCAAAACATGACCAGACAAACAAATACAAGACATGGTGCATTAGAATTTAAGATAATTGTAGGTTGAATCCATGACTAACATTAGTCCTTATACAAACTCCACTAAATAAAACTATGAGTTGTTAAGAACAACATAAACCCGGCACCAAAATGAAGGATTCAATTATTCAAATGATATAGTAGTCGAGTGATTACTCCTCAGATATGTCTTCTTGTCTTTTAGATTCATCTCATGGGAGGAACAATATATATAATAGCTACCAAGAATCATTAAATCATCAGTGGAGCATCATATATGGTATGTAGAGGAATTATGGAACCCCATGCCATGAGTCGAGGAAAAATTATGATATATATATATATATATATATATATATATATATATATATATATATATATATATATATATATATATTATTGAGCATAAAAAAATCATTTGGTACACATTATATTAAGTGTCCACACAAATTATGTGGTGTTGACCAGCTAGATTTTCAAGAGAATAAGTAAAAAACAATTTTTTATACATATGTATGAGAAATTGGTGAAAGTATGCAAGCAAAAAATCAAACTAGAACTTACTTCATTAAGAAACAAAAAAAAATCAAAATTTGGCTTACCCAAATTGGTCAAATGGCCAATTGCTTCTAGCAAAAAGAATTATGGTAGCATAATTTAGAATCTCATTGCAGTGGGCAGAGTAACTTTGTTCTAGAGACCTGAATTCCTCCAGTAGAAATCAGAAATGAGGTTTAGATGGCATGTAAAAGCCAACCAACAAGCTATGGCATGGGAATCAAATCATCAACAAAGCATCACTTATGGCACGTGACAAAATTATAGGATACCAATAGTTGTGGCAAATTCTAAAATGGTAATTATTTAACATATAAACTCATCTTTAAAAATAATTAGTAAAAACAACTTTATACATATGAATGAGAAACTGGAAAAAGTGTGTTGGCAAGAAATCAAACAAAATTTCTCCAATAAGGAACATGAGAATATCAAGACATCAGCTCAACCCTAATTGGCCCATTGGCTACTTGCTTCTAGTAAAATAATTGTAGGCATGTGGAACCATATTTTAGCAACTCATTGAAATGGGTGAAGTATATTTTTTCTTGTAAAGACCCCAAAGTGTCCAAAAGATACCATCAATAAGATCTAGATGACATGTAAAAACTAGCAACAAGTTATCGCTCACAACATCACTTATCATATCAATTTTGTTTTATTTTTGGGTTCTTGTAAAGCCAAGTGGTTTAGTGCCAAATTGTCTACCATCCGTCTTGCCTTGGTTTTGTGTGCCTAATAAAGGTTGTATACTTGTGTTATCCTTGAAAAATATAACAGTTGTATTATGCAATTGTTTAAAATCCATGATGATTATGAATATAATTAAATAAATTTTCATTGGTTTAGATTATAAGTTATTAGATTTTACATTATTTGGTATCAAATCTCAGCCATGGCCTCCCTATACCGTCTTCTGTACCTTTCCCTCCCTCTCTATTCAACCCCCATCCTTAATGTATCCGCATACAACCAAAGGAGGGGGTTGTGCCCAATAGGAACCAAATGCTCCACACTACCCTTTATACCCATGTTCCCGCATACAACATATGTCATTGGCACAAAAGGAGACAATGATAACTTTAGTCCTCTATAGGACCACCTCTTGTCGAAGGTTGGATCCAAAGATTTGGGGCACACTTCACACTCCCAAAGGAGACATCAACTTCAAATGCAGCAAATTCAAATAGGCAATGCAAGTCAATTTTTTCTTTGATACTGGTGAGGTCTTGTCTTTGCATATTCTACTTTTGCTTATCACAATGGGGTTGTAGATTTGGGCAATTTTAAAGTCTTACCACATACTCACCACACCTTATTTTGTGCAATTTTCCTCATTCCTCTTGTACTTGCACATACATTCACATGTTCAATTGATTGAATTTTATGACTACAATGATATAAAGTAATTTTTAGACTTGTAGTGTTTTTAGAAAAATCATGGTGCAAGTCAAAATGTCAAGCAATTAGTCTACAAGTTATATTTTGGAACCAATCAAGTTGTTGCCTCCCCCACTAGCCTTACCTCATTGCACTTCTCCAACGCATCCTTCATATACCCTTTACATGTTGGGTCAAGTGGTAAAGTCCATCATGACCAACATGCATGTAGTTTGTTAGGCTAATATACATCACACTAGCTAGTCATATGTGACATACACAAGAGTACAATATGCTCCCAACCTCGGGGGGTTGTGTAACAGTCACCCCTCACCCCGTAAATTGTAATATTCAGAACGCTAGGTGCTTCAGCAAGAAAATTCCATCAAATCGTGAGAAGTTATGAAAGTATATAGTCTGAATCGAAGGATTCTGCTTGATAATTGAAATTCTCCTATAGATAAATCTCGTAAGTAAAGGTGTACTCCTTCAATTTGAATACTTTAGAAGTGTCATCCTCACTATAGTGGGTATCAATTCAACCTTTATTGATCTTTACACCGGGATGAACCAGCAAGATACCAACAACATAAGGAAAATGAACTTTGTTCCTCCATACCGGTCTCAGGATTGGGAGGGGACTTGATTTGAGATCTATTAAACCATATCATACATCTTGAAAAAATTGCATTTAAAATGTATCTTTTGTAATAAGTCAGAATATGTTCTGACTATGCTTTTAATGATGAAAATCTCCCATATTTAACTTCCCCTAATGTTTACTTTTACCCAAGTTAAACATTATGCACATTTTGCCCCTTACAAAGGTTAACCATTACGCACCACACCATGTTGCCCCTCACGCCCACTACATGCTCCCACCTCATCCTACTCCATGTGCTACATACCCTCCCCAGAAAGCCCAATTCCCCTCCCCTCATCATCAAGGAAGTCCATAACACGTTCTTTGCCTATGTTGTCGATGGTACCATATGTCCACCAAAGCCCTCCTCGTGGCCTTGTGTTCCTTTACACCATCAAGGCTAAACTACACTAGACAACATTTACCACCTTACAATGATATTACTTGCAAACTGAAGCTGGAGTAATGGAGCATTTAAACTCTACTAACTAGACAAGTAGCCAATGTGGGAGTAAACCACAGACTTTACAAAATCAAACTGAAAAAATATCAAACAACACCTAAAACACATATAAACTAACAAAACATGATAAATTCTAATAGGTTCAATCTAGGGTAGAACCGAGGTTGAAGACAACCCAGAAATTGCCCGAAAACTGGTCTCTAGACGCAATTCCAGATGAATCTGGACATCTCAAACCACTGTGAGTAGGATTTCACTAACTATCTAAGATCTAACTCTGCAAATCGGAAATTTTTGATAAATTGCACATTTTTCACTGATAACAACATTTATCAGGCGTTGGGCAGTATTTGGCGTCGCCCGACTTTTTATTTCATAAATCATTTCTTTATGCTTTAATATGATTTAGTTTAGCCTCTGATCAGTGTGGATTGGACCAGTGAATTTACATGGTTCATCCGAACCTAAATTGAGTGAATGTTGAAATTAGAAATACACGACTGATAATGGTACGGTTTGGGTATAAACCCAGGCAACACAGATTTTGTAAATTATCAGATGCATGATTTCAAAGAAAGTACAATAACATAAAAATATGCAATAAAATCCTAGTTACATACTTCCTGTTATGTTAATGCATGTGAATTAACATTTACATAAATTGGCACAATTCTCTGAGATATTATTAGAAATTCTCAAGTGTTGTTAGTAATTTGTGTTATGATACAGAAGTAACTCTTAATTGAGCTACGTGATGCACAAACCAGGGTTAGGGTTAATGTGCACGTTCTTCGAGAAATTTTAGATAATTGATAAATGTTACGGATGGTTTCTCATATGTGAAGTAATTACTCTTATCAGTGCAATAAGATGTTCAATTGCATGAATTCATTATGTATGTGCCAAATTAACATGAGTTTGGGTTAATTATGAATTTTCAATCTGCCTGCATGCATGATATAAGGATTACTCAGTATTTATAATGATTTTGAGTATACTGCTCTATCAGTTCCAGAAAGATATCGTATTGTGATTTGAACTGCAATCAAATAGATGAGGTAACTAAAACCCTAAGAATAGGGTGTTGCCATGTGATAAGTGAATGAGGTAACTGAAACCCTAAGAATAGGGTGTTGCCATGTGATAAGTGAATGAGGTAACTGAAACCCTAAGGATAGGGTGTTCAATGAATCAAGTATTTTGATATCAAAATTCTCAGTATGAGATGTGGTGATGCTTAACAGTTTAATGGCATGATTTTAGTGTATAAAGTGTCAAATTGACATGCATTCTGTCTATTTAAGAATTTTAGTATGCCTGCAAGTATAGTATGATGATTTCTTAGTATACTATAGTGTTTTGAATATACTACTCTGTCAAATTTAGAATGATATTCATGTCATGTTGTAAAGTTCAAGTAAGTAGACTTGGTACCATAGAGATACCAAAGTCAAGTATATATGAGACAGAGATACCATATAGTAAGGGAGAGATACAATGTAGAAAGAGGTTTTTAGATTTAATAAAATATTAGAATAAGGGCCCTGACACCGTAGAACCCCTTTGAGAGGTCTGTGCCTTAAGGGTGAAACGACCTAACCCTGGTGGTGCGTCCATTAAGGTCGGAGACTCGTGTCCAACAATAACCGGACGTCTCGGTGGCACGAGAGTACAGTTTGTAGTGTCCAACACTTACCAGACGTCCTGGTGGCACTAGAGAGCAGTTTATAGTGTCCAACACTTACCAGACGTCCTGGTGGCACTGGAGTATAGAAAAGTGTGTCCAATACTTATCAGACGTCCTTGTGGCACGGCTTGACTCTCTGCATGTGTACTCATCTTAGAGGAGGAGTCTAGTTTACGGCACCATAGGATGTCGAGGCCAGAGAGCCTGAGTTCTAACAGCAGACCAGGACAGCAGTCAGACTTAGCTATCCCGGGGTGTCGGCTAAGTCTTGTACGGTGGGATCGTAGTTCTCTATGAGTCTTCATATGTAGAGTATACTGCATATGATCAGGGCATAAGATAAAATATGTTCATATAGGTTCACATAGTTGTTATAAGTTAAATAATTAAGAAAGATATGAGTTAGCTTCACATCTGTTGTTCTTTAAGTGGAATTTTAGTATTTTCTGTTAATTAATTGTATTTATAGCTTCGCATCAATTATTATCATAATGAAAGGCTGACATCTTCTGTTATTTAAATTAAACTGCTTAGACCTGCTCAGTCATTTCTTGTATATTATTCTGAATAATAAAAACAAATGAGTTTTCTTATGATGGTTGGGTGAAATTCTATTCACTGAGCCAGTAGCTCACCAACCTACTGAAACATGTTTTAGGTCAACGTCAGCATGAGGAGGCTGAAGGATCGTATCATCTGAGTACATAGAAGGTAGTTAGTAGTTAGTTAGAGGTCTCTTAGTCCTTTCCCCTCGGTCCTTGGGCATATGGTGGGTTAGAGAGAGAATGTGGTAAAATATGTAGTTAGTTTTCAATTATCTGTTGTGTTTTACAGTTTGCATAAGAAATGTAATATGTTATGGGAACTTGTTTTTCTTCTTAGTACAGTTAATGGAAAGTCGCTTCCGTAGTTTTATTTTCATTCGATGTTATTCAAGTTTTATGGTTTTCATTTAAGTTAATCTAAATGGTCAAGAAAAGAAAAAGTTAAGAGTGGTTTACCGAGTGTGACTCCCCGGTCTTCGGGGTCATTAGAGATGGCACGGGGGTCGGGGCGTCACAACAGCTTCATAATGTCTTATCTCAACTAAAATAAGCTTTAACTTGTATATTCTTGTATGATTTGATTGCTTAATTATGTTATCCAAAAATAATAACATATTTTTCTTACATTAGAAATGATAAACTTACTAAAAATACAAAGAACTTCATCTCGGTCGACAAAGACCTCAACCGAGACCTCTTCCGGTCAAAGAAATAATCGACCAAATGAAGTTCTGTCAAAATTTGTATTTACTGACAAATCTTCCCATTCAAAAAATAGTTCGACAAAAACTCTTTCGGTCGAAGAAATGTTCGACCGAGGATAGTTTTTTTAAGAACTATTTATTGAAATAAAAATATTTGTTTACATTTAACTTTGGTGCTTTAAAACTATAAAGAACTCTTCATATTAAGTTGTTCTAAGACTTGAAATGTTTTAATTAATACTCCTATCCAAAAGGACCACCACATGGGTACCAAAATCTACCTATTTTGCAGGATTGGGTGGTTGATAGTGGTTGTTCCAAACATATGACTCGAAACAAGGATGCTTTTCATACACTTGAAGAAAGTAAGAGTGCAACATACATATTTGGAGATAAAGCGAAAGGTAAAATTATTGGAATAGGTAATGTTGGTACAAATATTCAAATTAAAAAAGTGCTACTTGTAAATGGATTGCATCACAACTTGATTAGTGTTAGTAAATTGTGTGATAGTGGTTTTTATGTTCTATTTAACAAATATTATTACAAGTTACTCTTGGAAAACACTAATGATGTTGTTTATGAAGGAAAAAGAATAGGAAATCTTTATATACTTAGACCTAACTCAATGCAAGATATTATTGGAAAATGTCTTCTTGCAAATGCTAAATCTTCACAACTATGGCACAAAAAGTTAGGTCATGCAAGTTTACAGGTTATCAAAAAGTTGATCAAGTGTGATCTTATTCGTGGTTTACCTAAACTTTCTTTTAATAAACCTGAAAATTGTGAACCATGTACTCTAGGCAAGCAAATGAAAACTTCTTTCAGGTCTAAAGCCTCACTTAGTACTACTAGATCATTAGAACTTATTCACATGGATTTGTTTGGTCCTATGAGAACTCAATATATAGGTGGTAAAAGATATTGCTTTGTCATTGTTGATTATTATAATAGATATACTTGGGTTCATTTTCTCTCAAAAAAAGATGTCACTATTAGGATATTCATTCAATGTTGCTCTAATATTGAGAATCAACTACAAAACAAAATATGCACCATTAGGAGTGCATATTATTGGAAAATGTCTTCTTGCAAATGTTGAATCTTCACAACTATGGCACAAAAAGTTAGGTCATGCAAGTTTACATGTTATCAAAAAGTTGATCAAGTGTGATCTTGTTCGTGGTTTACCTAAACTTTCTTTTGATAAACCTGAAAATTGTGAACCATGTACTCTAGGCAAGCAAATTAAAACTTCTTTCAGATCTAAAGCCTCACTCAGTACTACTAGATCATTAGAATTTATTCACATGGATTTGTTTGGTCCTATGAGAACTCAATCTTTTGGTGGTAAAAGATATTGCTTTGTCATTGTTGATTATTATAGTAGATATACTTGGGTTCATTTTCTCTCAACAAAAGATGACACTATTAGGATATTCATTCAATGTTGCTCTAATATTGAGAATCAACTACAAAACAAAATATGCACCATTAGGAGTGATCATGGTGGGGAGTTTGAAAATCACATCTTTGAAGAACTTTCTACATCCTAAGGTTATACTCATAATTTTTCAGCTCCAAGCACCCCACAACAAAATGGGATAGTAGAGAGGAAAAATCGGTCCTTACAAGAAATGGCTAGAACAATATTACTTGAACATAATACACCTAAAACCTTTTGGGCGAAAGCAGTAAATACAGCATGCTATGTATTACACCGTGTGTCAAACCACTCTCATTTTAAGATAACTCCTTATGAACTCATTTTTAAGAAGAAACCTAGAGTTGTCTACTTTCATACCTGTGGTACAGCTTGTTACATCTTAAACACAAAGGATGATAGACACAAATTTGACCCCAAATCTAAAGAAGGATTCTTTTTGGGTTATTCAACTTCTAGTAAGGCATTTATAATCTACAACACTATTTCTAAAAAAGTTGAGGAATCAATTCATATCACATTTTATGAAATAACAACACAAAGTGTTGAAAATGAAATGAAAATGAAAACTTGAATGATATTATACATCAAATTGGGGATCCAACTATATCAACAAAAGATGATGGAAATTTTGAAATTGAAGAATATAATGATGAGACACAATAACCTATTCCTAGAATAATTAAATATCATCCTTGATACTTAATCATAGGAAATACTTTTGATAAAGTAAAAACTCAATCGTCATTTAGAGATGTTGCAAAATGGCTTTTGTATTTATTTTTGATACTGTAAAGATAAATGAGACTCTAAAAGATGAGTATTGGATAATGTCTATGCAAGAAGAGCTAAATCAATCCACTAAAAACAATGTATGGGACTTAGTTCCTAGACCTCAAGACAAAACCATCATTGAAACTAAATGTTTTTTTCAAAATAAACCTAATGAAGTCGGGGAAGTGGTTAGAAACAAATCTAGGTTTGTTGCTCAAGGATATAATCAACAAGAAGGGATATGCTTTGATGAAAATTATGCACCTATAGCTAGACTTGAAGCCATTAGAATGTTGTTATCTCTAGTTGCCCGTAAAGACATCAAACTATTTCAAATGGATGTAAAAAAGTGTTTTCTTAAATGGAATCATAGAAGAAGAAGTTTATGTTGCCAAACCACCTGGTTTTGAAATTCCTAACAAACTTGACCATGTTTATAAACTTAAGGAAGCTCTTTATGGTCTAAAACAAGCACCCCAAAATTGGTGTGAAAGAGTTAAAAATATCTCTTTGATAATGACTTCTCTATTGAAAAATCCGATCCCACATTTTTTTTCAAAACATATGAATCAAATTTTCTTGTAGTTCAAATATATGTTGATGACATTATATTTGGTTCTTCAAATGATTCTTTATGCAATCAGTTGAGTGATATCATGCAAAAGGAACTTGAGATGAGTCTTATGGGTGAATTAACATTTTTCCTTAGTTTTCTAATAAAACAAATGCCTCCTGGAATTTTTATAAGCCAAGAGAAATACACTAAGGAACTCTTAAAATAATTTAATATGGAAAATTGCAAATATGCTACTACAACAATGACCACTTCTGCTAAAATTGACAAGGATGATGATGGTGAACCCATTGATGATTCCTTATATAGGGCCATGATTGGTAACTAGCTATACTTGACTACATCTAGACCAAATATTATGTTTGTCGTTGGACTTTGTGTTAGATTTCAATCAAAACCGATATATTCTCATTTTCAAGCCGTCAGAAGAATTTTAAGATATCTTGTCGGAACTATAAATTATGGTTTGTGGTATTCTAAAGGTCAATCATGGGATTTAAAAGCTTACACAGATGTCGATTATGCTGGTTGTTGTCTTAATCTAAAAAGCACAAGTGGTGGTTGTTTCTTGCTGGGAAGATTCTTAATATCTTGGTTTAGTAAGAAACAAAACACAGTTGCCTTATCTACCACTGAAACTGAATACGTTGTTGCAGGCTCATGTTGTGCTCAAGTGCTTTATATGAAACATGTTTTGAATGATTATGGTTTTACATTTTCCTCCATGCTAATTTTCGGTGATAATACGAGTGCTATAAACTTGGCTCATAATCCTGTTCTACACAATCGTTCCAAGCACATTGAGATCAAACATCATTTTTTGAGAGATCATATTGCCAAGAATAATATCTCTCTCCATCACATTGATACAGAGGAACAATTGGATGATATTTTTACCTAACTACTTCCTTTAGATCAACTTCAATATATTAGAAAGAAGTTACTTATTATCCCTCTAGAAGACGTTTTCTTTAATATATTTGCTCAAGATTCTTGATAACATTTTTGGTTTGAAATTAGTGATTGTATTGTATACAATCATAAAATTATTTCCTTATTTGTCTATAATGATTTCATGAAGAAGAACTTAGACAAGCTCAATCCATTCCAATTATGAAACACTACTCACAATATCATATCCAGTTGACAAAATATTGGACCAAGAAAGTCCTCAATCCACAAAATTCTCAACTGAGAGTCACTCGGTGGGACCCTCGACTGACTACTCTTAGCAAAGAATCTTTGGACCAAAATATTCTACCCATAAGTCCCTCGGTTGAAAAAAAACCTCAACCTAGGCCTCAAATGTTGAAAAAAAATTGAATTCAAACTTTGACCAACTAGCCGTTAAAGAGTCGTTGGAGAAGAGAGTCATTGGGGGCTGGGTAGATGAGTTTTTTTACTGAGTAGGGTTTTGTTTTGCTATAAATAACACCCCAATCCGGCCATTATCTTCACAACTCAAGTGTTCTCTTCTTAATCACCTCTCTAGCATTTCTTAGAGCTATCTTCTAGCAACCTTTATCTCCCTATCATATCTATATCTTGTTCCATCACTCTTTGATCAAGACGGATTCCTCTTCAGCTCATGGTGGTAAGAAGCAAGTTGCTTCAAGGAAGGGATGCATACTTACTCCAGCATTGAGCATCATCAACAACATTCCCTTCAACGACGCTACTGTTGGAGAATGCTACTTGAAGCTTACCTCAAAGACTCCTTTTCCTCGACGGACGGTGGAACTCAACGACTTCATAACTCTTCTTGATCTCTCCAAACTTTTCAAGGTGCAAAAATTAAAGGAATTTCTTATCCCCTCCTTTTGTTTCTGGTCTACCCGAGCCGTAAATGAATTCTAAGCCAACCTAACTAGATACTCCAATGACCCCTATTCCTTCACTTCCATGGTTGATGGTCTATCCTTCCATTTTTTTGAAAATGATATCCTCAAAATGCTAGACATAGATGCTGAAGAATATGGAGAATTTCTAGACCTAACCAATGGCAGTCCCATCTCGAAATTCTCCACCAAAGAAGAAACCATTAGCCTTAGTGATATCAAAAAGGCTATCTTTATTCCTAACACCTCTTTACATGAACATAGGGGAACCTATTATGCCACCTCATTAACCTCTGAGGCTAGGATAGTGAATCTCATAATTACCCATAATATTCATCCTAGAGCTAGTAAAATTGAAATTCCCAAATTTAGAATGTGCCTTATCTATGCAATACTTGAAAGTATTCCTGTGAACTTCATTCACATCATCTTTTCCAACATGTTTGATTTTTTTGGGAACCCACCTTATGTTGATTGTGTTTGCTAAATAATCCAACATTCTCTTGGAAAAAACCTAGAAGACTTACACTACAAATGTGATAGACATACCCAAAGAATCACACATAATATTGTTGATAAAATGGGGATTGACTTTGGGCACAAAAACAACTAGGAGTGAAGGAGAAACATCCACTGAAGCCAATCCTCCACCTCCTACTCCTCCTAGCTATTCCATGGAAAACCTTGCCAATGATGTTTCCTATCTCAAAGGAGACACTTATCAAATTGGGAGACATCTAGACTACTACCACCATGCTATGACCTATCTAAACCAAAGGATGCAAGCTTATATCCTAATGTTCCCACACATATTCTTATGCACAATATCCCAGGAGCATTTAAACCTTCAATCCTTACATACAATACACTCAAGTTCCACCACTACCATGACACGATCTTACCCATACTCAATATTCACCAATGCAACTTCAAGACATTGTTGCTCATTTACGATTTGATTGGGCACCTACATTTCTGGAAGCATATGCTCTCACAAAGACATGTTCACTTGATTGACATACACTTGTCAAGTATTATGGTGATACTCCATTCTATGGGAAGGATCCTAAAGTTGATGCAAACTTGAATTATTTCAAGTGATATTGTTATCTTATGTCGTGAGTAGTAAGATCTATGTAATCACTTTATTCTCAATGAAATTGAGCTTGTTTTGTTTACTTGTTCATGAAAACAAAATCATTGAAAATTTATATTTGTTTTGGATTGTGGCTTTCATTGGACATTTTTGCCACTTTTTTAAAAACTTGTGTGTTCTATTGAGGGGGAGTATTCCATTCAGGGGGGGTAATTTTAAAATAACAATATGTGTATCTTTTTGAAATTACAAAGGGGGATAAATAAAATACAATATTTGCATGAGTTTCATGTTCTCTTGGCTTGAAATTAATTGGTGCTACATTACCTTAAGAGATGGATATCATGTTCCTTATCTCTTTAGGTATATTAGTACACATTTTATGAGAACAAGAAAATCTATTCATCTCAGGTATATCACAAGTATGAAACTCGTCTCATTTCAATTATTTTTCTTATATTTTAGGAATGTTTGTCATCTTCAAAAAGGGGGAGATTGTTGGCTAAATTGAACATTAACATACCCTTTGTTTTTATGATGACAAACATTTCATTCTTGTGGATCTAACGTGCTACTTGATTATTTTAGGGTTCAAGAAAATAAGGAGATCATACTAAGTGGATAATTGAAAATCAATACAAATTGAAGATCAATGCACATAAATGTTTATATTTTCATGATTGTACTCAATGAAAATACTTGTACAAAGATATATTGTCCAAGTACTCAGATATTATGTAAATCAAGCGTTAGATATTCTCTATCCACTGATAACCCTTTGTTAGGACCCCCCTAGAGATAGAGTCATTATCATCCATTAGAACACACATTTAATAGGTGGTTCAAAAACCTAAAATAGGATCACCCTCGGTCGAGAAACTAGTCAACTGAGACACCCTCAGTCGAAGTTTTTGTCAACCAAGAACCACCCCGGTCGAATATACTGAGCATTGGACAAAATCTAACACATTTGTTCTCTAAAACGTGTTTTAGTCGAGAATATGGTCGACCGACTCAACCTTGATCCAAAGCATATGACTGTTAGACCAAGTAGTTGGGAGTTGGAAATAGATGTTGGTACAAATTTGCATTTAAACCAGGCTCAGTCGAAGAAAAGCTAGATCAAGACATGGTCAGTCAACAAATTTGTCGATCGGCCAAGGTTCTTGATTGTTCTTTCAAGCTCGAACAAATTAGCCATTGCTAGCCAACTAATTTCTACCTAATGACTAGTTAAGTACTAAAAACACTCCAGAAACTCCCTAAAATGTCCCTAAATACTTTCAAACCATTCCTATAAATAGGAGAGGCCTTAGGACACCTAAAACACATAAGCTACACTTGAGAATCCATTTTAGTGAGCAACAAAGTTGAGCAACACTTGCCATATTGTTCTTTAAGCTCCAAGTTTGTGTCCTATAGCCATAGCCTCATAGCCACCATACAAGAAGCGTCCATCCTAAGTGGTTTGAGATGTGTAACACTTTATAAAGGAAGCACAATACTCCATTGGTGTACTTCCTTTCTTCCAGTCTCCATTCACATGTTATGCTACTTGTGCTCCTAGGCGACTCCAAGTTGTGGAGGCTGCCTGAGGGAGCTTGATTGGAGCTACTTTTAGGTGGTGAAGGCTTCTCCAAGGTATGCTTAAGGTTACTTTTAGAAGGCTTCTTCAAAGGAGATTAGATATACTTATAGGTGAAGGCTATCTCAAGGTGGTGGAGCTACTTCAAGGAGGTGAAGGTTGCTCTAAGGGCTTGAGGTTACTTCAAGTAGGCTTTTTGAAGAAGGTTGAGGATACTTCTAGATGAAGGCTACTTCAAGGAAGGTGATTACATTTTGTTGTAACATCCTTGAGAGTTAAATAAAATAAATCACTTTCAAAATCCAAATAGGAGACAATTTGGGTAGTGGACTGACAACCTTTGATTCAAAGGTTGGAACCACTCTACATCGAAGTGTCTTCCTTGTTTCCTCCTCCTTTGGTTTGAGTTTTTAATTTAATTTTAAAATACAAAAATCTCTATTTCCCCCTCTAGATCTTTCAAGGTGGGCTTTGCTATTCAAAAGAGGTTGGCATCTGTCTGTCTTTTTCTTATTGTAAATAAACTCATGTAACTATTCAATTTAGGCTCCTATTGGTTTGGTGTAAGTCATAAATTTCGTGGAACTCATTTTCTAGGAACTCTAGTTCAGTTTTTGGAACTAAAGTTCCCTTCACTTCCATGTGATTGGTTTGTTGTAAGTGTAACTATTGAAATTATTAGAAACATTGTTAATTTTTATTGTGCAATATAAATAAAGAAGGATGACAAAGACATAAAAAATCATATCCGTAAAAAATCATTATATTTTTAAATCATAATAACCTCAACAAGTGGTTATGGTGCAAATGTCGCTCCTTTAAAAAATATTTTATTGCTACAACTAATCTTAATAAAAATATTATGATTAAGATCACATCACAATATTTTTATTTCACTTTGTGTGTAAAAAGTATTGTAATAAAATCCACATTTCATGTGCTTGTAAATATAATTTTGGTTCATCATTGTTCAACACATTGTAGAATATTAATTTGGACATTTTTGTGGAGAATTTTTATTATATTATTCATACATGGACATAGTTAATTATCAAATTCCACATCATATTATTTAAATTTAAATAATAAAATATGATCAACTAATGACATTGTTTTCACATGGTGCGGTGTGTATTTTTTCATGATGTTTGTATTTTTTTATTTTGTAAATTGAAATGACAATGATAGTTATAGTGTAAAATATTTTACATAGTGTGATTATAGTGTATGCTATTTTTTCATATTATGTTATGGTTTTATCAATGAACTATATCCACATCGCTAATATTTCTAGTCATATATATTTTACATGTGCCATTTATGACAAATCAAGAACATAATTATATAAGAATTATTGTTAGTTGTCCGAAAACTCATTTTCCACTTTTTTAAGAGGGAACTTAGGAATGTCATTTTTTATGTAAATTCATAACTCACCGGAAGTGCCAAAACTCAAGTTTCAACACTTACTTTAAACCAATCATACAAAATTACTTTAGGAACTCCAGTTCATAGGTTTTTTAGACTTGTTATGACAAATCAATCAGAGCCTTATAATAAACAAATAATATCCCTATTCTCAAAATGGTTTAACATAAAAAGTTTAAAAGAAGGACTAAATCAGAACTAAGATTTATAGTCTTTCTCGAATTAGGACTAAATTGGTTTAGAATATGAAATTACATATCATGAATGGACCTCATTAGTTTGTTTCTACCAAACAGAATGGAATTAGATCATGACTGAGTTGGTCTAGATTACACCCACGTATCGCTTAGGTGCCAGAAGAAGACATGCCTAGATTCGGACATGATCCTATCCCGAATAGGCGCTCGCGACAACCCAATCCGACCATGTTATTACCCAGGTCTGGTCTATATAATTTATAGGAATGGTTTGTTTTAGGTGTAGCTTGTGTGTTTTAGGTGTCCTAACCCAGGTTCAGTCATAATATCAAGCGTAGCTTGTGTGTTTTAGGTGTCTAAAGGCCTCTCCAATATATATGAATGGTTTGCAAGTGTTTAGGGACGTTTTAGGGAGTTTCTAGAGTGTTCTTAGTGCTTAACTAGTTGTTAGGTAGAAATTAGTTGGCTAGTAATGACTAATTTGTTTGAGCTTGAAAGAACAATCCAGAACCTTGTGCGATCGACAAATTTTTCAACTAACCATGTCTTTGTCTAACTTTTCTTTGATTGAGCCAGGGTTGAATGCAAATATGTACCAATGTCTATTTCCAACTCCCAACTCCCAACTACTTGGTCTAATGATCATATGCTTTGGACCGAGGTTGAGTCGGTCGACCATATTCTCGATCGAAACACCTTTTAGAGCACAAATGTGTAAGATTTTGACCAATGCTAAATATGTTCGATCGAGGTGGTTCTTGATTGACAAAAAATTTGACGAAGGGTGTCTCGGTCTATTGGTATGTATGCCCATAGAGCAATTCATATGATGATTGTAATGGGATACTTTGTAAATGATTTGAATGATAATAAAGGCAATTTCCGATCTATATGTTTAAACTATTTCTGAGATGATGGTGTAACATGATAGATGTCTAAATAATTGTTTTACTCAATGATGTATGCTTTTGGGTTGAGGACCTGAATGATGAGATCATACGGATGTTAAGAGTATTCATTCTTGTTTAGTCCCTAGTCGGTTGTTATTGTGGAAATAACCATAGACATCAATAACACTGAAGACTAGCTTGTGTGTTGGTTGATGACAAAATCTCATTAGTCATGATATAGTGATATCAAACCAAGCACATAGGTACTTGTTAGAGAACAAGGTACCGGACAGACCCATCGTGAGAGTGACACATGGAACCATGACTTGGTAGTCACAGTCAGCTCTTACAGTGATGGTGGTGAGTGTAATTCTTAGACTTGAAATCACTACACTCAACACATGTCGTTGGGTACACTTTGACATCATCAAACGCAGTCCTGAAACATGGGTTGTTATAAAGGTGATGATTGGGTGGCTTTGACACATGGGGCTTTTGAGGGGTGAGTGATAGATATGGGATTTGTCCCTCCATAGGGAGTTTGATGTCCTTGGCCACTTGATGAGTAGGATTGAGAAAGGCATGCGCATGTACGTGTGAATCAATATGTAATATTGATGTCACACACATCTCACCCAGTCTGCTCTGAGATCAAGGAAATGAATGAATGTTGATAGGATGACTGTTCCATGCCTCGAGTTCATTCAGGATATCAGTGACAAAGGAATTATACATTCACTATAACACCATTCACGGATTGTAGGATTGAAAGTTGTTCTCCAACTTTCTATTTCACTTAGGTAGCACTGATGTGTGACTAGGCACCTCTCTTTGCTTGTGAAGTCATAAATGTTATGGACTTTCATTGCCAACGTGAAATGGACCTACAGGGTCACATACATAGGATTTAACCTGGAATAGGAGTTTGTCCAAAAAAAATGTTTAGATTGATTACTAAAGGAGTTTAGTAGTTCAATTAAACACTCAATTAATCGATAGCTTAATTTCATAGTGTTCAAGGTGTTGTACTTATTGATTAGAGTATCGGATTGATTGAAACCGCAATTGACTGATTTTGCACAATCTGTACTCCCAACCGATCGGCTCATGTGATGAACCGATCAGCTGAGCTTGGTGAACCGATCGGCTCAACTGGTGAGTCTGTCGGCTCATGGACAGGGTGAACGATTGCTTCAAGTGTTGAAATGATCAGTTCAACTGTTGCAATCGGGCAAGTTGGGAAAGTAAGATTGGTGAGAAATTTCTTTTCATTTCACTTGCCCAATTTGATTGGAACAAGGATTGGTATTCGATACCAATTGGAAACAAAAGAAGGAAAGTCAATGGGGAACTGATCAGGACCACGAGCGACCGGTTCCGAAGTGAACCGACCGGTTCATGGGTCCCAACCGATCGGTTGAGGTGTCAACCGACCGGCTCAGATCCCCAACCGACCATTTCAGTTGTAAAATGATCGGTTCAGGTTGCGAGTTGGTTATTTTTTTGGAAAATCTCAAACCCTTCTACTCCTGCTTTAGTCCCGCATTTCCCGGGATAGAGAACCCTGTCCTATGACCCTCCTATATATAGGGGTATTGGGGGCTTCTCAAAGAACAACCCAGTGCAACCAGTTGCTCTGTGAAGTTGTCGTTCTCTCTGGTTTTGGTAACCAAGAGAGAGCCTGAGCAAGTGCTACCCGAAAAGGGAGGCACAACAAGGGAAAGACAACTGCAGAAAGCGACTGGTGGCAGGAGAGTGTGTTGGCGACTAGTACGCCAACAGGAGGGTGCGACTCCTTCCGATTCCTTATGGGACAAGGAGATCGGGGTTCCAGGCAGTCCGTGTGGACAACTGCAGAGGCGGGAGACCTCTGTCGCTCGGAGGACAACTGTCAATCCCGATAGTCCCGGTGAGACCAGGAGTCTTCAGTCCCAATGCAACCATGAGCTGCACAGACACCATCCAAGACCGGAGGTGAAGACCGTGCAAGGTGCGAGGTACTGTCACCGAGCAAGCCTCGGGACAAGGTATGAATTCACAAACCATCTTTCCTATTGTATAGACGTTGACACGATTCCTTTTGTTCTGGGTTTTGGGAGAAATTTTTTTGTTTCTGTTGCTTCTCTGCCTCCCCTAAAACCCAACAGTGGTATCAGAGTCACGTCAACTGCTCTATATTTTAGGATTATTGATATGATCAATTTTGGTTTGTCGCCTTTATTTATTGCATATGATGCGAATAAAATTGGCTTTATGCATGTCCAATCCACAAATCCCAAATATACATATATGATATGTAATATTAATGCACTCGATACGCGTCGCCCTTAAATGAGTTTTGTGGTGGATGTGTAGCATGGTTATGGCCTATAACCCCTATATCTGTGTGTGGTTGTATGTGGTTTCTTGCATCTCAGTCTGCGCACCGATTCCCTTTTCTCCTATTCCTAATGTAACTCGAAATAATTCGAGATTTCTTTTCCCACCTTTGCTCCCCCCGAATGTAACTTGGGGTTTCACAATTCAATTGTAAATAGGATAGATTTTATTTCCTGTTATGTCAAAGAACGGCGGACAACCTGAGACGATCGGTTCAAGGCGTGAACTGATCGGTTGGTGATCCAGACGACCAGTTCGAGGAGTGAGACGAGCGGGTGGCGACCTGATGAGATGCACGATGACCGGTGAACCGATCGGCTGGAGGCGCCAGTCGATCGGTTGGTGGCACCCGAACAACCATCTTGATGGCGAGCCGATCAGTCATGGAGATGAGCTGATCAAACCCAGAAAGGCAGGCACAGATTTCATCTTGTACAGGTTGCATGTGATGTAGACCTAGATGACCGTGATTCCTCTTGGCTCGAGGAATCATAATAGGATGGCCATAATCATTGCTTTTATCGTTTCGCATTTTTCTGTGGGATATAGCATGTATATGATACGTACTATATATTGTGGTGATTGGATATGTATATGTATATAAAAACCAAATCCCTCATTAAAATATTAAGTCTTATACGCCTTCCATTAGCGACACACATGGCAAACTCGATCGACCAAGCGTAGGTTACGCCAAATCGTGGTGCGCCGTCTATCTTGTGGAAGTGTGAAGGGTCGACATGCAGGTTCTGCCAAAGTAGGGTGCATGTTTACCATGTCGGCTTTTGGGATAGACTTCACTGGTGATTCTTAGAGCGTCTAAGCCCAGAGGCATGGAATGTTCATGGCAAGGTGTTGCACATGTTCATTCATTAAGAGTTGCATATGATGCAATTGGCATGATGGCCTACCTAAATAGTCAAGATTATGGGCGATCAGCCAAAGCTGACTCATGACTTGATGAAATATGGATCTTGACCCACTAGAAGATTGTACACTGCAATCTTCCGAATTGATGGTGAGGGCTATCAATTTGAGTCAAAATAGTGGGAGCGGTAATTAATTAAAGGACTAATTAACTATCGTCAAATTTTATTCAAATCAAATCAAAAGGAGTTTTGACAAAATGCAATTTTCTCTTGTAGAATGGAAAAAGAATCATCTTTTAAAATGGGAAAATTAATTGAGAACAAATTCCATAACTGGTTGAGGACTGTGAGAAGTGTTCTACATAATCCAGATATACCAGGAGCCTTTGAATCCACTCTATGTACACTTAATGCATTGGTGAAGAAGAAAGAAAGTTCATTGATAGAGATCAATGGAACAAAAGGTAAGGGAGAGAAGGGTTCTCTCGCCAAACCAATTTCTTCTACATGGAGAGGATGGAAGGAATGATGGAAGAAGAAGTCGGAGATAGAGATCTCTACTTCTGGTGTATACGTGATAGAGATTAACTTTACTACTTCTTCGTCATGGGTACTTGATACCGGATGTGGATCTCACATTTGTTCAAATGTGAAGGATCTTAAGAGAAGTAGGCCTCTAGGGAAAGGTGAGGTTGAACTATGTGTTGCTAATGGGGCAAGAGTTGTCGCCAGTGCCGTAGGAACCTATGAGTTAACTCTACCTAGTAGGCTAATAATAGAGTTGAAGAACTGCTATTATGTACCTGCCATAAATAGGAATATCATTTCCGTCTCTTGTTTGGACAAGGATGGATTTGAATTCTTATTAAGAATAGAAATTGTTCCATTTCTAAAGATGGGATCTTTTATGGCAGTGCCCCAATGTCTTATGGTCTATACTTGATAGATTTGGAGACAAATGTATACAACGTAAACACCAAAAAGCAAAAACTCAACGACTCAAACAAAACATATCTTTGGCATTGTCGTCTAGGGCACATAAATGAGAAGCGCATTTCTAGACTCCATAAAGATGGTTATCTAGACTCTTTTGATTATGAATCAATAGAGACATGTGAATCTTGTTTATTGGGCAAGATGACCAAGACTCCCTTTTCAGGTAAAGGTGAGAGAGCTAGTGATCTATTAGGACTCATACATACTGATGTATGTGGGCCTTTTAGAACTAATGTCAGAGGTGGGTATCAGTACTTCATTACCTTTACTGATGACTTCAGTAGGTATGGCTATGTGTACCTGATGAAACATAAGTCAGAAACCCTTGAAAGGTTCAAGGATTTCATGAATGAAGTACAGAACCAAATTGGTAAAAGTATTAAGGCACTTTGATCCGATCAAGGTGGAGAATACTTAAGCCAGGAGTTTGAGGACCTTCTGTGAGCCCGTGGTATTGTATCACAATGGACTCCGCCTGGAACACCATAACATAATGGTGTGTCTGAAAGAAGGAATCGCACATTGTTGGATATGGTGCGATCAATGATGAGTTTTGCTGATCTTCCAGTTTCTTTCTGGGGTTATGCTCTTGAAACCTCCGCGTTTACACTTAACCGAGTACCATCTAAATCGGTTCAAAAGACACCATATGAGATATGGACCGGGAAGCGTCCCAATTTGTCTTTTATGAAGATTTGGGGTTGTGAGGCTTACGTTAGGAAAATGTTTCCTGATAAGCTTGGACCCAAATCTGATAAATGTTATTTTGTTGGATATCCCAAGGAGACCAAGGGATATTATCTATACCACCCTACTGACAACAAAGTGTTTGTTGCCAGGGATGTTGTATTCCTAGAGAAGGAATTTATTTCCAAAGGAAATAGTGGGAGGAAAATAGAGCTTGAAGAGGTTCAAGCCCAACAAGAAAACATTGAACTGATAGATGTACGAGAGGAATATGGAGATTCACAAGGTGTTGTGGAATCTCATTCTCCTCAGGTAACACAAGGACCTCATAGATCTAGTAGGACCCACCTTGAACCTGAGAGGTTTGGATACCTTGTGACTCGGGAAGGTGGTGAGTTGATCATAGATGATGATCCAACTACCTACGTAGAGGCTATGGAGGGACCAAAATCTGAGAAATGGTTTGAAGCTATGAGATTAGAGATGGAATCCATGTACTCCAACAAAGTATGGACTTTGGTGGAACCACCCGAAGGGGTAAAACCCATAGGGTGCAAGTGGGTCTTTAAGAAAAAGACCAACATGGATGGCAATGTGCAAACTTATAAAGCCAGATTGGTTGCGAAGGGATTTTGACAAGTTCAAGGTGTTGACTATGACGAAACCTTTTCTCCAGTTTCCATGATTAAGTCCATCAGAATCATGCTTGCTATTACAGCTTATTATGACTACGAGATTTGGCAGTTGGATGTTAAAACCGCATTCCTTAATGGGAATATAAATGAGGATGTGTACATGACACAGCCTGAAGGTTTGTAGATCCAAAGAATGCCAATAAAGTCTGTAAGCTGCAAAGGTCAATCTATGGATTGAAGCAAGCATCTCGGAGTTGGAATCTTCGATTTGATGAGGAAGTCAAAGTGTTTGGCTTTATTCAAAATGAAGATGAACCTTGTGTGTACAAGAAGGTTAGTGGGAGCTCGACCACATTCCTCATATTGTATGTGGATGACATACTTTTGATGGGCAATGATGTCTTAGCCTTAGAGAAGGTAAAGACTTGGCTTGGGAATACTTTCTTAATGAAGGACTTAGGAGAAGCACCCTACATACTAGGAATTAAGATCTATAGAGATAGATCTAGAAGGCTTCTCAGACTAAGTCAAAGCACGTACATTGACAAAGTGTTGAAGCAGTTCAGCATGGAGAACTCAAAGAGAGGAAACATCCCCATGCTACATGGAGTCACCATCTCTAGAGCTCAATGTCCCCAATCTTGTGAAGAGAGGGAGCGTATGAATGGGATCCCATATGCATCAGCCATTGGATCCATCATGTACGCTATGTTGTGCACACGCCTAGATGTCTCGTATGCTCTCAGCATGACGAGAAGGTACCAGTCAGATCCCGGGGATGCTCACTGGACAGCCGTGAAGAACATCCTCAAGTACTTGCGAAGGACTAAGGATCAATTTCTTGTTTACGACGGTGAGGAAGAGCTGGTTGTAAAGGGTTACACCGATACAAGCTTCCAAACTGATAAATATGATTACAGATCGCAATCAGGATTTGTATTTTGTCTTAATAATGGAGTTGTGAGCTGGAAGAGTTCCAAGCAAGAAACAGTTGCTGATTCTACTACATAGGTCGAGTATATTACTGCTTCACATGCAGCAAAGGAGGTTGTGTGGATCAGGAAGTTCATTTCTGAACTTGGTGTAGTTCCCAGTAGTTGTGATGCAATTGAGCTTTATTGTGACAATAATGGAGCTATTGCACAAGCTAAGGAACCCAGATCACATCAGCGGTCCAAGCACATACTGCAGTGCTTCCATCTCATACGAGAGATCATACAGTGAGGAGATGTGAAGATTTGCAAAGTACCAACTGAAGACAACATAGTTGATCCACTAACTAAGGCCCTTTCTCCGCAGAAGCATGATGGTCATGCTAGGTCACAAGGACTAAGGTTTCTTGGTGACTGGCTCTAAGTGCAAGTGGGAGTATGTTGGTATGTATGCCCATAGAGCAAGTCATATGATGATTGTAATGGGATACTTTGTAAATGATTTGAATGATAATAAAGGCAATTTCCGGTCTATATGTTTAAACTATTTCTGAGATGATGGTGTAACATGATAGATATCTAAATAATTGTTTTACTCAATGACGTATGCTTTTGGGTTGAGGACCTGAACGATGAGATCATACGGATGTTAAGAGTATTCATTCTTGTTTAGTCCCTAGTCGGTTGTTATTGTGGAAATAACCATAGACATCAATAACACTGAAGACTAGCTTGTGTGTTGGTTGATGACAAAATCTCATTAGTCATGATATAGTGATATCAAACCAAGCACATAGGTACTTGTTAGAGAACAAGGTACCGGACAGACCCACCGTGAGAGTGACACATGGAACCATGACTTGGTAGTCACAGTCAACTCTTACAGTGATGGTGGTGAGTGTGATTCTTAGACCTGAAATCACTACACTCAACACATGTCGTTGGGTACACTTTGACATCATGAAACGCAGTCCTAAAACATGGGTTGTTATAAAGGTGATGATTGGGTGGCTTTGATACATGGGGCTTTTGAGGGGTGAGTGATAGATATGGGATTTGTCCCTCCTTAGGGAGTTTGATGTCCTTGGCCACTTGATGAGTAGGATTGAGAAAGGCATGTGCATGCACATGTGAATCAATATGTGATATTGATGTCACACACATCTCACCCAGTCTGCTCTGAGATCAAGGAAATGAATGAATGTTGATAGGATGATTGTTCCATGCCTCGAGTTCATTTAGGATATCAGTGACAAAGGAATTATACATTCACTGTAACACCATTCACGGATTGTAGGATTAAAAGTTGTTCTCCGACTTTCTATTTCACTTGGGTAGCATTGATGTGTGACTAGGCACCGCTCTTTGCTTGTGAAGTCATAAATGTTATGGACTTTCACTGCCAATGTGAAATGGACCTGCAGGGTCACACACATAGGATTTAACCTGGAAAAGGAGTTTGTCCACAAACAATGTTTAGATTGATTACTAAAGGAGTTTAGTAGTTCAATTAAACACTCAATTAATTGATAGCTCAATATCATAGTGTTCAAGGTGTTGGACTGATTGATTAGAGTATCGGATTGATTGAAACCGCAATTGACTGATTCTGCACAATCTGTACTCCCAACCAATCGGCTCATGTGATGAACCGATCGGCTGAGCTTGGTGAACCGATCGGCTTAACTGGTGAGTCGATCGGCTCATGGACAGGGTGAACAATTGCTTCAAGTGTTGAAACGATCGGTTCAACTATTGCAACCGGGCAAGTTGGGAAAGTAAGATTGGTGAGAAATGTCTTTTCGTTTCACTTGCCCAATTTGATTGGAACAAGGATTGGTATTCGATACCAATTGGAAACAAAAGAAGGAAAGTCAATCGGGAACTGATCAGGACCACGAACCGACCGGTTCATGGGTCCCAACCGATCGGTTGAGGTGTCAACCGAGCGGCTCAGATCCCCAACCGATCGTTTCAGTTGTGAAACGATCAGTTCAGGTTGTGAGTTGGTTGTTTTTGTGGAAAATCTCAAACCCTTCTACTCCTGCTTTAGTCCCGCATTGCCCGGGATAGAGAACCCTGTCCCATGACCCTCCTATATATAGGGGTATTGGGGGCTTCTCAAAGTACAACCCAGTGCAACTAGTTGCTCTGTGAAGTTGTCGTTCTCTCTAGTTTTGGTAACCAAGAGAGAGCCCGAGCAAGTGCTACCCGAAAAGGGAGGCACAACAAGGGAAAGACAACTGCAGAAAGCGACTGGTGGCAGGAGAGTGTGTTGGCGACTAGTACGCCAACAGGAGGGTGTGACTCCTTCTGATTCCTTGTGGGACAAGGAGATCGGAGTTCCAGGCAGTCTGTGTGGACAACTGCAGAGGCGGGAGACCTCTGTCGCTCGGAGGACAACTATCAATCCCGACAGTCTCGGTGAGACCAGGAGTCTTCAGTCCTGATGCGACCAGGAGCTACACAGACACCGTCCAAGATCGGAGGTGAAGACCGCACAAGGCGTGAGGTATTGTCGTCGAGCAAGCCTCAGGATAAGGTATGAATTCACATACCATCTTTCCTATTGTATAGACGTTAACGTGATTCCTTTTGTTCTGGGTTTTGGGAGAAATTTTTTTGTTTCCGCTGCTTCTCTGCCTCCACTAAAACCCAACACGGTCGACTAGTTTCTTGACCGAGGGTGTTCCTATTTTAGGTTTTTGAATCACCTATTAAATGTGTGTTCTAAGGGATGATAATGACTCTATCTCTAGGGGGATCCTAACTAAGGGTTATGAGTGGATAAAGAATATCTAACACTTGATTTACATAATGTCTAAGTATTTTTACCTTATATCTTTGTACAAGTATTTACATTGAGTACAATCATGAAAATATAAACATTTAAGCATATTGATCTTCAATTATCCACTTAGCATGATCTCTTTATTTTCTTGAACCCTAAAATACTCAAGTAGTACGTTAGATCCACAAGAATGAAATACTTGTCATCACCAAAACAAAGTGTATGTTAATGTCTGATTTAGCCAGCAATCTCCCCCTTTTGAAGATGACAAACATTCCTTAAACATAAGCAAAATAATTTATATGAAATGAGTTTCATACCAGTGATATACTTGAGATTAATATATTTTCTTGTTCTCATAAAATGTGTACTAATATACCTAAAGATATATGGAACATGATATTCATCTCTTAAGGTAATGTAGAACCAATTACTGTCAAGCCAAGAGAACATGAAACTCGTGCAAATATTGTATATTATTTGTCCCCCTTTGTCATTTCAAAAAGATAGACATGTTATTATTTTAAACTTACTCCCCCTGAATGGAATACTACCCCTCAATAGAATACACAATTTTTAAAAACAAAGTGATGAAAATGTCCAATGAAAGCCACGATCCAAAACAAATATAAATTTTCAATGATTTTTCTTTCATGAACAAGTGAACAAAACAAGCTCAATTTCATTGAGAATAAAGTTATTACATAGATCTTACTACTCACGACATAAGATAAAAATATCACTTCAAAGAATTCAATATTTCATCAACTTCAAGATCTTTTCCATAGAATGAAGTATCACCATTGTACTTGACAAGTGTCTTCCAGTCAAGTTCACATGTCTTTGTGAGAGCATACGCTTCCATAAATGTAGGTGCCAGATCAAATAAAAAATGAGCAGCTATGTCTTGAAGTTGCATTGGTGAATATTGAGTATGGGTAAGATCATGTGATGGTGGTGGTGGAACTTGAGTGTTTGATTTAAGGATTAAAGGGATAGATGCTCTCGAGATATTGTGCATAAGGATATGTGTGGGATCATTAGGAGATAAGGCTTGCATCCTTTGGTTTAGGTAGGTCATAGCATGGTGGTTGTAGTCTAGATGTCTCCCAATTTGATAAGTGGCTTCTTTGAGATGGGAAACATCATTGGCAAGGTTTTCTATGGAATAGCTAGGAGGAGTAGGAGGTGGAGGATTGGCTTCATTGGATGTTTCTCCTTCAGTCCTAGATGTTTTGTGTCCAAAGTCAATCCATATTTCATCAATAGTGTTGTGTGTGATTCTTTGGGGATGTCTATCACATTTTTAGCGTAAGTCTTCTAGGTTTTTTCCAAGAGAATGTTGGATTATTTGGCAAACACAACCAACATAAGGTGGGTTCCCAAAAAAATCAAACATGTTGGAAAGGATGATGTGAATGAAGTTCACATGAATACTTTCAAGTATTGCATAGATAAGGCACATTCTAAATTTGAGAATTTCAATTTTATTGGCTCTAGTGTGAATAGTATGGGTAATAATGAGATTCAATATCCTAGCCTCAGGGGTTAAGGAGATGGCATAATAGGTTCCCCTATGTTCATGTGAAGAGGTGTTATGAATAAAGATAACCTTTTTGATATCACTAAGGCTAATGGTTTCTTCTTTGATGGAGAATTTTGAGATAGGATTGCCATTTTTTAGATCTAGAAATTCTTCATATTCTTCAACATCTATGTCTAACATTTTGAGGATATCATTTTCAAAAAATGGAAGGATAGATCATCAACCATGAAAGTGAAGGAATAGGGGTCATTCGAGTGTCTAGTTAGGTTGGTATAGAATTCATTTACAGCTTGGGTAGACCAGAAAGGAAAGGAGGGGATAAGAAATTCCTTCAATTTTTACACCTTGAAAAGTTCGGAGAGATCAAGAAGAGTGATGAAGTTGTTGAGTTTCACAGGATGTCAAGGAAGAGGAGTCTTTGAGTAAGCTTCAAGTAGCATTCTCCAACAGTGGCGTCATTGAAGGGGATGTCATTGATGATGTTGAATGATGGAGTAAGTGTGTGTCCCTTCCTTGAAGCAACTTTCTTCTTGCCACCATGAGATGAAGAGGAAGCCATCTTAATTCAAGTGTGATGGAAGAAGATGTAGATATGATAGGGGGATGAAGGTTGCTAGAAGACAGCTCTAAGAAATTCTAGAGAGGTGATGGAGAGAGAACAATTGAGTTATGAAGAGAATGGTCGGATTGGGGTGCTATTTATACCAAAATAGAACCCTACTCGGTTGAAAAACTCATCGATTGAGCCCTCAACGACTCTCTTCTCCAACAAATCTTTCACGACTAGTTGGTCGATGTTTGAATTCAATTTTTTTTACAACGGTCGAGGCCTCGATCGAGGGTTTTTTTGACCGAGGGACTTATGGGTAAAATATTTTTGTCCAAAGATTCTCTACTAAGAGTATTCGGTCTATGGTCCCACTGAGTGACTCTCAGTTGAGAAGTTTGTCAACCAAGGACTCTATCAGTCCAATATTTTGTCAGCCGAGTATGATACTATGAGTAGTGTTTCATAATTTGAATGAATTGAGCTTTTCAAAGTACTTGTTCATGAAATGATTATAGATAAATAAGGAAACAATTTTATGACTATATACAATACAATCACTTTGTTTGGAGTACGAACAATACAATACAATCACTTTAATTTCAAACTAAAATGTTATCAAGAATCTTGACCAAATATATCAAAGAAAACATCTTCTAGAGGGGTAATAAGTAACTTCTTTCTAACATATTGAAGTTGATCTAAAGGAAGCAGTTTGGTAAAAAATATCAACCAATTGTTCCTTTGTATCAACGTGATGGAGAGAGATATTATTATTGGCAATATGATCTCTCAAAAAATGATGTCTAGTCTCAATGTGCTTGATACGACTGTGTAGAACATGATTATGAGCCAAGTTTATAGCACTCGTATTATCACTAAAAATTGGTGTGGAGGAAAATGCAAAACCATAATCATTCAAAACTTGTTTCATATAAAGCACTTGATCACAACATGAGCCTGTAACAACAAATTGAGCTTCAATGGTAGATAAGGCAACTATATTTTGTTTCTTACTAAACCAAGATACTAAGGATCTTCCCAGCAAGAAACAACCACCACTTGTGCTTTTTCGATTAAGACAACAACCAATGTAATCTATATCAATGTAAGCTTTAAAATCAAACGATTGACCTATAGGATACCACAAACCATAATTTATAGTTCCGAAAAGATATCTTAAAATTCTTTTGATGGCTTGAAAATGAGAATGTATGGATTTTGATCGAAATCTAGTGCAAAGTCTAACAGAAAACATAATATCTGGTCTAGATGCAGTCAAGTATAGCAAGCTACCAATCATAACCCTATATGAGAAATCATCAATGGGTTCACCATCATCATCCATGTCAATTTTAGGAGAAGTGGCTATTGGTGTAGTAGAATGTTTGTAATTTTCCATATTAAATCATTTTAAGAGTTCCTTAGTGTATTTCTCTTAGCTTATAAAAATTCTAGCAGGCGTTTGTTTATTTGAAAACTAAGAAAAAAAATATTAATTCACCCATAAGATTCATATCAAGTTCCTTTTGCATGATATCACTGAATATATTTAGATTTATACATATACATATTTATATCATAAATATATATATGATATGTATATTTTGTAAGATACATTTGACAACAAAGTTTCTAAATCAGATTTGATGTACATTACGTTTACTTAGTTATATCATATTAGTAACATTAAAAAATTAACCGCTAGAGTACATTTAAGTTATTCAAGTTATGTGCACCTATTTTATAATTAGCATATTTCAATAATGTACATTTAAGTTAAATATCGATGCATCATTTACATTATGTGTCTTTCGAGAATCACCTCAATTGGACAAGTATAGTGCATTCATTGGAATAAAATATCCAATTTTGAATCAATGGAAAGTTGATAGCTTTCATATTGGATATTTTTTAGTTATATTTTATAATAGATGCATATCGTGATTTGTAAATATTACCTGATCTAGACTATACTCTTTATTTAATTATATTTTATATACAATTTTTAGATTTATGGATGATACATATATTTACATGTTACAAGTAATATAGGAGTCCAAAATAGTATTAGTAATATGATTTTACATGTATGCATGAAAACGTCATCATTTTCATATGTTATTTGGGACAACCTGACCCACAACACAACTCTATTACATGTTTCGAGCATGAATTAAGGTTTGTAGACATTATCGACACCCAAACCTTCCCTAAACATGTTTAACAATATGAGTTTAGGTATGGAACTGGAAAAACCTGACATGACTCAACATGATACTCATCTAATAAAAACCTTGTGATTTTAGAAATGAGATTTCTATTTGGTTGTGATTTTCCAATTAATCTGTCACGTTATGGCTTTCATATTAAAAATGTATATATTTTTATATTCCATAACCATATAGGTGGTTGCATGTGTCTGTTATTTCAAGAACTTACCTTCCGTAAGGACATGTGGTTTTCATCATTACTAGGAAACACACATGTGCTAATGTGAAATTTAATGTTACTTAAATTTTGTTTGAAAATTTGATTGACATTAATTAGGTAATAATTAAATCAAGATTGAAATTGTATTCTTATACTAAATCTTGTTTAAAGTTTAAGTTTTGATGTGAGGGTATTAGCAAATTGTATTTGAATATATGATGCTTGATTAACCCTGATTGTATGATTAAAGGGAAAACAGTCTATAATTTTTCATAAAAGAAGTGTTACTCATGGTTTTTTCTCCCTCCATTATGCATCATTGTTGATGCAAAGTAAGAATATCAACTTCAAACACACAACTATAAGGTAGATACTAATTCACCATCATAATAGTATTATTTAAATGCTTACTACCATATGACATTTTTTAGGGATTAAGAGATACATTCCCTCCCCCTCTCCCATGCTCATGATGGAGGCCGAATGTTTGGGAGGGTGGTAAACCAAGGTGATAGCTGGGATTCAAACTCAAGTCCCTTTGTTAGGGGACACCGTGCTTGACCACTTGAGCCACTCCTTGTCAGCCATATGACATTTTTTACATTACACTTGAAATTGTGAACTACCGTGCTAACATATAGGCTAGGTTGACCCTAAATCTAAACAACATAATTACAACTTGATATAGTGAGGGTTGGTATCATTCTCAAACACCAACATATTCTACACTAATGGTCAACAACAACATACTATGAGGGGATCAACATGAGTAGAAGGATATGCAATAACACATATAAATGAATTTATTATCCGACAATGACCTCTTGTGGGAGTAAAAAGTATATGTTAGGATATTAAAAAAATTGGAAAGAAAAAAATTAGTTTGGAATGATGAGTATTTTCAATGATATATCTGTTCTTCATCATTGATAGAAATTGTATTGCAAATCTTGTTAGGATTAATGCTAGTATAATCAACAGAACTACCAAGCTTTTAAAAAAAGTAAATAATAAATACATAGTAAATCTTCTAGACAGAGTAAGAGACAAGTTTACAATGTTAAAAATGTCTAAAGAATTGCTTTAACACATAAGGGGGAAATTCTTGCATTTTCAAGGCCTTGGAGATACAATCATTATGAAAAAGTAATGTTAGGACACAATCGATGATAAAGATAATTCCTTTGAAACAATTATTCTTTTGTTGACATGCAATCTTTCCCTATACTAAACATATCATGCAGACTCCTAGCTCAGTTGCTTTTATTGTATTGAATTGCCTCATCATTCATTTACACTAGAAATCACGTTGCATCTACTTCCGTCCTAGACAAGGGTTGTCTTTGATCCAAAAGAATAGAGTCCCCATTCATATGATGTGTTCTTGATAAGGATCACTACCTCACCTAGACTTGTAAAGAACATCTCATGAAGCATCATCCATGGATCATTATATATTACAATAACAACTTATATATTAAAGCATTACAAGAAAGCTAATAAAAATAAATGGTAAAATCGATACACATTAATCAAATAATAAGTATTTTCTTTTATAGACAAGGTTCCATAGAACACAAAGAAGGAAAAAATGAAAGTGCACATGGTTCATTTTGAATATTACCAACAGCAAACTCACCATAGATTGAAATGACTCAAATTTATTAATGATGTTAATTGATGGAAGTGATATGGATGATAGACTACTAATTTGTCTTTTCTTAATTTTCCTCCATTGTATAAATAGATAATGGTTGGTGTCACTTTGTTTTCCTGAGATTTAACTTGTGTTGAGTCAGTACTTGTTGAGGCTGTAGTAAAATCCCCAATTGAAGTCCAAGCCCCACGAGCACAACCAACTTGCGCCAGCTGAACTGATCAGTTCACACCCTGAAACGATCATTTCAGGCCCTGAGCCGATCGTCTGGGACCTGAGCCGATCATCTGGGGCTCTGAGATGATCGTTTCATGCCTGAGATGATCGGTTTGTGGTCCTGATCCAACTCAAATTGACTTTCATATTTGTTTTCAATTAATTAAATAGTAATCCTTGTCCAAATTGAATTTGTACAAGTGAAACAAATTGTATTTGCAAAATAGTCTTCTGACTTTCCAAACGATCTCAGTTGGTCAAATGAATCGAACGGTTCAACAATTGAGCCGATCATCTCATGACACGTGAGTCGATCGTCTCACCAGTTGAGCCGATCGGTTCATCAACATGAGCCGATCGGTTCAACCCTGTGAGTCGATCGGTTGGGGCAGCAGACTGTGCAAATCAGTCAATCGCAGTTTCAATCAATCCAATACTCCAATCAATCGGTCCAACACCTTGAACACTATGATAGTGAGCTATCAATTGATTGAGTGTTTAATTCATCATCATCATCATCATCTAAGCCTCAATCCCAACTATGTTGGGGTCAGCTACATGGATCCTTCATTTCCATTCAGCTCTATCATGGGCCATATTCTGATTGAGATGTAGAGATTCAAAATCTCTCTTTATAAGCTCGTCCCATGTTAATTTAGGCCTTCCTCTTCTTCTATTTATAGTGTTTGGCTCAATAGAATTTCTTCGTATAGGCGCACTAGTAGGTCTGCGTTGCACATGTCTGTACCATCTGAGTCGGCCCTCACGCAACTTGTCCTCAATGCTCGCCACCCCCACTTTATTCCTGATATAGTCATTTCTCAAACAATCTTTTCTTGTCTTCCCACACATCCATCTCAGCATATGCATTTCAGCCACGTTCATCTTGTTGAGACCTTGTTTCTTCACCACCCAACATTCACTCCCATAGAGCATGGCTGGTCGTATAGTTGTTCTATAAAACTTACTTTTTAACCTGAGAGGGATCTTCTGATCGCATAAAACTCCAGTTGCACTCCTCCATTTCAACCATCCTGCAGTGATTGAGTGTTTAATTGAACTACTAAAATTCTTTAGTAATCAATCTAAACATAATTTGTGGATAAAATCCTCTTCCAGGTTAAATCCTATGTGTGTGACCCTGCAGGTCCATTTCACATTGGCAGTGAAAGTCCATAACACTTATGACTTCACAAGCAAAGAGCGGTGCCTAGTCACACATCAGTGCTACCCAAGTGAAATGGAAAGTTGGAGAACAACTTTCAATCCTAAAATCCACGAATGGTGTTACAACGAATGTATAATTCCTTTGTCACTGATATCCCGAATGAACTCAAGGCATGGAACAGTCATCTTGTCAACGTTCATTCACTTTCTTGATCTCAGAGTAGATTGGAGGAGATATGTATGACATCAATATCACATACTGATTCACACATGCATGAATGCCTATCTCAATCCTACTCATCAAGTGGCCATGGATATCAAACTCCCTCAGGTGGGACAAATCCCATATCTATCACTCACCCTTCAAAAGCCCCATGTGTCAAAGCCACCCAATCATCACCTTTATAACAACCCATGTTTCAGGAGTGTGTTTGATGATGTCAAAGTGTACCCAACGACATGTGTTGAGTATAGTGATTTTAGGTCAAAGAATCACACTCACCACCATCACTGTGAGAACTGACTATGACTACCATGTCATGGTTCCATGTGTCAAACTCACGGTGGGTCTATCTGGTAAACTTGTTCTCTAACAAGTACCTATGTGTTTGGTTTGATATCTCCATATCATGACTAATGAGATTCTGTCATCAACCAACACCACAATCTAGTCTTGTGTGTCATTGTTGTCTATCTGCCTTCCACAATGACATCCGACTAGGGATATAATAAGAATGTACAAACTCTTAGCATCTGTATGATCTCATCGTTCAGGTCCTCAACCTGAAAGCATACGTCATTGAGTATTGTCATTCTCTAGACATTCAATATGTTCTATCATTATCTCATATGACTGAACCAGAAAGAATTGGAAGCTTGCCTTTGATGTTTATCAAATCAATCTTAATGTATCCCACCAATCATCCCATGATTGGCTCTCAGGGCATACATATGAACAAAGACAACACCATAGGGTTGTTGCAATGGTACCATCATCATGTCATGGTTTATAGAAGAAATCAGCTTTAAACTGTAAAATTGACCATTGTTTGATAGGTGCTTAGCACCATAGGTTGTCAAAACAACCTGATCCAAGTCATATTATACCTTAGGAATAACATACACATGATCACGGGTTTATATATAACTGAAATCAGAACAGGGAACATTATAAAAATCAAAATCCAAGTCAAGCATAGCTTTTTAATGCATGGATCATCATTTTCAAGAAAGAACATGATCTAGAAAGCTTATGGTAAGCAATAAACGTGGAGCAAGTTATAAAACTTGCCTCTAATAAGAAGATGAAACCCCACACCGAATAAACCTCGAGCATGTAGGGTAGAAAATCCAAGAATAAGCTATGAATTCATCCATCTAGCACCTTTCTTCATCAAATGAGCAAATCCTAAACATAAGGAGCAAGAAAGGTAGGGTTTTAGAGCTTTTAGAGCAAATTCTACCATGGAACATTTTTTTGGTTGTGCACTACTGATTTTAACATTTAACATAGTAAATTAGGTATGATCAATCGTGTAATTTCACTAATCCACATCGCACATATCAGTCAACTAATTAGTGTCGTATAAGCATTAATAATTAAAACGTGCAAATTTGGAAATCGGACGGTGTCGGCACTTCCTGGCACCCGGGTATATGTTGTTAATTGCGTCAAACACGGATCAAACTAAAATCATCCATTTTATCGAGTCAAATCATGCAATTGGGAGTGAGATTCTACTCACCGCAGTTCAAGACATCCGAATACGACTGGAAATGCATCCAAAGTCTGTTTCCGGGCATCAGCAGGGTCGTCTTCTACCTCTGAACAGCCCTGGATTCAAACATGCACATCACACAACTCTTGATTTGAGTGTCGCTTGACGTTGCTTCATTCTTGGACCTTAAAGACGAGTTTAAAGCATCATTCCTCGGTGCTTCCTCACACCCAAGGTGGCTCAGGGCCACGGCTGCAGCTGTTGTTGCTCGAGATAGCTAGGGCGCCGCCCTACTAGTTGGGTGTTGCGGTTGAGCAAGGAAGAGGAAGGAGGAGACAGAACTGCAGATAAGGTGTCGAATGTTGCTTGCTTTGTGCTACAGCTCACGCCCAAACAGCTACTGACTGTAGCTACTACTGTTGCTGCTCCTATTGTTTGGGGCGCTGCCCTTGCTAGATGGGCGTCACGGTTAGGGCTAGGATGAAGGGGAGGACGGAGGCATCATCAGAGGTTTGAGGGTGTTTTGGCGCCGCCCCTCACTTTCCCTTAGCTACTGGCTACGCCAAACGATCTCTGGCTGGCGCCGTAAGGGCTAGCAGGTTGCTACTACTGGCCAGCCTTCTCTGGATGGTCGGGGTGCTAGTGATGGGCGCTTCTAGGGTGAGCTAGAGGAGGAATAAAGGAAGGAGAGGAGTGGGTGGAGGTAGGGTGTTGTTGGACGAAGCCAACGGTGCCCAAAATCGCCCCATCCATCGCCCTAGGTGTGGCCTAATGTTGTTCTATTGGGAGCTGCTCAAGCAGTCGATCATGTGAAGGAGAGGGGATAAGGGAGAAGAAGAAGTAGCTGACCCACTTAAGGAAATAAAAATCAAATACTAGAAAAATTGCAGCCAAGTCCAAAGGAACATGAAAACATCATAACTATTGACTTGAATGTCCGATTCGATTGATTCTTTTTGCAACGTTCCAAGCATGAGATCCTATACAATCTCAAAGCAAGAAATCATGCTAATTACACTATAACACTCTATCAAAGCACTAATTGCATAAGTGAGTACTTAATTCAACTTAATGATGCACTAAGCATTAAATTATGGTAATTAAGTTTGTTCAACTCCTTAAGAAAGTTTAGGGGCCTTACAACTATAAACCCCTAACAGGGATTTCACCCCCGAAATCCAAGGTAAACAAATATGGGTACTTCCTTTGCACCTCATCCTATTACCTTCACATGATTACTTTCATATCATGGTAATGTCACATCATTCATACATATCTCATCTTGGTTCAGCACAAAAATGCCCACATAATAAGACATATCATGATCCCATTAAGAAATTTAATCAACCCCATCTCACTCTCATTCAACGTGTTCTCATAGTAGTTACTGCTTCGGCAACCCTAAGGTTTTTGAATAAATATTGATCATATTTTTGACCATATTTGAAATATTTTGACATGTCATCATTCAAATATTGCTACAACTTGTAAGACATTACTTCAACACTCTCTTCCTCCTATTCATAAATTCTATTGGTACATTGGTTAGCCTAAATGACATAACTCTAAACTCATCATGGTCATGTGGATTATGTCATCCAATATAACTCTTATGCATTGATATTTTATCATAGGTTTATCTTAAAAAAACATGGTATCACATATTTATTAATCAACAAACCATCTATCCTTGATAGTGGTCTTTCCCAGCTATCACTGAACCATACACAACATTATAGAATCACTTTTCTTTTTCCTTACAAACAAAATTAATAGGATCATTATCAACTCTCTCTCTCTCTACAAGAGAGGAATACTTGGAATGTTTATTTAATAAACATCTCCAACCTTCACATATTTCTCATATTATTAATACATCTTGGATACTAGGATTCATTACCTTGGTATCCACCTCATGTGCTATAAGCAACTCACATCCTTATATCATATACGTTTACCAACATAACAAATATCAAGACATACAAGAGGAGTTTTCCTAATTATTGGAAGGCTCAAAAGCAAAATCATCACAAACTTTATGATCGTCGAACCATAGTCCAAACAACCTTATTCTATAGTAAGATATCCATCCTCATGTTTAGAATGAATCCACACATACCAAGTGGCAATGATCAACTTGAAATATGTGCCCTAGAAAGGAAAGACACAAAGTGAAACACACTTCCCACGTCATAGCAACATTGTTCAGGGGTCACTAGCAAAAAAGTAACCAATTCTATTTTCATTATGCATATTACAACTTCTTATGTATCATTTTACCTTTTTCATTTTTGGTTCCTTGCCATTAGCATAGGAATCATCATGATTAACATATCTCATTACTCCTTCCTTGAAGAGTATTTATCACACTTGGGTATGTTGTCTTATTTTATTATATTTTTCAACAACTTATCAATAAGTAAATACTCATATTCCACATTTGCTTCATTAAATAGGAATCATCTCCCTTAATTTCTTTCACATGCCATGCTAATTTTTCATTAACACTTTCTGACACACATAGGTTGGTATCAGAGCTTTAGGTTCACTGAGTCTTCAGGGACACTAGGACTTAGGACTAGGATGATGTCTAAGTTAAGAATATGACACAAAAATATGGTGCATACTGCCTTGCCTAATCTCAGTATTTGGGTGCACTGGCTAGGTATTCAATTATTGAAGAAAAGTTAAGTATGGAACTCTTAGATTGTTATCTTTCTGATTACTATGATCAAGTAGTCATTTTGAGACAATCTAAAGAGCATAATGAATAAGAAATCATGGTGTGAATATCTCAATCCTATCTTAAAGAAGATGGAAATTGCATCATAATCTATCAAAACTTGAATGTTTGGTAACTATAAGATAAAGATACAACACCATGAAATCTAAATCTGAATATAAATAAGGAAAAAAGGAGTTATTGAAGATGTGACTCAAGAAGAAAATAAAGTAAAAGACAGATAAGTCTAGCTTATAAAGTGATTCAAGGTATGAAATCCACATAAGATGGAGAGAACTCCAATGATAAGTATATAATGAGAAGATAAATGGGAACAATGGCAAAGAAATAAGGTGGAATACCAACCTGTGGGGACCCGTAACACTAAACGAGATTACTCAAAACATAAAACACAATCATTCACTAATTAATCACATACCCAAAAATATGGGTAAATTAAAACTGATTTCAACATCAACACTCACTCAAAAACATTGGCATGAGAGACCAACATCTCTTATATCCATACTATAATTAGAATTTGATACAAATTGTTCTATTGCCTTAGCCATAACATATATACACATGAGAACAATATTTGTATATGCCACACAAACAAGCATTAATATGCTAACAAAAGTTTGATTTGTTTGAAACATCATATACAAACTTTTCCTACTCGGACATGAGAATACATGGACGACTCTAGGACACACTAGACATCTAATCAACTTTCTCGAAGATTCATTATTGTAGTTCCTCTTTACTTCCATGGTTCTATTGTCTTCACTGCCGATTACCTAAAAAATGTGGCGAACCACAAGGGTGAGACTCATGTCCTAGCAAGAGATATAACCTCCAACAACGTTTATTGATTACAACATTTTTAAGTAATTAAACAGTTAAGCAATTTAATCAGATATAACAAATAAGATCAACAGTGATGATGATTAACAAAATACATAAAGGAGCAGATAATAACTATCATCATTAGCCATACTATCATCCTTTATCTTGTTGACAATATAAGCAATTCAGTAACATATGCAATTCTAGCATCATGAGCAAGTTTAGTAACATAGCATAGCTAACAATATGAGTATGTCTAATTGGTTGAACATATCAACCTTATAAGAAGAACTAACAACATAAGCACAACTACCTGGATAAGCATGATTAGCAGTATATGCATCTCTAGTTACTACAAAGGCATGGCTAGCATGCTAAACATAACTAACAACATGAGATATCTAGCATCATGATTATAATTAGTAGTAGCTATATAGTTATCAACATAAGCATGGCTACCGTATGTATGCATCTACAATCTAAGCATATCCACAACATAAGTATATTTACTATCTCTTAATTACATTAAGCTTCATCTTTATGTAAAGATAACAAACAAGGGTTATCATCCAATGTGAAACATCATGTATAACCCTAAACAAATATGCTACACAGCTGTATTACAACTTTTATTATGCCCTGGGGAATTTGAATTGTACCATTCAAAGTTCAACCGACCCATGTGAAGGGCTATTCGGTTCCATACAAGATCTAGGAGTGTCGGTATCCTAAGATCTCTTCCCCTCGGTCAGTACAAGTAAAAAGGCAGTGATGTATCAGTCAAAGTTGCCACCACAATGACATATAGTCAAGCTAATAACCACTAGTCCGACCTTATTATAGGTCACGACACTAGAAATCAGGGTATTCAAACCCAATCACTGAGGTACAACCGCAGTTGTCCTCGAATCACATCATGTTATAATCACCGAGACATGACTGCAACCATTCTCAATCACATCAGATGTATGACGCATGACCATAGCCAACCTCCATAATCTGCATTGTGGATGATAAGGATATATCCTCAACCTACCACCCCAACATACTCAACAATATGCGCTTTGAGTTAGGGGTGAGCAAATAACGGTCCAGACCGCAAAACCGGACCGAACCGCTCAATTCGGTCCGGTTCGGTCCGGTCCATTTCGATTTTGGTTCGGTCCACGGTCCGAGAATTTCAATAAATTCGGTCTTCGGTCCGGTCCAGTCCAAAACCGGTCCGGTTCGGTCCGGACCGCAGACTAACTTTTATATAAAATCCATATATATTTGAAGGTGTATTCTATAATAACTACAAATAAAGTACATATATAAGCACTGCTAGCATAAATGTTTGATACTAAAGTTATATAATTGTTAGAAGTGACTAAGATTATCAACTTTGTACAATTAAATAAGTTGTAAAACATGTAAAAAAGGCTGATTGCGGTCCAAACGGTCCGGTCCGGTCCGGTCCGTGGTAAAAACGGTCCGGTCCCGGTCCGGTCTGACCACCAAACGGTCTGGTCTACGGTCCAAAAAGTATTGATATTCGGTCCTCGGTCTGGTTCGGTTCGGTCCGGTCCGGTCCGGTTTTGGACCGATGCTCACCCCTACTTTGAGTTTCCCTTACGAATACTAGTTTCACCATCCAGCAAGTTCTGACACTGAAGATGGTTCTACGGCACAGGGCACTACATGATTAGAGTTACACTTGATTAGTTATGCCAATTGGGTGAATTAAGGTTTCATCAAACAAGTGGACATACAAACCATAATTCACTTCTAGAAAGCATATAAATATCAAAACTTGAAAAGATATAAAATGTATGAAACATAATTTCTCATCTCATCATCACATGGTACTATTCACTTGCCATTCATGAGGCTACACTAGTCATCATATAATCACAAGATATAAATTGTTTTCACAATATCATAGGTTATCAACCCTTATCAACATAAGAGGATTACACCTCATTCAGGGTTCAACCATGCCCAAAGATCATTAAGACCATCATACTATTCCCTACAAGATCATCATTATCTTTGCATGCCTTATAACAAGGCTCAACAACATCACTTACATATAATACACCAGATCAGTATAATATTGCATTTATGAGTTAGGAGATATTCATAAACAATCATAGAAGGGTTATATTAACATTAAGAACATTCCTTTATTACAACAACATGCAAGGAATCTAGATATGATTAACTCTCATCATATTCACAATGCACATGTTCAACATAAGAAAGTATCAACCATATGGCTATGATAACCACCAATAAACACATTAAGGTTATGATCATGTTAAGGAGGTTATTCCACCATCATTCCATCGTATAAGAATGTTAAACATGAATACTCGTCTTTATCTAATTGCATTAGAGTTAGGTTCAACATGATAAATTATATCAATGTTACTAATCAGCACTCATACCCAAACCCTAACTCACGACATCCCCATTGGATCATGGATGCATAAGGTGAAGCATCACCATCACATTCCCTACTTTTCTCAAGTATGAACCCACACATAAATCAAGATGTAACCATCAGGTTATAGCATACTAGGGTTTCAACAATAATAGAGTACTCCATGATTGTATTAGTCATTCAAGAACTATTCATACCCAATTACCATCATTTAGTTATATTAAAGCTAGGTATAACAAGCTATACCTAATTAGGGTTACATATCAACACAATAGGGTTATCATACCTTCTATTTATATGAGTGAATAGGTAAGACTAACTTATTAAGGATAACCCTCCATTTGTTCCATCATCATTCAACCCATATCGCCATACCACAAGGTCACCCAGAACTATTGGATGTTTAAAAGGTAATACTATTGGTTGTTTACATAAGTAAACACCTTGGATAAACCACCTACGAAGTCCTTGATTTGTTCTATAGAAAGAGTCGCCATCTAACCCTAGACATCCCTTGATAATTGATACAAAAAGTTCCATTGAGAGTAGAGTAAAACCCACAATCGACTATTCAGTTAAAACAAGCCATCCATTGTCAACAATTAAGCTCCTTAAGTTGATCATATAAAGGAAACCATCTAAATCACATTATTAGGACCAACATATTACATTATCTATCATTCCACCTTAATGGAGGAATAAACAGTAGATCTCGACCATTGGGTCAAGTTCGCATGTTAAAACCATCAATTACAGTATAGGTCTGAGCATTGCATCAAGTGACCCAAGAAACCATTGACCTAAGGCTTAATTTATGCTAAAACTATATGATTAACTCACTATAGATTGTAGAGACCTGATCCACCATCATTGGTGATCATTAAATCACTATAGGTTGTTAGATCAACAATATATTCATTAATCAGCATCAAATATTAAGTTGATGTCATCATTGATTGATATCATCAGTAGTATACTTAATGATTGATCATTGTACTTTTAATTGATCCAAAACCTGACCTAAGGGGTGACCATAGGTTGTCACCATCATCTGAAACCTTTGATCATGACCATGAGTTGTTATGAAGACAACACCATAGGGTTGTTGCAATGGTACCATCATCGGGTCATGGTTTATAGAAGAAATCAGCCTTAAACCCTAAAATTGATTGTTGTTTGATAGGTTCTTAGCACCATAGGTTGTCAAAACAACCTGATCCAAGTCATATTATACCTTAGGAATAACATACAAATGATCATAGGTTCATATATAACTGAAATCAGAATAGGGAACATTATAAAAATCGAAATCCAAGTCAAGCGTAGCTTTTTAGTGCATGAATCATCATTTTCAAGCAAGAACATGATCTAGAAAGCTTATGGTAAGAAATAAACGTGGAGCAAGTTATAAAACTTGCCTCTAATGAGAATATAAAACCCCACATAGAAGAAATCTCAAGTAGGTAGGGTAGAAAATCCAAGAGTAAGCTATGAATTCGTCCATCTAGCACTTTTCTTCATCAAATTAGCAAACCCTGAGCATAAGGAGCAAGAAAGGTAGGGTTTTAGAGCTTTAGAGTAATTTCTACCATGGAACAGCCTGGGTATATACCCAAACCATAATTTTATTGGTCATGTGCTACTGATTTCAACATTCAAACTGAACAATTTAGACTTCGATTAACCGTGCAATTCCGCTGGTCCAAACCACACTGATCAGATGATAAACTAGATCATATAAAAGCGTAAAGAAGTGATTTATGAAATAAAAAGTTGGGTGACGCCAAATACTACCCAGCGCCTGATAACTGTTGTTATCAGTGAAAAATGCGCAATTAACCAAAAAGTTCTGATTTCCAGAGTTAAATCTTGCATAGCGAGTGAAATTCTACTCACATTGGTTCAGGATGTCCGAATTCATCCGGAAATGCGTCCAGAGCCTATTTCCGGACGATTTCTAGGTTTTCTTCAACCTTGGAATTTGCTCTGTTCATGGTCTAGTTGCAATAGCAGCTTATGCCTAAGATTAGGTTGACGGAAGGGGCTTTGATCGATGGTTGTGAGCTGCGATTTTGAGCATAGAACTCCGGGCCGAGCTCGAGGACACCTCCCCTATTGTTGGGCGGCCCAAGGTGGCCCCTAGTTGCTATCGTATGTAGCAGCTTGCTGCTGCAAGCCGGCCGTAAGCCAAGCAGTAGGGTGGCAGGGCTGCTGGCTAAGCTAGGGCGGATGGAGTGGAGGAAGAAGAAGAGAGGAGGAAGAAAGGAAGAAGGAGAAGGGACGAAAGGTGTTGGAACGGAGCTCTTGTGCTCCTCTCTGTAAATCACCTGATCAGGGCTCCTACGGCTCGCTAAAATGCCCGCTTCAAGCAATTCTCACAGAGGGGATAAGGGAACGAAAAGGAAAAAGGATTATAAAGCTAAAAACTTGGAAAAAAATGCAAATTCGACCCTGGAAATTGAAAAAGTCATAACTTTTGCCTCGTAGGTCCAAATCAACTTATTTCTTTTGCAACATTTCAAACGTGAGATCCACTACAACCCCAAGGCATGAAAGCATGCTATTTATCTTATCTCAGTTAATCAAAACACTAATTGCATCTTAAGCACTTAACTTAGCTTAATCAACATATAAAGGTTAGATTAGGGTTATAAGCATTCAATTATGATAATTAAGCTTGTTCAACTCATTAAGCAAGTTTTGGGGCCTATTCAAGAAGATAATTGTAAGGACCCTGACCTGCGTTTAGGGTTTACCCTGTTTGCTTTGCTTGATCTTGGTGCTTTGGTGCTAGCTAATCACCTTTAGTGGTGATTAGGGTTTTGTTGAGCTTTGTTGAGAGTTCGAGGGGCTACTTGCAAATAACCCAAGTTTAGGGTTTTGTGTGCAAGTTTGCCATCTTGTGAGGTGTTTTCCCCTCTTTTGCTTCCTCTAGGGTTGAGAGGAAGGCTTGGGCTTGTTGTTTGAGTTCTTTGGGCCTGAGTTGAGCTTGTTTGGGCCTTGGAGTTCCTTGTTTGGGCTTGCTTGAGCCTTGTGTCGCCCAGGGCAGGTGGTGTGTCGCCCAGGGCAGGTGGTGTGTCACCCAGCAGGCTGGTGTGTCGCCCAGCAGAGCTGCTGCCTGTGTCGCCCATGATGCTTGATCTGGTGTAGTGGACCCTTGGTGCATGTTTTGGACAAGTGTCTCTTGCCTTGCTAATGTGTTGGCTGGAACCCTAGGACAAGTGTCCCTTGGGTGGGCGACACATAGCATGGTTGTACCTTGGTTTCTCCTCCCTTCCCTCCTATATAGGTAGCTCTTGTCCTTGCCTTAGTCTCCTTTGGTCCTTTGGTCTCCCCTCCACCCTTGGTGCACGATAGCCCTCTCCATCTAGCTTGTGGTGGCCGATACACCCTCCTGGAGCAGCCTGGTGGACGATAGCTTTGGACCCTGAAGTGCTTTGGAGCTTGGAGCTTAAGGCGGGTTGCATAGCTTCTAACCCTAACTCCTTTACTTCTTGCCTGATCTTATGCATGTTAGTAGTCTAGCTTAGCTCCTTGCTTTTGTACCTTGCTAGTGTACCCTGGTGGCCGATATCCCCCTTAGGGTTTAGGGCTTCTAGTGTACCTTTGCTTTTTAGGGTTTGTGCTCTTGGTGTTGGAGGTTGAAGATGACCCAGGGTTGGGCGATACCCCCCCCTTCCTTGTGAGTGTGTTGAGTGACACACTTGCCCTTATGTTGAACGATATGATGCTTTAGGGTTTGAGTTCCTTGAGTTAGAGGTCGATAGGTTGACCTAGCTAGTGTGTTGGCCGACATGGTGACCATGGTGGGTGATACCCTAATGGCCGATAGCCATGTTGGGCGATAGTCATGATGGGCGATACCCTACCCATGTTGGCCGATATAGTTGATGGTCTGGTTGGCCGATATGATGGGAGACATAGTGATGTCCCTTGTGTTTTGGGTTAGTACCTTGGTGGACGATACTCTCTCTCTCTCTCTCACCCTCTCTCTTGATGGGCGACATGCCTTGTGCTTCATGGCTGATAGGGTTAGTAGCATGTTGGACGATACCCTTGCCCATGATGGGCGATAGGGTGAGCTTAGTGTGATGGTCGATAGCCTTGGTGGCCGATAGTCCAGTTGAACGATACCCTACCCTATTAGCTAGTGTGTAGGCCGATAGAGTTAGTAATGGGTGATGGCCGATAGGGTTTAGGATGGTGGCCGATACCCATGCTGAATAGATAGGTTTAAGTGAGGGTTGTGAAGTTTTAGTGAGGGTTTGAGGTGCTTTGGTGACGGCCCCTCATGTGATGGAAATAATTAGCTAATTAACCAAGGAAATGATGGTGATATTTATCATCAAACAGGATGCTAATGATAGTAATGTATATGTTGATAGCCCTCATGTATTAGGTGCATGATGTGACCTTTATGCTTAATTATTAATAATAATGAAGGTGACGATAACTACTTTAGTAGTTTTTTTAATGATGGTAATGATGGTAATAAAGATGCTAAGTGACAGTTATGTTACAGGTTGCTTCATGATAAAGATGACAACAGTTGATGGCGATAATAATGATTTTGACAATAAAAGTGTCGGTTCTACTCAACATGATCTCCATATGCCTCGATTGTTTGTATAATCCTGAGATTTAGAGTAAGCATCAGTATGGTTGATAATGATGTAACTAATATACCTGGTTACCAAATAAGTGTCACATTGATAAGTACAATATCTTGAATGATATTTCATGATAGTGAGCATATTCCTTATGTTGAATCTACGATTATTGTGTACTCTAACCTTGCAGGTGATGTCTTAGCCATAAAAGGGCTATGTGACATATGTAATGAGTAACATTGCTTTGATAATTGCCCTATAAGATTGTGTATGTGATGTGTTGGTCCCTTGATGATGATGTAAGCCTTAAGAGGCAGTGACAGTGCATGATGAAGGATTGAGATCCTGCGGTATGTGATGATCCTTGAGATGGATCTGGATAGTTGGTAAAAGGCCAAGTGGTAACATGTGATGTTGAATCCTTAAGATGGATCAGGTTGATATGACTAGACCATCCTATAATGTTCTTTACTTTCTGTTATATCTTGCATGTTATACAACTTGGATGAATCCTGCAATCCATCTAAAAGATACTAATTAATCACAGTGAAATGTATCATGTAGTTTGCCCTGGCCATAGATCCATCATCGTCAGGACTTGGTGATGGTGAAACGGGTTTTCCCATGAGTTAACCTGGAAGCGCATATTGTTGAATATGTGTAGGTTGCTCCTAGCCTGAAAATGAGGAGGTAAGAGTGTAACTTCGGTTGCAGACTCAGATATGTGTTTAGAGCATGGTGAACAGGCCCATGGCTCAGGATATGTGATGTTTGGAGCATGAATGCGTTCATGGCTCAGAGCACGGTGAACAGGCCCGTGGCTCAGTTTTACTAGCGTCGTGACCTGTACCAAGGCGGGCTAGAGAATGGGTAGCCTGAGGAGCTAACCCTGTGGCTTAGACCACTTCAGCATGTGACTGCGGTCCTGCTTGTGTTGTACTCATGTACTGACCATGAGGTGGGAGGTCGTGGAGTCCGGCTCTTCCATTGGCCTTGTATGGCACCGACTTGGGTTTCATAACCGAAGGTTGGATTTGAACGGTACGGTTCAAATCCTCAGGGCATAATAAAACGTAATACAGCCGTTTAGTATTTACTGATCAAATCAAACACGAAACATTGGTTGAGGCCTTGTTTGTGTAATATCTCTGTTATATCTTGCAGGTCATGTGGTAATCTGTCTTATCTTGATAATCAGGTTATGTGACATTATATTCTGTTCTAATAATCCTGTTACATGTTGATATACCTTATCTTGATAATCATATTCTTTTGAAGGACATCTGGTTATAAGTTTTAGTACAGCTGGTATGTTTGTCGGAAGAATGATCTTGCTACATATATATATAACTGCTTCTGATATATCTGCTCATGTTATGATTGATGTTATAGCTATCTTGCTGAGGTTCTGTAGTTGCGGTGGGGAGCTATGTTTCCCGCTGGGACAATTGTTCAATTGTCTCACTCCGCTGGTTTACACCCTTTTTAGGTGGTCGAGGTAGACGTGGTCGTGGTTGTGGTGTTGCGGACGAGCAGCTTGAGGAGCAGTAGAAGGCAAGCGTTGGACATACTGCTATTTTGGATGTTTTGTAGTAGAGTCTAGAGTCATCCCTGTACTCTCAGGTCCTTGGCAGTGTTTTGACGATGTTTCACGAAGACCGTTTGATGATATCTGTATATCCTGCTGTTGGCCGGATGGGGGCCTTTATGTATATGTGAGCAGGTGGTGAACTCATGTGATGGATGGACAATTGTTCCTGAGCTGTGGACACATGTCAGATCTTGTGTATGTACATATTTATATGACATGTTTCTGTGCAGGATGAGGACTGGAAAGTAATAGTTTCACAGTTTATCAGTTTTCCGCAATCAGTTTTAATTAACCCGTGTTTTTGATAATCTGTGGTTATGGTGTTTTCCGCACGTTTTCGCGTAACACCTCGTTATCTGTGTGATAATGGGATGTGTTGCCATAAGTTTTGGTATCAGAGGTCTAGGTTCGTTGAGTCTACAGGGATCTAGGACTAGGTTGAGTCTGTTCTTATGAGTCTTCCAGGTTATCTTACAAAAATCTTCTGCCCTCAGCGGGAGAAAAGCCAAGATGTATGGAAACCATGAAGAACATGCTCCTCAGCACAGTGATGCTGCATCGGTTGATGGAGCTGATGGACGGGCACATGAAGATCGGGTGCCTGAGGTCCCCCAACCTAACCCAGCCATACTTGAACACCCTGCCTACCAACAGCTTATGGGGCAGTTAATGGCTATGATGAATCTCATGGTTGAGCGATTACCAGTGCCTCCTCCACGAGCACAGGTTCCCCATGGAGAAGCATCGAGTATTGGGAAGACCTTTGAGCGGCTTCGCCGAGTCGAAGCTTCGGATTATGCTGGAACGGCTGATCCAGCGGATGCAGATCTGTGGCTGACAAGTCTTGAAAAGGCTTTTCGGATCCTCGACATCCCTGAAGCAGACAAAGTAAAGCATGCTGTCTACCTTCTGAAGGGTAGTGCTGGTCACTGGTGGACCATCGAAGAAGAGAAGCGGCCTGGTGAGGTGATCTGTTGGGAGGTGTTTCGACGCAAGTTCGTCACCAGATACTTTCCGAAGACGTATCTGGATGAGAAGATCAGCCAGTTTGAGAGCTTGCGATAAGGAATGATGAACATCACCGAGTATGAAGCTAAGTTTATGGATCTATTGAGGTTCTGTCCTCACATGGCGGCAACAGATGATGAATGGATCAGACGTTTCGAGAAGGGTTTGAGTGCTGAGTTGACAACACCTGTGTCTGCGCTGGAAAACCGAGAGCGGTTTGCCACGTTTGTGGAATCAGTTCGACGGATTGAGAGGAAAGTATGGGAGAAGAGAGAGTCTGTGTCTCTTAAAAGACCTGCTCTGTATCAAGGACGAAGGTTTGGTGGCTTCAAGAAGCCTAGGTTTTCAGCACCGTCAGTGATGAAAAGTTCTGGTGTACCATCTCAGTGGTCTCCGAGTAAGGGAAAAGGTTATGTTTCTTCACCATCCAAGGTGCACAGTTCAGCTTCTGTGGCAGTAACAGGGCCATCTAGGCCACGAGTTGACAATAGAGCATGTCATCTCTATGGACAAGTCGGGCATTGGAAGTTCAATTGCCCAAATAGAGATGTTGAAGTGACGCAGCAATCGAGGCAGAGTTTCCAGAAGTCTGAGAGACCACAGCCTAGTGGTAGCAAAGGACGAGGACGCGGTCAAGCATCTTAAGCTGGATCGTCTGCTCAAGGGAGCAGAGGTCGTGGACAGCAAGCTACGGCTCGATTCTATGCCATGAATCAGCCAGAGGCGATAGTCAACCCGCGAGTGGTGACAGGTCAGATGGAGTTATTTCATTCTGATATGTCTTCTTCTTGCTTTATATATGTTCTGGTTGACCCGGGTTCTACACACTCTTTTATCGCCTGTAATATGCTTGAAAACTGTCATCTACCTGTTAGTTGTAAGAAGGATAGTTTGTTGTTAGAAACCCCTCTTGGTGGTTCCTCTTTGCTTCGAGAAGAGTGTCCATCTTGTGTCTTGTCTTTCTCAGGACACAGCATTCAGGTGGATCTCATACCACTTGATATGCATGGTTTCGATGTTATCCTTGGGATGGATACCTTAGAGAAGTATAAGGTTGTCTTGGACTGTGGTTCCAAGCAGGCGGTGTTTGATGTTGCTGGAGAGAAGTGGATCTTCCAGGGAGATAGGAAGATTCTTCCGACGTGTCTGGTGTCAGCTATGGTGGCAGATAGGTTGTTGCGACAAGGATGTGAGGTGTTCTTAGCTCACGTGGTGGATACCATTGTGAATACCAAGGCGAAAGGCCTTAACCTTAAAGAGGTGCCGATAATCCGAGAGTTTGCATATGTGTTTCCTGAGGAGTTTCCTGGTGTCCCTCCACCACGAGAGATCGATTTTGAGATCAATCTGGTTCCGGGAACGCAGCCGATTGCACAGACGCCGTATAGGATGGCTCCAGCAGAGATGGTAGAGTTGACAAAGTAGTTACAAGAGTTGTTGGAGAAAGGTTTCATCCGACCGAGCACGTCCCCGTGGGGTGCTCTCGTATTGTTCGTTAAGAAGAAGGATGGTTCGATGCAGTTGTGTACAGATTATCGACAGTTGAACAAGGTCACGATCAAGAATAAGTACCCGTTACCGAGGATAGACGACATGTTCGATCAGTTGCGTGATGCTACAGTGTTTTCAAAGATCGATCTACGGTCTGGATATCATCAGTTGAGGATAAAGGCGGATGACATACCAAAGTCAGCCTTTAGGACGAGGTATGGTCATTTTGAGTTTGTGGTTATGCCGTTCGGATTAACCAATGCACCTGCTGCTTTCATGGATTTGATGAACAGAGTGTTTCGTCCGTTCTTAGATTAGTTTGTTGTAGTTTTTATAGATGACATCTTGATCTATAGTCGGAACCGGCTAGAGCATGAGCAACATCTTCGTCAAGCATTGACTCTCCTTCGTCAACATCAGTTGTATGCTAAGTTTAGTAAGTGTGAGTTCTGGTTGGATGAAGTGACTTTCTTAGGTCATGTGATATCTGCTGAAGGAGTCAAAGTAGATCCGAAGAAAGTGGAATCCGTTGAGGATTGGGAACAACCAAAGACGCCGACAGAAGTTCGTAGTTTCCTTGGTCTAGCAGGATACTACCAGAGGTTTATCAAGGACTTCAGTTCGATAGCTCTACCGATGACGAAGTTGACCAGGAAGGATGTACCTTTTGTTTGGGATGATCGATGTCAGCAAGCTTTCCAAAGTTTGAAGGAAAAGCTAACCAGTGCTCCAGTGTTGATCTTGCCAGAATCTGGAAAAGGCTATGTTGTTTTCTGTGATGCGTCCAAGAAAGGTTTGGGTTGTGTGCTGATGTAGGAGGATCATGTGGTTTCTTTTGCTTCACGACAGCTTAAGAAACACGAGGAGAACTATCCGACCCATGATTTGGAGCTGGCAGCAGTGGTTCATGCGTTAAAGATTTGGAGACACTATCTTTATGGGGAAGTGTGTCAGATCTTTACAGATCACAAGAATCTGAAGTACATCTTCTCACAGCAAGAGTTGAACATGCGACAGCGTCGATGGATGGAGTTGATCAATGATTATGATTGCACTATCGAGTATCATCCTGGTAAGGAGAATGTGGTAGCAGACGCGCTTAGCAGAAAGTCTTCTACTCCCAAGAAGGCACAGATGAGTTCTTTGGTATGCCATAGGCGGGACATGTTAGTCTCCTTACGGCAGATGAACGTGCAGATGGAGGTTTCCTTGTTAGCTGGACTTTTAGCACAGATGCAAATCAAGCCTACGTTGAGACAGCAGATCAAAGATGCACAGCAAACGGATGATACAGTACAGCTAATCAGATCATAGTTTGGCAGCGAAAAGCGTGATGGGTTCCATGAGTCCGAGGATGGAGTGGTTTGCTATCATAATAGGATGGTGGTTCCAGATGCTGATAATCTGAGGAAGTTGGTGCTCGAGGAAGCACACACGTTGATGTATGCTATGCATCCAGGCGTCACCAAGATGTATCATAGCCTGAAGGACTTGTATTGGTGGCTCGGCTTGAAGAAAGATGTAGCTGAGTTTGTGGCTAGGTGTGCGGTATGTCAGCAAGTTAAGGCTGAGCATCAAAAGCCGGTAGGTACGTTGCAACCTTCGCCTATACCACAGTGGAAATGGGATCATATAACCATGGATTTCGTAGTTGGTCTACCCAGGACAACTAGGAATCATGATTCCATTTGGGTGATAGTGGACAGATTGACGAAGTCTGCCCATTTCATACCTGTGAAAACCACGTATACAGCTGAGAAGCTCACTCGAGTATATGTGGATGAGATAGTTCGTTTGCATGGTGTGCCAGCGACGATAGTTTCTGACAGAGGTCCTCAGTTTACGAGTCGTTTCTGGGAACAGTTGCATAGGGCGATGGGAACGCAGTTGAAGTTCAGTATCGCTTTCCACCCGCAGACAGATGGACAGTCTGAGAGGACTATTCAGACTTTGGAGGATCTTCTTCGTGCTTGTGTTTTGCAGTTCCTAGGCAGTTGGGACGTACATCTCAGTTTGATAGAGTTTGCCTACAACAATAGCTATCAGCGGAGCATTGACATGGCTCCCTATGAGGCTTTGTATGGGAGGAAGTGCAGATCTCCTTTGTGTTGGTATGAATCAGGTGAATATCAGCTTTTGGGCCTTGAGTTAGTACAGCAAACGACAGAAAAGATCAAGGTGATACAACAACAATTGAAAGCGGCTCAAGACAGGCAGAAGTCTTATGCAGACAATCGCCGACAACCTTTGGAATTCCAGGTGGGAGACAAGGTTTACCTTAAAGTCTCTCTGTGGAAAGGTGTGCTGAGGTTTGGCCGGAAAGGCAAGTTAGCTCCCAGATATATGGGGCCTTACCCAGTCTTAGCACGTATTGGCAAAGTGGCTTACGAGTTAGAGTTGCCTCCAGAGTTGCACAGGTTACATCCAGTGTTCCATGTCAGTATGCTGAAGAAAAGCCATCCGGATACAGGGACAATGATACAGCCAGTTGAGGTTGAGCTTGACAGAGATGTGACTTATGAAGAGGGTCCTATGATGATCCTTGACAGAAGAGTCAAGAAGCTGAAGAGGAAGGATCTGGTTCTTGTGAAGGTCCTTTGGCATCACCGTGGCATTGAGGAAGCCACGTGGGAGCTTGAGGAAGAGATGAGGAGGAAGTATCCCTCGCTTTTCTCTTCGGATTTCGGGGACGAAATCCTTTTGTAGAGGTTTATGGCTGTAAGGACCCTGACCTGCGTTTAGGGTTTACCCTGTTTGCTTTGCTTAATCTTGGTGCTTTGGTGCTAGCTAATCACCTTTAGTGGTGATTAGGGTTTTGTTGAGCTTTGTTGAGAGTTCGAGGGGCTACTTGCAAATAACCCAAGTTTAGGGTTTTGTGTGCCAGTTTGCCATCTTGTGAGGTGTTTTCCCCTCTTTTGCTTCCTCTAGGGTTGAGAGGAAGGCTTGGGCTTGTTGTTTGAGTTCTTTGGGCCTGAGTTGAGCTTGTTTGGGCCTTGGAGTTCCTTGTTTGGGCTTGCTTGAGCCTTGTGTCGCCCAGGGCAGGTGGTGTGTCACCCAGCAGGCTGGTGTGTCGCCCAGCAGAGCTGCTGCCTGTGTCACCCATGATGCTTGATCTGGTGTAGTGGACCCTTGGTGCATGTTTTGGACAAGTGTCTCTTGCCTTGCTAATGTGTTGGCTGGAACCCTAGGACAAGTGTCCCTTAGGTGGGCGACACATAGCATGGTTGTACCTTGGTTTCTCCTCCCTTCCCTCCTATATAGGTAGCTCTTGTCCTTGCCTTAGTCTCCTTTGGTCCTTTGGTCTCCCCTCCACCCTTGGTGCACGATAGCCCTCTCCATCTAGCTTGTGGTGGCCGATACACCCTCCTGGAGAAGCCTGGTGGACGATAGCTTTGGACCCTGAAGTGCTTTGGAGCTTGGAGCTTAAGGCGGGTTGCATAGCTTCTAACCCTAACTCCTTTACTTCTTGCCTGATCTTATGCATGTTAGTAGTCTAGCTTAGCTCCTTGCTTTTGTACCTTGCTAGTGTACCCTGGTGGCCGATATCCCCCTTAGGGTTTAGGGCTTCTAGTGTACCTTTGCTTTTTAGGGTTTGTGCTCTTGGTGTTGGAGGTTGAAGATGACCCAGGGTTGGGCGATACCCCCCCTCCTTGTGAGTGTGTTGAGCGACACACTTGCCCTTATGTTGAACGATATGATGCTTTAGGGTTTGAGTTCCTTGAGTTGGAGGTCGATAGGTTGACCTAGCTAGTGTGTTGGCCGACATGGTGACCATGGTGGGCGATACCCTAATGGTCGATAGCCATGTTGGGCGATAGTCATGATGGGCGATACCCTACCCATGTTGGCCAATATAGTTGATGGTCTGGTTGGCCGATATGATGGGAGACATAGTGAAGTCCCTTGTGTTTTGGGTTAGTACCTTGGTGGATGATACTCTCTCTCTCTCTCTCTCTCACCCTCTCTCTTGATGGGCGACATGCCTTGTGCTTCATGGCCGATAGGGTTAGTAGCATGTCGGACGATACCCTTGCCCATGATGGGCGATAGGGTGAGCTTAGTGTGATGGCCGATAGCCTTGGTGGCCGATAGTCCAGTTGAACGATACCCTACCCTATTAGCTAGTGTGTAGGCCGATAGAGTTAGTAATGGGTGATGGCCGATAGGGTTTAGGATGGTGGCCGATACCCATGCTGAATAGATAGGTTTAAGTGAGGGTTGTGAAGTTTTAGTGAGGGTTTGAGGTGCTTTGGTGACAGCCCCTCATGTGATGGAAATAATTAGCTAATTAACCAAGGAAATGATGGTGATATTTATCATCAAACAGGATGCTAATGATAGTAATGTATATGTTGATAGCCCTCATGTATTAGGTGCATGATGTGACCTTTATGCTTAATTATTAATAATAATGAAGGTGACGATAACTACTTTAGTAGTTTGTTTAATGATGGTAATAAGGATGCTAAGTGACAGTTATGTTACAGGTTGCTTCATGATAAAGATGACAACAGTTGATGGCGATAATAATGATTTTGACAATAACAATGTCGGTTCTACTCAACATGATCTCCATATGCCTCGATTGTTTGTATAATCCTGAGATTGTGTATGTGATGTGTTGGTCCCTTGATGATGATGTGAGCCTTAAGAGGCAGTGACAGTGCATGATGAAGGATTGAGATCCTGCGGTATGTGATGATCCTTGAGATGGATCTGGATAGTTGGTAAAAGGCCAAGTGGTAACATGTGATGTTGGATCCTTAAGATGGATCAGGTTGATATGACTAGACCATCCTATAATGTTCTTTACTTTCTGTTATATCTTGCATGTTATACAACTTGGATGAATCCTGCAATCCATCTAAAAGATACTAATTAATCACAGTGAAATGTATCATGTAGTTTGCCCTGGCCATAGATCCATCATAGTCAGGACTTGGTGATGGTGAAACGGATTTTCCTACGAGTTAACCTGGAAGCGCATATTGTTGAATATGTGTAGGTTGCTCCTAGCCTGAAAATGAGGAGGTAAGAGTGTAACTTCGGTTGCAGACTCAGATATGTGTTTAGAGCATGGTGAACAGGCCCATGGCTCAGGATATGTGATGTTTGGAGCATGAATGCGTTCATGGCTCAGAGCACGGTGAACAGACCCGTGGCTCAGTTTTACTAGCGTCGTGACCTGTACCAAGGCGGGCTAGAGAATGGGTAGCCTGAGGAGCTAACCCTGTGGCTTAGACCACTTCAGCATGTGACTGCGGTCCTGCTTGTGTTGTACTCATGTACTGACCATGAGGTGGGAGGTCGTGGAGTCCGGCTCTTCCATTGGCCTTGTATGGCACCGACTTGGGTTTCATAACCGAAGGTTGGATTTGAACGGTACGGTTCAAATCCTCAGGGCATAATAAAACGTAATACAGCCGTTTAGTATTTACTGATCAAATCAAACACGAAACATTGGTTGAGGCCTTGTTTGTGTAATATCTCTGTTATATCTTGCAGGTCATGTGGTAATCTGTCTTATCTTGATAATCAGGTTATGTGACATTATATTCTGTTCTAATAATCCTGTTACATGTTGATATACCTTATCTTGATAATCATATTCTTTTGAAGGACATCTGGTTATAAGTTTTAGTATAGCTGGTATGTTTGTCGGAAGAATGATCTTGCTACATATATATATATAACTGCTTCTGATATATCTGCTCATGTTATGATTGATGTTATAGCTATCTTGCTGAGGTTCTGTAGTTGCGGTGGGGAGCTATGTTTCCCGCTGGGACAATTGTTCAATTGTCTCACTCCGCTGGTTTACACCCTTTTTAGGTGGTCGAGGTAGACGTGGTCGTGGTTGTGGTGTTGCGGACGAGCAGCTTGAGGAGCAGTAGAAGGCAAGCGTTGGACATACTGTTGTTTTGGATGTTTTGTAGTAGAGTCTAGAGTCATCCCTGTACTCTCAGGTCCTTGGCAGTGTTTTGACGATGTTTCACGAAGACCGTTTGATGATATCTGTATATCGTGCTGTTGGCCGGATGGGGGCCTTTATGTATATGTGAGCAGGTGGTGAACTCATGTGATGGATGGACAACTGTTCCTGAGCTGTGGACACATGTCAGATCTTGTGTATGTACATATTTATATGACATGTTTTTGTGCAGGATGAGGACTGGAAAGTAATAGTTTCACAGTTTATCAGTTTTCCGCAATCGGTTTTAATTAACCCGTGTTTTTGATAATCTGTGGTTATGGTGTTTTCTGCACGTTTTCGCGTAACACCTCGTTATCTGTGTGATAATGGGATGTGTTGCCCCAATAATAAAGTAAAAGGTAGATAAGTCTATGCTTATAAAGTGAATCAAGGTATGAAATCCACATAAGATAGAAAGAACTCCTATAACAAGTACAAAATGAGAAGATGAATGGGAACAATGACAAAGAAATAAGGTAGAATCTGAGTTAATCTCAGACCAACCTATGTGTGTAAGAAAGTGTTAATGAAAAATCAGCATGGAATGTGAAAGAAATTAAGGGCGATGATCCCAATTTAATGAAGAAAATGTGGAATATGATGATTTACCTGTCAATAAGTGGTTGAAAAACATAATAAAATAAGAAAACATACCCAAGTGGGATAAATAGTCGTAATGGAAGGAGTAATGAGATATGTTAATCGTGATAATTTCTATGCTAATGGCAAGGAACCTGAAATGAAAAAGGTAAAATGATACGTAAGAAGTTGTAACTTGCATAATGAAAATAGAATTGGTTAACTTTTTGCTAGTGACCTTAAACAATGTTGCTATGATGTGGGAAGTGTGTTTCCCTTTGTGTCTTTTCTTTATAGGGCACCACTTTCAAGTGGACCATTTCCCTACTTGGTATGTGTGGATTCATTCTAAACATGAGGATGGATATCTTATTATAGAATAAGGTTGTTTGGACTATGGTTCCACGATCAAAAAGTTTGTGATGATTTTGCATTTGAGCCTTCCAATAATTAGGAAGACTCCTTTTATATGTCTTGATATTTGTTATGTTGGTAAAAGTAGATGAGATAAGGATGTGAGTTCCTTATAGTGCATGAGGTGGATACCAAGGTAATGAATCCTAGTATCCAAGATGTATCAATAATATGAGAAATATGTGAAGGTTGGAGATCTTTATTAAATGAACATTGCAAGTGTTCCTCTCTTATAGAGAGAGAGAGAGAGTTGATAATGATCCTACAAATGTTGTTTGTAAGGAAAAACAAAAGTGAGTCTATAATGTTGTGTATGGTTCAATGATAGATGGGCAAGACCACTATCAAGGATAGATGGTTGTTGGTCAATAGATATGTGATACTGTATTCCTTTAAGATAAACCTATGATCAAATATCAATGCATAAGATTTAGATTGGATGCCATAATTCACATGACCATGATGAGTTTAGAATTATATTCTTTAGACTAACCAATGTACAAATAGTATTTATGAATAGGCGGAACAGAGTGTTCCAGTCATGTCATACAAGTTATATCAAGCTTTAAATGATGACATGTCAAAGTATTTCAAATATGGTCATATATATGATCAATATTTCTTTTAAAAAACCTTAGAGTTGTTGAAGCAGCAATAGCTATGAGACAAGTTGAATGTTGGTTGTTTACACTAACGAGTTTCAATCATAAGAATGATCTTTTACTCAACTAGCTATATCCCGCAAGTATACGAGAGTAGTTGTAGCCGAGGTCAAACACAAGGAGCGTTGGTTAGTTAGGTGTAAGAGTTATGATTTTCAATAATCTAGATCGTTGTACACAAGATGATTGGATTAGAACAACTAAATTATAGATTTAAAAAAAATAGTAAATTATCACTTAGGAAAAGTTAAGATTCAGATATGGAAGGATCTTGGACCTAGGATTTCACCAACATATCATAGAATAAAATAGAAGCATGAAATTTAAACATACTAAGCACTTGTTTTAAAAGAGAGTTGTATGTTGCACTTCATCTCTCCGTGCAAGTACAACGATCCTAACTCAATTCAACATTCCCATGTATGAATTTTGTTTTAGATCACAAACCTACTCCTCAACTCCATAATTTCCACTCTAGTGGTAAAGAAGGAGTTGCCAAGAGAGTACCTCCTTACTCTCCTACTTATCTTCTCAGATCAAGTAAGAAAGCATAAAACATGCACATAAAGAGCCAGTCATACATGTAAGAAGCAAGAAATTGGTGCTCACAAGGTGGAAAAACAAGCAACTTAGTATTTAGTATGAAATTATCATGTTCCTTATATCCTATGACATGGGAGCTACTCTCCCATGCCCAAGAAAAAGAGTCTACTCGTCCATAATGATGTATAGCAGAAAATGTGCAGAAATTTCAGAGTTTAGCATGGTTTAGAGAAGGAAAAGCTAAGCAATCCCAAGGTGTAACCAAAGAAAGGTAGAATTCTGACTTGAGGACGAAATCCCACTTCTACAACTAATCCAAACTGGGCAAACCTCTCTCCCAAGAAGCTTGGTGGAGTGAAGAAGCTCTGCTGCACCTTGGAGAAGAAGCTTGGAGAAGAAGAGAAGAAGAATGGAGGTTCTTTGGCAAGGAACCAACTCTTTTCTCCTCTAAATCGTCCTCCTCTGCTCTAGGCTTGCTCTGGGATGAGGGAACTGACACAAATGATCGAGCATAACCACCCATTAAGTTCCCACTTCATTTTAAACAAAAACTCATATTTTTCAAAATGCTGAAACTGCCAGGTGCACGCTGTGCACCCAAAGTGCACCCGTGCAACTTTCCAGAAACTTTCAATTTGCTCCAGAATGCACTGTGCACGACGTGCGCTGAAGAAATGCACACTGTGCAGCTTTCTAGAAACTTTGGGCTCCCAGGTGCACGTCGTGCAATTGCATGAATGTCGTGCAACTTTTCAGAAACTTTCAGTCTGCTTGACGCTCCCAGGTGCACAGCGTGTACTTTTGGTGCACGGCGTGCACTTGGCTGCTCTGGGCTGTTGTGTATTCTGCTCATAACTTTTAGCGTGTAGGTCTGAATTACATGCCGTAAAAAGTGGTATTTGCGTAGTTTTGAACCCCAAACATGTAGATACTTGAGGAGTGATCCAATAAGAGATAATATGATATATTCCTCATCATTTCATTGCAAAATATAGTACCTACAATCCAAACCATGAGACAAGTAAGAATAGCTAAAAATATAGAATCTAGCATGAATGAGAGTGATAATTGAGTCAAAACAACATGGATATGCAACCAAACATGATCCAAAAGATGATATGATTTGTGCATATCAAATCCCCCTAAGCTTAAACCATTGCTTGTCCTCAAGCAAAAAGAGCATAGAAACATAAATGAAGAATTGTCAAGTTCATGAATAGATCAAATGAAATGAAAGATGTGTATAAGACCAAACCAACCATGATCAACATGTTTATTCTCATAGCCATCAATTCAACTTAAAAACCCAAGAAAGAGATTTTTAGTTCAGCAGGGCTTGTCACAATTAAATGAATCAATCAATTAAACAACACTAAGTAGAATTTGGATGACCAAGCCAAGCAATTAGTGGATGTGCAACTCAAACTCTCAACTATTAAGGATACAAATGATGAAATCTTAGTTAAAATTGACAATTTTGGCTGTACTCTTCTTCTTTCCCAAAAATGACATGATAATGGATTATGGGTTCCGACACTCGGCTGCTAATGTAGGCTTATGCACACGTGGAATGTCGGTTGGGGTATTTTACCCTCTTTTAAGACATACCACCTAACCATCATGGCCAGATCAGACTTACACTAGGCTAGCATGATATGTGGGCAGTTTAGCCATCTTTTATGGGGTAAAAAGATGAGATAAGCCAAAAGAAATTTTAAAATTTTTCCAAAACATAGGAGAGTCAACTAAATTGCAACATTAGCTAGATTTCATTCATTTGTTTTGATTTTTTTTCATTGAAAGAGTGGTTGAAAATGCACTAAGAGCTTGACAAGAGCATCTCGTATTCCAAATGATGTTGTAAAGTTGATTTACTCACAAAAATTGAAACCATTACATGTTTTAAGCAATCAAGGATGTGAAAGATGAATGTTCAGGCTAGAAGCATAAACCAGAGTTAAGCACATGTTGATGGCCAAAAGGTTTCATTTGATTAATGCATGCCTTTTACAATTTCTCCAAATGATATTTCTCATTAAAAGAGGACAATCAGTTAAGCATAGGAGTTCTATCCACATATAAAAGATAAACCTCATATCATACTAAATTTGCCACAAGAAGAGCAGAATTGAAAACAAAAGACTGAAATGTGAACACAAAACAAAAGCAATTGATAAGAAGCAAATAACATGAAAGGGAAAAGCTAAAAGAACTAGGTTACCATCCGGTTGCTCCCCCCTAAGCTTGAAATCTGTAGTGTCCTCACTGCATAAATCAAACTAAAAAGGTTGTAACCGGGTACCTCATCATGGTGGAAACATCAAAGTCTATGGAGGATCGGTGCTCTAATTTGTAGCTAGAAATTGTTGTGCTAAAGATTTATGCCTCCTTGCAAATATGTCCTTGATTTGGGGCAAGTGAAAGCACCTATGAGCTGCAGCAAGAATAGTCTTTTGTATGCCAATAATATTTGTCTTTTCATTCTCCTTTGAAGCATCATCAAAATATGAGCTGGGAAGAGTGTTCTCATTATAAAGCAATGTGTCATCTAGAGTGTGAGGAGGAAAGACATGTGGCTTTCTTGAAGAATCAACATGTAGAGCATGTGTTGTAGCTTTCTCCCCTTTAGTTGCAACTTCATAATCATCATGGATATCAACATCATCATACTTTGAATGATATAACTCTATAACAACTCCATTCTTCAATGTCACCGTCCTGAAATATGTAGGATTTGTCTCCGGTGGACTAGGAAAGAAAGGTGGAAATGCATCTTTGCTAGGAAGAGCTTGTTGGGCAATTTGTTTCTCCAAGATGTGTGCATGAGTGGCTATAGTCTCCACCTTAGAAGAGAGTTGGCAAATGGCACCCTTCATTGATTGTCTTTGTTGATGGAACTCCTCATTTTGCTGCATTTGAGATGAAATAAATGTTGCAAGCATGGACTCTAATCTAGAAGTTACTTGTGGTTGTTGTGGCTGAATGAAATCCGGGTTCACATTGTTGTATAAGCCCGGTGGAGCGTAACCCATTGGAGAATAAATAGAAGAAGCATAACATGTAGAAGAAGAGTGTCCAAGAAACCCACATGCATCATAAATATTGTTGGTTGTTTAAATTAGTTGTGTGCTTAGATTCTCAAACCTTTGTGACAAAGTGTCTACCTTACTGCAATCAAGTCTATAGCATCAACCATGTGATCTTCCACTTGCATTTCAGAAGTAGTATGTGAAAAGGATGGGTGGTAGCTTGTAGCCAGACTCCATTGGCAATGATTTGCTGCCATATCTTCAATAATAGCATAGGCTTCTCTATAAGATTTGTTCATTAGAGCTCCATTTGTAGCTGCATCAATAGACATCCTTGCATTGTAGCAAAAACCATTATAGAAAGATTGCAATAGAAGCCAATTGCTTAGACCATGATGTGGACAAAGATGTTGAAGATCTTTGAACCTCTCCCATGTATCATACAAGGTCTCTCCATCCCTTTGAGAATAATTGATGAGTTGACTCCTTAGATGCAAAGTTTTTCTAGGTGGAAAATATCTTGCCAAAAAGACCTTTAGAAGCTCCTCCCAAGTGTCAATTGACTTCTTTGGCAAAGTATAGAGCCATGCCTTGGCTCTATCTCTAAGAGAGAATGGAAAAAGGATTAGGCGTATCCCATCAGTAGGAATGCCATATATCTTTATGGTGCTTAGCAACTGTAGAAATTCAGCAATGTGGAGGTTTGGATCCTCCATTGGTGTCCCTCCAAATGCATTCAACTATAGCAATTGTATGATGGATGGGCTAATAGAAAACTCCTTTGCCTCAAATTCGGAAATATTAATAGGCTCACTCATGTGCATTGCAGCTGTACCAAAGTAGTCCTTAAGAGGAAGATCATCCTCCTTGACTAGTTCTTCATGTGGATCTGAAAGATTAGGTGGATATGGCATAGATGGTGGTGGTGTATGTGGTATGGATGTTGGTGGTGTATATGAGGGTGGTGCATATGAAGGTGATGTGGATGAAGGTGGCATGGGTGAATGTTGTTTGGATGATGGTGACATGGATGATGGTTGTGTGGGTTTTGATTCCTCCATACATGTTTGGGTTTCACTCCTTGCTCCATGAGGGCTACAAATGATGTGTTCATTTTCTGAAAGTAGAGATATGCACAGTTCAAGGATCCTTTTATGAACACACCATATGCTCCTGCAAATAAACAAGGTGAGTGAGATACAAAAACAAACATGGAAGATACAACAAATTATGATGATCATGATGAATTATGATTTATGGATATGATGGTGGATATGAAGGTTGTGATCTAGTCTCATTTACTTATCAACAACTCTTACTCTAACAGGAATACCGATGCTCCCCGGCAACGGCACCAAAAACTTGTTGGTTGTTTACACTAACGAGTTTCAATCATAAGAATGATCTTTTACTCAACTAGATATATCCCGCAAGTATACGAGAGTAGTTGTAGTCGAGGTCGAACACAAGGAGCATTGGTTAGTTAGGCACAAGAGTTATGATTTTCAATAATCTAGATTGTTGTACACAAGATGATTGGATTAGAACAACTAAATTATAGATTTAAAACAAAACAGTAAATTATCACTTAGGAAAAGTTAAGATTCAGATATGGAAGGATCTTGGACCTAGGATTTCACCAACATATCATAGCATAAAAAAGAAGTATGAAATTTAAACATACTAAGAACTTGTTTTAAAAGAGAGTTGTATGTTTCACTTCACCTCTCAGTGCAAGTACAACGATCCTAACTGAATTCAACATTCCCATGTATGAATTTTATTTTGGATCACAAACCTACTCCTCAACTCCATAATTTCCACTCTCGTGGTAAAGAAGGAGTTTCCAAGAGAGTACCTCCTTACTCTCCTACTTATCTTCTCAGATCAAGTAAGAAAGCATAAAACATGCACATAAAGTGGCCAGCCATACATGTAAGAAGCAAGAAATTGGTGCTCACAAGGTGGAAAAACAAGCAACTTAGTATTTAGTACGAAATTATCATGTTCCTTACATGCTATGACATGGGATCTACTCTCCCATGCCCAAGAAAAAGAGTCTACTCGTCCATAATGATGTATAGCAGAAAATGTGCAGAAATTTCAGAGTTTAGCATGGTTTAGAGAAGGAAAAGCTAAGAAATCCCAAGGTGTAACCAAAGAAAGGTAGAATTCCGACTTGAGGATGAAATCTCACTTCTACAGCTGCTCCAAACTGGGCAAACCTCTCTCCCAAGAAGCTTGGTGGAGTGTAAGAAGCTCTGTTGCACCTTGGAGAAGAAGCTTGGAGAAGAAGAGAAGAAGAATGAAGGTTATTTGGCAAGGAACCACCACTTTTCTCCTCCAAATCGTCCTCCTCATCTCTAGGCTTGCTCTAGGACGAGGGAACTGACACAAATGATCGAGCATAACCGCCCATTAAGTTCCCACTTCTTTTTAAATAAAAACTCATATTTTTCAAAATGTTGAAAGTGCCAGGTGCACGTCGTGCACCCAAAGTGCACACCGTGAAACTTTCCAGAAACTTTCAATTTGCTCCAGAATACACTGTGCACGGCGTGCGCTGAAGAAATGCACGCCGTGCAACTTTCCAGAAACTTTGGGCTCCTAGGTGCACGCCGTGCAATTGCATGCACGCCGTGCAACTTTCCAGAAACTTTCAGTCTACTTGACGCTCCCAAGTGCACGGCGTGCACTTGGCTGTTCTGGGCTGTTGTGTATTCTACTCATAACTTTCAGCGTGTAGGTCCGAATTACATGCCGTAAAAAGTGGTATTTGTGTAGTTTAGAACCCCAAAAATGTAGATACTTGAGGAGTGATCCAATAAGAGATAATATGATATATTCCTAATCATTTCATTGCAAAATATAGTACCTACAATTGAAACCATGAGACAAGTAAGAATAGCTAAAAATATAGAATCTAGCATGAATGAGAGTGATAATTGAGTCAAAACAACATGGATATGCAACCAAATATGATCCAAAAGATGATATGATTTATGCATATCATTGAACAAGAGTGAGATGTGGTTGATTAAATTTCTTTATGGGATCATGATATGTCTTCTAAGTAGGTTGTGTAAATCCTAGTAAGGTGAAGATAGTGTTGTTGTTTCACCCCTAACAAGGTTGACTAGGACTGATGTTTCCTTGTATGGAATGACAGCTGTCAGCGTCAGCATTTCTTTTGATGCTGAAAAAGAACTGACAAGAGTTCTAGTGTCAGTGTATAAAAAAAGGATGGATACATTGCCTTTTTATATGCTTTAAGGAATGGTATGGGACACATAGCATGATTGGTAAAAAGCTAGCAAGTATGACTTTTGAGTAATGTGTTAATACAATAGATATAATTTTAGGATGATATATAGAATTTAAAGTTGAACAATACTATTAGATTTGTACAGGTGGCACAACAAGTTTCTATGTTCCATATTTGCAAATGTCTTCTTATGTGGGGGTTTTTCTACTGACCCAAGATGAGATATGTATGAATGATGTACATCACCATGATATGCAAGTAACCATGTGAAGGTAATAGGATGAGGTGCATAGGAAGTACCCATCTTTGTTTATCTTAGATTTTGGGGGCAAAATCCCTGTTAGGGGTTTATAGTTGTAAGGCCCCTAAACTTGCTTAATGAGTTGAACAAGCTTAATTATCATAATTGAATGTTCATAACCCTAATCTAACCTTGATATGTTGATTAAGCTAAGTTAAGTGCTTAAGATGTGATTAGTGTTTTGATTAACTGATACAAGCTAAATAGCATGTTTTCATGCCTTGGGATTGCAGTGGATCTCGCATTTGAAATGTTGCAAAAGAAATCAATTGATAGGGGTGTAAACGGTGTGGGTACGGTGCGAGTCTGGCCATACCCATCTAATTTAGCGGGTCTGGTTCCAGTTCTAGACCCGCATAATACAAAACCTAGACCCGCACCATACCCGTACCCGCAATAATAGCGGGTATGCGGTGCGGGTATGTAGGTAAGCGGTTCTATAAAACATCATATTGTTTATGTAAGAGAAAAGACTATGTTATATATATTTAACACAACAAGATATTGTTATCATATAGTATATTAACATGTAATAGTTATATTAGACAATGCTATATTCTATACAATAAAATTAATTGAGTAATTGTTTACATATTTGTAGTCATGATCATAACATTTAATTTATTTAGAAAGTAATGTAGATTAGTAGACATTTTGATTTTAAGTTTACTTATGATGTTCGTTATTGTAACTAGAATAGTTAATTCTTAGTTATATGACTAGTCTCAACCTTAGAGTGGGATATAATTTCAATAATTATATTAATTAGACTAGTAAAGTATGATATATAATATATTATTTTAGTAGTTACTTATGTATAGCGGGTACACGGGTCTAGCGGGTCTGGGTCCAAGCATACCCATTATTGGACCCACTTATATGCGGGTCAAAGGGTATACGGGTCCAAGGGTATGCGGGTATAAAAAATTAGACATGTGATGGATTTTTTAAGGGTCCGGATTTGCGGGTTCATGGGTCTACCCGTACCCATTTACAGCCCTATCAGTTGATTTGGACCTACGAGGCAAAAGTTATGACTTTTTCAATTTACAGGGTCGGATTTACAATTTTCCAAGTTTTTAGCTTTATAATCCTTTTTCTTTTTCATTTCCCTTATCCCCTCTGCGAGCACCGCTTGAAGCAAGCACCTATCGATCTACAGGAGCCCCGATCGGGCGATTTACAAAGACGAGCACAGGAGCTCCGTTCCACCACCTTTCTTCCCATCTCCTTCTTCCTTTCTTCCTCCTCTCTTCTTCTTCCTCTACTCCATCCGCCCTAGCTTAGCTAGCAGCCCTGCCACCCTACTGCTTGGCCTAAGGCCAGATTGCAGCAGCAAGCTGCTGCATACGACAGCAACCAGGGGCCACCTTGGGGCACCCAGCAATAGGGGAGGTGTCCTCGAGATCGGCCCGGAGTTCTATGCTCAAAATTGCAACTCACAACCATCGATAAAAGCCCCTTCCATCAACCTGAGCTTAGGCGTAAGCTGCTGTTGCAGCTAGGCTGTGAACAGAGCAAATTCAAAGGTTGAATACAACATATAAATCGGATGAAAATAGGCTCTGGACGCATTTCCAGACGAATTTAGACATCCCCAACCACTGTGAGTAGAATTTCACTCATTATGCAAGATTTAACTCTGGAAATTATAAATTTTTGGTTAATTGTGCATTTTCACTGATAACAATAGTTATCAGGTGATGGGTAGTATTTGGCGCCGCCTGACTTTTTATTTCTTAAATCGCTTCTTTACGCTTTTATATGATCTAGTTTATCATCTGATCAGGGTGGTTTGGACCAGTGGAATTACATGGTTAATCGGAGTCTAAATTGCTCAGTTTGAATGTTGAAATCAGTAGCACACAACCAATAACGTTATGGTTTGGGTATAAACCCAGACTGTTCCATGGTAGAAATTACTCTAAAGCTTTAAAACACTGCCTTTCTTGCTCCTTATGCTTAGGGTTTGCTCATTTGTTGAAGAAAGGTGCTAGATGGACGAATTCGTAGCTTACTCTTAGATTTTCTACCCTACCTGCTCAAGATTTCTTCTGTGTGGGGTTTCATCTTCTCATTAAGGGAAATTTTTATAACTTGCTCCATGTTTATTGCTTACAATAAGCTTTCTAGATCATGTTCTTGCTTGAAAATGATTATCCATGCACTAAAAAGTTATGCTTGACTTGGATTTCGATTTTTATAATGTTCTTTGTTTTGATTTCAGTTATATATGAACATGTGATCATGAGTATGTTATTCCTAAGGTATAATATGAATTGTATCAGGTTGTTTTGACAACCTATGGTGCTAAGCACCTATCAAACAACGGTCAATTTTAGGGTTCGAATCTGATTTCTTCTATAAACCATGACCCGATGATGGTACCATTGCAACAACCCTATGGTGTTGTCTTCATAACAACTCATGGTCATGATCAAAGGTTTTAGATGATGGTGACAACCTATGGTCACCCCTTAGGTCATGTTTTGGATCAATTAAAAGTATAATGATCAATCATTAAGTACACTACTGACGATATCAATCAATGATGACATCAACTTAATATTTGATGTTGATTAATGAATATATTGTTGATCTAACAACCTACAGTGATTTAATGATCACTAATGATGGTGGATCAGGTCTATACAATCTATAGTGAGTTAATCATATAGTTTTAGCATCAATTAAGCCTTAGGTTAAAGGTTTCTTGGGTCACTTGATGCAATGGTCAGGCCTATACTGTAATTGATGGTTTTAACATGTGAACTTGACCCAATGGTCGAGATCTACTATTTATTCCTCCATTAAGGTGGAATGATGGCTAATGTAATATGTTGGTCCTAATAATGTGATTTAGATGGTTTACTTTATATGACCAACTTAAGGAGCTTAATTATTGACAATGGATGGCTTGTTTTAACTGAATAGTCGATTTTGGGTTTTACCCTACTCTCAATGGAACTTTTTGTATCGATTATCAAGGGATGTATAGGGTTATATGGTGACTCTTTCTAGAGCACAAATCAAGGACTTCGTAGGTGGTTTATCCAAGGTGTTTACTTATGTAAACAACCAATAGTATTACCTTTTAAACATCCAATGGTTCTGGGTGACATTGTGGTATGACAATATGGGTTGAATGATGAGGGAACAAATGGAGGGTTACCCTTAATAAGTTAGTCTTACCTATTCAATCATATGAATAGAAGGTATGATAACCATATTGTGTTGATATGTAACCCTAATTAGGTATAGCTTGTTATACCTAGCTTTAATATAACTAAATGATGGTAATTGGGTATGAATAGTCCTTGAATGACTAATACAAAATATGGAGTACTCTATTATTGTTGAAACCCTAGTATGCTATAACCTGATGGTTACACCTTGATTTATGTGTGGGTTCATACTTGAGAAAAGTAGGGAATGTGATGGTGATGCTTCACCTTATGCATCCATGATCCAATGCGGATGTCGTGAGTTAGGGTTTGGGTATGAGTGTTGATTAGTAACATTGATATAATTTATCATGTTGAACCTAACTCTAATGCAATTAGATAAAGACGAGTATTCATGTTTAACATTCTTATATGATGGAATGATGGTGGAATAACCTCCTTAACATGATCATAACCTTAATGTGTTAATTGGTGGTTATCATAGCCACATGGTTGATACTTTCTTATGCTGAACATGTGCATTGTGAATATGATGAGAGTTAATCATATCTAGATTCCTTGCATGTTGATGTAATAAAGTAATGTTCTTAATGTTAATATAACCATGCTATGATTGTTTATGAATATCTCCTAACACATAAATGCAATATTGTACTGATCCGGTGTATTATATGTAAGTGATGGAAAATCTCGAACCCTTCTACTCCTACTTTAATCCTGCATTTCTCGGGGTAGAGAACCTTGTCCCGTGACCCTCCTATATATAGGGGTAGTAGGGGCTTCTCAGGAACAACTCAGAACACCAGTTGCTCTACAAATTTGTCATTATCTCTAGTTGTGGTAATCGAGAGAGAGCCCGAGCAAGTGCTACCTGATAAGGGAGGCTCAGCGAGGGAAAGACAACTGTAGAAAAGCAACTGGTTGCAGGAGAGTGTGTTGGTGACTAGTACGCCGACAGGAGGGTGCGACTCCTTCCGATTCCTTGTGGGACAAGGAGATAAGAGTTCCAGGTGGTCTGTGTGGACTACTACAGAGGTGGGAGACTTCTGTCGCTCAGAGGACAGTTGTCAATCCCGACACTCCCGGTAAGACCAGGAGATGACAGTCCCGGTGAGACCAGGAGCTGCACAGACACCGTCCAAGACCGGAGGTGAAGACCGCACAAGCCAGGAGGTAACGTCGTCGAGCAAGCCTTGGGATAAGGTACGCCTCTACAAACCATCCTTCCTACTATATAGACATTGACGTGATTCCTTTATTCTGGGTTTGAGAGAAGAAAATTTTTGTTTCTGCTGCCTTCTCTGTCTCCCCTAAAACCCAACAGTGGTATCAGAGCCACATCAACTACTCTATACTTTAGGATTATCAATATGATCAATTTTGGTTTGTCACCTTTAATTATTGCATACAATGCGAATAATAATGGCTTTATGCATGTCCAATCCTAAATCCACAAATCCCAATATATATATATATATATATATATGATATGTAATATAAATGCACTCGATATGCGTCACCCTTAAACGAGTTTTGTGGTGGATGTATAGCGTGGTTATGGACAATAAACCCTATGTATGTGTACTTGGTTGTATGTGGTTGCTTGCATCTCAGTCTGCGCACCGATTCCCTATCTCCTATTTCTGATGTAACTTGAGATAACTCAAGATTTCTTTCCTACCTTTGCTCCCCCCGAATGTAACTCAGGGTTTCCCAATTCAAATGTAAAATAGGATAGATCTTTTATTTCCTATTATGTCAAAGAATGGAGGACAATCTGACGATGACTGAGACAGACAGTTCAAGGCATGAACTGATTGGTTGGCGATCCAAATGACCAGTTCAAGGAGAGAGACAAGCGGGTGGCAACCTGAGTAGATGCATGATGACCAGGCAAACCGATCGGTTGGAGGAGCCAATCGAACGGCTGGTGGCACACAGACAACTGGCCAGGGTGAGCAAGTCATTCATTTGATGAGTTGATCAACTCGGATGGCTATAGCACTTCATCATGGACAGGTTTCATGTGATGTGGACCTAGATGACCGTGATTCCTCTTGGCTCAAGGAATCACATTAGGATGGCCATAATAATCACTTTTATCATTTCACATGTTTTCTGTGGGATATAGCATGTATATGATACGTACTATGTATTATGGTGATTGGAGATGTATATGTACCTATAAAAATCAAACCCCTCATTAAATATTAAAGTTTTAGATGCTTTCCAAATGTGACACATGTGAAAAGCTTGATCGGCCAAGTGTGGGCACACCCTAGCGTGGTGCACCGTCTATCTTGTGGAAGTGTGAAGGATGAATATGTGGGTCTGCCCTAGCAGGGTAAATATTCATCGTGTTGGCTTTAGGTCGGACTTAACAAGGTGACCTAGATAGGATCTAGCACCTTGAGGCATGGAGGTGATCATGGCAAGGAGTTGCATATGACATCTTTCAAGAGTTGCATATGATACAATTGGCAAAAGTTGCCTACCTGGAAGATCTGAGTTGTGGGTGACAACCCTAGCTGGTCCATGAATCAGAGGATTTCAGGATCTTGACCCAGTAGAAGATTGTACATTGCAATCTTCTGAATTGATGGTGAGGGCTATCAATTTGAATAAAAATAGTGGGAGCAATAATTAATTAAAGTCCTAATTATATCTTCAACCTTTCAAATCAATCAAATAAGTCAAAATTGAGTTTTTGGACTAAAATTGCATATATTTCCTTTTGTAGTTCAAATGACAACAAACAACAATCACTTTTCGTTGCGATCAGTCCTTGAAAAGGACACGTTGAATGAGACTAACTTCCACGACTGGTTTAGGACATTGAGAATTGTTCTCACTCAAGAGTGAAAGCTCTATGTCTTGGATACTCCAGTTCCAGAGGAACCTGCTCCTACCACACCAAAGGCAGAAAGGGATGCTTATAAGAAGCATTCTGATGATGCCATTGATGCAAAGTGCTTGATGTTGTGCTCCATGAACCACGAGTTGTAGAGACAACATGAGAACATGGGTGTCATTGAGATGATTCAGCATCTCAAGAACATGTATGAAGATCAAGCACATCAAGAGAGATATGATGTCTCTAGGGTGCTGTTCAAGTGTGTCATGACAGAAGGAGATCTAGTTGGTCCTCACACGCTCAAGATGGTTGGGTATGTGGAGAACCTGACAAGACTGGGATTTCCCTTGATCCAAGATTTGGATACTGACGTGATACTGCAATCGTTGCCAGAATCCTACAGTCAGTTTGTGATGAACTACAACATGAACAACTTTGACAAGCTGTTGACAGAGTTGTTGGGCATGTTGAGTACAGCCAAGACATAGATGAAGAAGGACAAGCCTAAGTCTGTGATGATGATCAGCAGCAATAAAGGCAAGTCCAAGCACAAGGGCAAAGGCAAGTCTAAGAAGGTTTTGATGCTAGCCAGCAGCCCAAGTCATCTTCAACTCTCAAGGCCAAGGGAGGCGTGACCAAGAGAGGCAATTGCCACCATTGTCAAAAGCTAGGACATTGGAAAAGGAATTGTCCACTCTGTCTGGAAGAACTAAAGAAGAAGGAGGTGACAGACGTCTCCACCTGAAGGTGTCATGAAATAAACTTATAACACTTTTTGAGGTATATGATACCAAGATATAAAGTGTAAAGCACCCAATAAATGGGGCAAATGTTGCCGCCATATATAGGAGTACTTTAGTTTATTTTCAGCCTTAAAGGCATGTAATAGAGTTATGAATTGCTATTTCATATTTGCCAATGGATAGAAACACATCAATCTTGCATATTGTATGACAATAATGGCAATTAATAAAGTTGATGTTTCAATCTTTGTGGCAATGCCTTGTTTATCTTGTGGTACTTGGTATGCATAAGATAAAATGATACCTAAAAGTTATTGATAACTCAAACAATTAAATTGGCATAAATCATGAGAAATTCATTTCTAGTTTCCATATGATGGATAAATCTAGACTCTTTTCAGTTAGAGAACCAATGAGAGACATGAATCTCTTGGACATGATTAATCAATCTTCACTAAGATAGTGGGAGAATGATTATCCTATTAGGTATAATACATGAGATGTATTTACATACCTAATAGAGTTAATGCTAATACTTCAAACAATGTTTAGATAAATACCAATATGAATATCTTGAAGTGTTCAAGAATATCATAGATGAAGTATGGATTTGGTAAAGTGATAATTCTTGATGAGATCAATGAATGAAATACTTGAACCAAATGTTTGAGAACCTTATGAGTGATTATGATAGTGTATCATAGTGAACTCATGATTAAGGCATGAAGATGTCTAAATCAAAAGGAGTCATACTCTAAGGAGTTAGAGGATGATTATCAAATAACTAAGTTCTTTTTAAATAAAGAATACCCCACACTAATAAAGGACATTAAGAATCATAAGGAGTTGTGAGTTCTTATATCCTTGACAGAAACACCTCGATTATCTATATGATGTGTTGGTCATATGATGAATCAACTATCTAGATGAATATGAGGAACCAGATTTTGAGTTATGGTTTATGACCATTACATCCTAAAATGACTTCCATGTGAACCATAAGGTATGACCTTGATGGTAGAACCCATTGGGATGAAATCCATAAGTGTGAATGAGTCTTAAGCATTAATACACATGGATAACATTTTAAGAAGGATGGTGCTTGTTAATTGTAACTTAATGACTAAGAGATTTGGCATATGGATACTAAAATAGCATTCCTATGAGGAATAAGACAAGGATGTGTACATGACACAACCTATAAGGTTTATGAATTCATTAATGCAAATGAAGTCTATGAGTTAAAATGGACTAATCAATGTGATTAATTGAGTACAAGCAACTCAGAGCTGGATCTTTACTTTGATAATATAGTCAAAGGATTTGACTGATATGACAAAGATAAACAGAGATTTGTGATTTAGTGGGAGTGTATTCACATTCCACATGTTGATGTGAAATGGAAATGTTGTAGAATGGAAATCCAAAGTGGAAATTATCTTTAGGGAAGAAAGAGATGTTTCCTATGTGATAGGAATAGAGATCTATAGAGATAGTTCTCGAAAACCTCATGACCTAAAAAGAGAGAGAATATATTGGAAATCTATACTGAAAGGGTTCAGTATGCACAAATTCAGTGGGAGAAAACTTGTCTATGTTTCATGGAGTGAGTATCCCAAGGCCAAGTGTCTCAATTCTTATGAAGAATGGGAATGCTAAGAATAGATAAGGATCTATCATGTATGTAATCATCCCATCATCTTGCATGTATGGACATAGCGAGAATAAAATGCATTCATCATCTTGTATGTAGGACATGACAATATGATGTACTCATCCTGATAACTCGTATGTGGGACATGACGAGTGGATGACTATCTAGTTCCAGTAAGGGTTACTGGAATACCATAAGAACTTGATAAGTACTTGAGAAGTGCTAGTTCTATGGAAATAAGGAAGGGTTCACTGTAAAGAGTTACACTGATGCGAACTTCCGAAAAGGATAGAAAATTAATCGCAATATATGTATATATATATATGGGATATATAAAAGTGAATGTTTGTTGATAATTGGAAACACTCCAATAAAGTCTTTTAAAAGGAAAAGTTGAGTATCCATGTGTTAGAGAACATTAGTGGATACTATATGGATCTGGAAGTTCATGAGATGAACTTATAGTTATTCCGGTCATTGATGACAAGTTAGGAATGCTTGGTCATGCAATGTGGCTAAAGGTTAGCAAAGGAATACTAGATCACATATTATGGCAACTCCATATCATACGTGTGACGTACATTGAAGAGATGAGAGACATGCAGTTAATACTGACTTTGGCAAGGTGTTGCCATAACTCACTATACTAGCACTAGAGCACAGTAACATATGGGACATGTTTGAAGATCACTATGAATATGATTCAAGGGTGATTGGCTTGTAGTGCAAGTGGGAGTCTATTGGTATGTATGCCCTGAGAGCCAATCATGGGATGATTGGTGGGATACATTAAGATTGATTTGATAAACATCAAAGGCAAGCTTCCAATTCTTTCTGGTTCAGTCATATGAGATAATGATAGAACAGATTGAATGTCTACAGAATGACAGTACTCAATGACGTATGCTTTCAGGTTGAGGACCTGAACGATGAGATCATACAGATGCTAAGAGTTTGTACATTCTTATTATGTCCCTAATCGGATGTCATTATGGAAGGCAGATAGACAACAATGACACGTAAGACTAGATTGTGATGTTGGTTGATGACAAAATCTCATTAGTCATAATATGGAAATATTAAACCAAATACAAGGTACTTGTTAGAGAACAAGTTTACCGGATAGACCCACTGTGAGTTTGACACATGGAACCATGACATGGTAGTCACAGTTAGTTCTCACAGTGATGGTGGTGAGTGTGATTCTTTGACCTAAAATCACTACACTCAACACATGTCGTTGGGTACACTTTGGGTACACTTTGACATCATCAAACGTTGTCCTGAAACATGGGTTGTTATAAAGGTGATGATTGGGTGGCTTTGACACATGGGGCTTTTGAGGGGTGAGTGATAGATATGGGATTTGTCCCTCCTGAGAGAGTTTGATATCCATGGCCATTTGATGAGTAGGATTGAGATAGGCATGCACGCATGTGTGAATCAGTATGTGATATTGATGTCATACATATCTCCTCCAATCTACTCTAAGATCAAGAAAGTGAATGAACGTTGACAGGATGACTGTTCCATGCCTTGAGTTCATTCGGGATATCAGTGACAAAGGAATTATACATTCGCTGTAACACCATTCACAGATTTTAGGATTGAAAGTTGTTCTCCAACTTTCTATTTCACTTGGGTAGCACTGATGTGTGACTAGGCACTGCTCTTTGCTTGTTAAGTCATAAGTGTTATGGATTTTCACTGCCAACGTGAAATGGACCTGCATGGTCACACACATAGGATTTAACTTAGAAGAGGAGTTTATCCACAAATGATGTTTAGATTGATTACTAAAGGAGTTTAGTAGTTCAATTAAACACTCAATCAATTGATAGCTCAGTATCATAGTGTTCAAGGTGTTGGACCGATTGATTGGAGTATCAGATTGATTGAAACTGTGATTGACTTATTTGCACAGTCTGCTGCCCCAACCGATTGGCTCACAGGGTTGAACCGATCGGCTCAGGTTGATGAACCGATCAACTCAACTGGTGAGACAATCGGCTCATGTGTCATGATACGATCAGCTCAATTATTGAATCGGTCGATTCATGTGACCAACCGAGATCGTTTGGAAAGTTAGAAGACTATTTTGCAAATACAATTTGTTTCACTTGTACAAATTCAATTTAGATAAGGATTAATATTTGATTAATCGGAAACAAATATGAAAGTCAATTTGAGTTGGATCAAGACCATGAACTGATCAACTCAGAGCCCCAGACAATCGGCTCAGGTCCCAAATGATTGGCTCAGGGCCTGAAATGATCGTTTCAGGGTGTGAACCGATCAGTTCAGCTGGCGCAAGTTGGTTGGTTTGTGGAAAATCTCAAACCTTTCTATTCCTAATTTAATCCCGCATTGCACGGGGTAGAGAACCTTATCACATGACCCTTGTATATATATAGGGGTAGTGGGGGCTTCTCAGGAACAACTCAGAACACCAGTTGCTATGCAAAGTTGTCGTTCTCTTTGGCTGTGGTAACTGAGAGAGAGCCCGAGCAAGTGATACCTAATAAGGGAGGCACAGTAAGGAAAAGACAACTATAGAAAAGCAACCGGTTGTAGGAGAGTGTGTTGGTGACTAGTACGTCGACAGGAGGGTGCGACTCCTTCTAATTCCTTGTGGGACAAGGAGATCGGAGTGTCAGAGCTTGCTGGATGGTGAAACGAGTATCCCTAAGGGAAACTCGGAGCACATACTGTTGAGTATGTGGGGGTGGAAGGTTGAGGATATATCCTTATAAATGAGATTACTCAAAACATAAAACACAATAAATCACTAAATAATCACATACCCAAAAATATGGGTAAATTAAAACCGATTTCAATGTCAGCACCTTCTTAGAAACATTTTCATAAGATCCCAACATCTTTCTTTTATCCATACTAGGCCCAGAATTTGATACAAATGTTCTATTGCCTTAGCCACAACATATATACACATGAGAACAATATTCATATATGCCACACAAATAAGCGTTAACATGTTAACAAAAGTTCTATTTGTTTGAAATACCATATACAAACTTTTCCTGCCCGAACCTGAGAGTATAGGGATGACTCAAGGACACACTAGACGTCTAATCAACTTTATCAAAGATTCATTACTATATCTCCTCTTTGCTACCACATGTTTGTTTTTGTCACTTCCGATTACCTAGAAAAAAATGTGGCGAACCACAAGGGTGAGACCTAGTCCCAGTAAGAGATATAACCTCCAACAACGTTTATTGATTACAACATTTTTAAGTAATTAAACAGTTAAGAAAATTAATCAGATATAACAAATAAGCTCAACAGCACTGATGATTAACAAAATGCATAAGGGAGCAGATAATAACTATCATCATTAGCCAGACTATCATCCTTTATCTTATTGATAATATAAGAAATTCAGTAGCATATGCATATCTAGCATTGTGGCGTATGAATCGTAATTAACCAAATCAACTAAGTGGAAGCGTATTATTCGCAGCGGATTACTGAAAATCACTAAAAATTTAAAAAAATTTCAAAGAGATCCAATCAAGGGAAAACTCTTTCATAAAAGACCAAAATACTTCAGTTGCATATTGGTTCACAAGTACATGTCTTGTACCATGTCATCTCAAATTACATTAACAGTTGCTTTGTTGAACTATACATAAGCAACATAAAAACTTTAAGGAATTACGCCAAAATCTCATATCGTTTCTTTAAAACCAACTACTGACTCTATGGACCTGAGAGTACAGAGACGACACATAGGACTATATCTACATATATACAAGACTTCATATCCAGTGTCTCCACCTGAGGTGTCACTACCGTTCTCTTCTACTGCTGTTGTTGTTGTCCTTCACCCTCCTCATCTACGTCCACCTAAAAAGTTGGATCCCACAGGGGTGAGACAATTGTAAATTGTCCCAACGAGAGATATAACTCTCTACCAAGAACATTATTATGGTGAAATAAACAATCAGTATAAGACTGAGCAGAGGAATTATATGTTGAGAAGCAGCCAGATTAAATACTAATCAAATTAGGTTAATAGAGCTTTTCAGCTATATCTTGACTAAACAACATAATACTTTATTCAATAAGGAATATGAAGAACATGCATAAAAACTATCCATCTAAGATCTATTTAAGCAATGTACATCAATCAATGATTCTCGTATATCAACCTTAAACAAATATGCTACACGTCTTATTACATTTTACAATCAATCTTAAGCCCTGAGGAGATGAAGGTATACCGTTCATACTCCAACCGACCATTGCGAAGTTGAAATCGGTACCATATAAGATCAATGGAAGAGTCATACTCCATAACCTCATCTCCTCCCAGTCAGTGTGGGCTCAATATGCAGGACATCTCGTGTCTCTGCTACATATAGCTTTCCAGGGTATACTGGCACTTCGTTATAGAGTTACAATGGCGGCTACACTCTCTTCGTAAATCGAGATATTTCATGTTTATCTCACCTTGATTCTGGCATTAACTTTATCAGGAGATTCATGATACATCCATCCCGGCATATATAATGAAAGATTGAGAGATTTAATATTCATTTACCATCAATCCCACATTAGGGCGTAAGGTATTCGCGCCCATTACCCCTACATACTAAACAGTATGCACTCCAAGAGATCCCTTGGGAAAACCTATTTCACCATCACCAAACTTCTGACGATGATGGATCTATGGTCAGGGCTCTACATGATAAGATTTCACTTGATTAATTATGTACATTACCATATTCTTTTTAGCAGAAATTGAGCACATTTTTGCAAAGAAATACCACACTTGTTTCTCGAGAAGAGATGGGAAACATGCTCAATATCATTTGATTGAATAGTTGCCTCAGCTCCTTGTTGTTTGAGGAAACCCCCCCCTTCAATTGGTCTTTTTTCACAAAAAGCAGACATGAGATAACAAATCAAGTGTTTCCCTAAGATTTCAAGTTTCCATACATAATTTAATATAACCATTGCTATAAAGAATGTGGAGTGATTTCATCAAATACTATTCAGATCTTTAATAAAGTATTGGGATCTCAATCCCTCATCTTATCGGATGTCGTCTCATTTTTCAACCACTTATCATCATAGTTTTGGAATATGGCATTCAACCCTTAGTTCATCATAGAACACTTGTTACCACTTACTAGGTAACTAATACCTTCAGGTCATCTGACCAAGGTGATCATGAGACTTTGTTACACAAACATCTTATATGGCTTACCAAGCCTATTTCAACTCTTATTACTTTTTACTGAACAACAAAGCATGTCATGGCTCACAAGGCCCATTAACATTCTCAATAATAAAACATCATAGCTCATACCTAGATATGCTCATCATCTCATGATACCTGCATGGTTAGTACTTATGATAACAGTTATATCAATTACATATCAGCACCATGCAATATAACACCATTAATCCCTTATTAGGGTTAGGGTTTCCCTTTTCATGTCATTTAGGGATATTCATCCCATTGCCCGGAATTAAGGTTATGATTAATCATCTACTGCCCAAAATTAGGGTTTTATATAATATGACCCAAAATTAGGGTTTCACATGCCTTCACCCTGTATTAGGATTAGGGTTTATCATATCCTTTTACCCAAATTAGGGTTAGGATGCACTATTTATCTCAATTTAGGGTTTGTCATCAAATTACCCTAAATTAGTTTTACTCCAATACCCTGGATTGAGGATTCACTTAGAATTAGCCTTATTTAGATTTACATCTACAATTGTCCTAAAATTTGGGTTACACCCTGTATTGCCCTGATTTAGGTTTAAGACTCACTAATCTTCTTAATTAGGATTTCATGATCTCATCATCCTGGATCAATCCCTAATTACATATTTTACTCATAATAAAGGAATTGAAGCTTGTATTCACATATAAACACTACTCCCTCTCTCATCCTCTCTGGGATGTGGAGTACCTCAAAGTAGACTTAATTAGGTCAATTCAATTTCTTTATTTCAATACACTCAATGTTAAGATCTCTCTTCCATAATCTCCAAAGATTAACCCTTTCGAGGGTACTAATTATCCTATCTCATTAAGGTTACAACTAATGTAATCACCCTTGATTTACATCATTAAGAGTCACATAATTACTTGACTTTTAATCCACTTGGGTGTTCAAACAGTTTTAAGTTAATTATTCTCCAAACGGTTTTGGTCACCTAGACCCCAAATGGTCTTGACCATCTATACGCCAAACGGTCTGGATAGATTGACCCTCAAACGGTCTAAGACCATTTAGACCTTCAAACGGTCTAGTTAATTAAGTTCAAACAGTTTGAAACCGTTTAGAAAAGTTGGTACTTGAAACCGTTTAGTGCAAAGATACTTGAAACCATTTGAGCCTCAATTGGTTTGGGATTGTTTGGTCCCAAAAGGTCTTGAGACCATTTGGTCCCAAATGGTCTTGAGACCGTTTGGACTCAAACAGTCTTGAGACCGTTTGGTCCAAACCTCCTCAAAACGGATTGGACCAATAATGGTCTCAACCACTCAAATTGATTTAAAGTTTCCAAGATTAATTCCCTCATCAATTGAATCCATGTAACCATTCATCAATTAAACTTATGCACCATCCCTCAATTAAACTAATAAATCATCCTTCAATTGATTCAACTTTCAATTGATCATCAATTAGGATTTTGAAATCGAGGAACCATCAATGATTAACATTGTGGAACTAATTCCATTGAAATTAATGAATCATCATCAAATTATGATATGACCTGACCTCAAATGGTCTTGAGGTCATTTGGATGACCTCCAAATGGTCTTGATATTGTTTGCCCCATCCATCATTAAAATTTGTAAAATTCAATTAGGGTTTAGATCATTGGATTGATCATCAATTTAGCTATTGATTGCATTTCAATTTGATATCTCTGGATCTTCAATTACCCAACCATACTCAACCCTAGACCTCCAAACGGTCTTGGTTGACCTCCAAATGTTCTTGAGACCGTTTGGGTGATATCCAAACGGTCTTGAGACCGTTTGGGTTAATCAACCCAAAATTTTAAATCAACCAATTGAAATTTCAGCACTTAACCCAATTAGGGTTTGATAATTGATCAACCTTCAACTAATAAACCCTTTGGAATCAATCAATTAGATTTAATGGGTCATCAACCATCAACCCTAGCATATAACCTCCAAATGGTCAACTGTGGTCAACCCTTCCAAATGGTTTGAAACCGTTTAGTTTCTAACGGTTTGGTGAAACCGTTTGATTTCAAACAGTTTCGTTGAAACCGATTAGAATAGAATTTCTTTGGGAAAAGTGTGCAAGATGATGTAATCATCATCGACCTTCGTTCATGTAGTTTATATTACTACTAATTTCATAGCATTATCAATTACAACAAGCAATTGATCAAGAAGAAGAAGGAATCAATATAATTGCAAGATTGATAATTGAATAACAATGTAATGGGTTCAAGTTATATAACCCGCCTTCAATGAAGCTTTCAAAGCTCCAACTTCACGTATCTAAAGGTGGAAGAAGCTTTCTCACTTTACAAGGTTCGTTCTTCAAGCTTTTGATTGAAATGGATTGGCTAGAAAGGAAGATTGATGGAAGAAAAGAAGAAATCCATCATTTATTTTTGATTTCCACCATGAAATCATGGTTGAAGGTGATCAAGAAGCTTACCTACAGGTTGGAACTCGTCCTCCTGCTGCTCCTTAGTCCTCTTGAGCTCATCCAAGGCAAGCAAGAAAGAAAATCCGAAAAAAGATCCTTGGTGGAGTGGAAAAGAGAGTATATATAAAGGAATTCCTAGGAGAGAGAAAGTTGAAAGAAAATCCTTCAACTCTCCAAACCGTGCCACATACTCCCCTCTTTTCCTTGTGCACAAAGGCACCTTCCCTTGCCTTTAATTCCCTTTCATTATCCTCAACTTAAAAGAAAAGCAAAATAAGCACCTTAATCATATTATACTAATATCCCATTTTTAGTGGACATTACTTTTCATTAACTTAATGTGAGTGGGCTCTCCACTCACTTAAGATATTTTCGTGCCTTTGCAAGGCACAAGCTCGTCCAACCTTTTGCAAAATCATCCCTCACATTTTGGTTGAAGGGTTCTTTAATTAATATATTTATTTTTGCATTAAATCGAAGTAAAGTTCTATTTATGCTTAAATCTTGATTATTTTAATATCAAGATTCTCTCTCCTCCAAAATGATTCAATTGAGGTTCCCCTATAATTTTATTGACTCTAAATGATGCCAAGAATAATTAGGGACCCTCTAGAAGTGACATTTTGCATATTGAACCCTAGGTTTTGGGTAAATTGCACATTACACCAAAATTAGGTTTTAATGCACAAACATTGCTCAACAAGCTCTTCCTTGTTATTCAGGCTTGTAGGAGTCATACCACTGCATCATACTCATTCCTATGATGCTTCAACATCTGAGGAATATTTTATCATGTACAATTTGCAAGTTAACCCCTCAACTTGGGTAAATTGCACTTTAGTCCAAAACTAACAAAACATTATTTCAACATTATTCAAAAAGGAATAAAATTGAAATATAAGTTCCTCTTGAGCCTTAATTACTTTTCAAAAGATAAGAGCAAGCATATAATCAACCTCATTAAGCATAACATCTAGGGTTAACACATAACCCAGGTCAGGGATGTTACAAATTATCCACCCCTAATAGGGATTTCGTCCCCAAAATCATCAACGAAAACATTAAGAGAAAAGAGTAGGGTATTTCCTCCTCATCTCTTCCTCCAGTTCCCAGGTAGCTTCTTCTATGCCATTGTGATGCCAGAGAACTTTTACAATACAAATGTCTTTCTTTTTCAGCTTTTTAGTTCTTTTATCAAGGATCATCACAGGTCCTTCAACATATGATATATCATCATTTAATTCTACCTCCACTGGTTGTAGAACTAACTTAGTGTCAGGATGACACTTTCTCAACATAGAGATATGGAACACTGGATGCAACTTATGCAGCTCAGATGGTAATTCTAGCTTATAGGCTACCTTTCCAATCCGTTCAATGATTGGATAAGGCCCCATAATTCTAGGAGCTAACTTTCCCTTCCTTCCAAATCTAAGGACTCCTTTCTAAGGTGAAACCTTGAGGTATACTCTGTCTCCAATTTGGAATTCTAAAGGTCTTCGACGTTTGTCGGCATATGACTTTTGTCTATCCTATGCAGTCTTTAACTGTTGTTGGATTATTTTAATCTTCTCAGTCATCTGCTACACTAGCTCCAGACCCAAAATTTGATTTTCTCTTGTTTCATACCAACATAATGAAGATCTACAACGTATACCATATAATGCTTCATATGGTGCCATGTCAATGTTGTGCTGATAGCTATTATTGTAAGCAAATTCTATCAGGCTTAGGTGTAGATCCCAACTTCCCACAAACTGAAGAACACATGCTCTAAGCAAGTCCTCCAAAGTTTGTATGGTCCTCTCAGATTGTCCATATGTCTGTGAGTGAAAGGTTGTATTAAACCTTAACTGTGTACCCAAAGTTTTATGTAGTTGTTCCCAAAAACGACTCGTAAACTGGGGACCTCTATCAGATACAATAGTGGCTGGAACCCCGTGCAACCGCACTATCTTGTCTATGTATATTTGTGCAAGCTTCTCAGTAGTGTAGGTTGTTTTGACATGAAGGAAATGTGCTGTCTTATTCAACCTATCAAAAATCACCCATATGGAATCATGACCTTTGGTTGTTCTAGGCAAACCAACCACAAAATCCATGGTCACATGATCCCATTTCCACTGCGGTATAGGCTAAGGTTGCATTGCTCCTACAGGCTTTTTATGTTCAGCTTTAACCTACTGACACACCGGACACCGCATAACAAATTTAGCAACATCTTTCTTCAATCCTGGCCACCAATACATATCCTTCAAGTTATGATACATTTTGGTGCTCCCTGGATGCATTGCTTACATCGAAGAATGAGCTTCTTCCAAGACTAACTTCCTCAGTTCATTGGCATCAGGTACCACCATCCTACCATGGTCACAGACTACCTGATCCTCTGACTCATGAAAGCCATGCCATTTATCACTACCATACTCTAACCTGATATGTTGAACTACAGCATCAGCTTGTTGTGCTTCTTTAATCTGATGTCTCAGAGTAGGTTTTATGTGCATCTCAGCTAACAACCTGACTAACAAAGATACTTTAAGTTGTATATTGTTTTGCCTCATAGAGATAAGCATATCTCTCTTAGAGCACATTAAAAAGTTCAATTGTGCTTTATCTATGGCTGGTGATGAAGACTTCCTACTTAGAGCATCAGCCACTACATTGGCTTTCCTTGGATGATAATCAATCGTACAATCGTAGTCCTTGATTAACTCCATCCAGCGATGTTGTCTCATATTCAACTCATATTGTGAGAAGATATATTTTAGGTTCTTATGGTCTGTAAAAATCTGGAATGTTTCTCCATAGAGATAATGCCTCCAGATTTTCAAAGCATGAACCACAGCAGCTAGCTCTATATCATGTGTCGGATAATTTTCCTCGTGTTTCTTAAGCTGTCGAGAGGCAAAAGAAATCACATGATTATCATGCATTAACACACAACCTAAACCATTCTTAGATGCATCACAGAAAACTATGTACCCCTTTCCTTGCTCAGGTAACACCAGCATGGGTGCACTTGTTAACCTTTCTTTCAGTAGCTGGAAAGAATGTTGACACTTGTCATTCCAGACAAAAGGAACCTCCTTCCTGGTCAACTTGGTTAGGGGTAAAGCTATAGAGCTGAAGTTCTTAATGAACCTCCTGTAATAGCCTGCCAAACCTAGGAAACTGCGTATCTCCGTCAGTGTCTTTGGTTGTTCCCATTGCAGGACAGATTCTACCTTCTTAGGATCAAGATGAATACCTAAGGCAGATATTACGTGTCCTAGAAAAAGAAACTTCTAATAGCCAGAATTCGCATTTGCTAAACTTAGCATACAACTTACGCTATCTTAGAAAAGCTAAAGCCAGACGAAGGTGCTACTCATGTTGTTGAGCATCTCTACTGTAGATCAAGATGTCATCTATGAAGACTACTACGAACTGATCAAGAAAATGTCGAAAGATTCTATTCATGAGTTCCATGAATGTAGCTGGTGCATTAGTTAGTCCAAACGACATAACTATGAACTCATAGTGAACATACATTGTCCTAAAGGAAGACATAGGTATGTCACCCTCCTTGATACGTAACTGATGGTATCCTGATCTCAAATCTATCTTAGAAAAGACAGTTGCACCACACAATTGATCAAACAGGTCATCTATCCTTGGTAGAGGATACTTGTTCTTTATAGTTACTTTATTTAACTGTCTGTAGTCAATGCATAACCGCATCGACCCATCCTTCTTTTTAACAAAGAGAACTGGAGCACCCCATGGTGAAGTACTCGATCGGACCCTTCTCAAGCAACTCATGTAGTTGTTTCTTGAGCTCTACCATCTCAGCAGGTGTCATTCTATAATGTGTTTGTGCTATTGGTTGTGTGCCCGGGATTATATTAATCTCAAAATCAATCTCTCGGGGTGGTGGAACACCCGAAAGTTCCTCGGGAAACACATCTTCAAACTCCCTAACTATCAGAACTTCAGAAGGACTCGTGCTCTCCATTGTGGTGTCCACTACATGTGCCAAGAATGCAAAGCATCCTTGCCTCATCAACTTCTCAGCTACCATAGATGACACATGACATGTTGGAAGAATCTTTCTATCCCCCTGAAAGATCCATGTGTCATCATTATCTGTGAACACAGCTTGTTTGGAACTGCAATCCAAGACCACCTTATACTTCTCTAAGGTGTCCATCCCAAGGATTATATCAAAACCTTGCATCTCAAGTGGTATAAGATCCACTTGAATGCGATGTTCAGAAAAAGAAAGAGTGCAGGAAGAACACACCTCCTGCAACACAGCAGATCCCATCAAAGGAGTTTCTAACTTCAAACTCTCTACCCTATGACCAACTGTCATATTGCAGTCAAGAATCACTTCTTGAGTGATAAAGGAATGTGTAGCACCTGGATCAATAAAAATAGATACGAAGTAGAAAGAAGACATATCAGAATGATACAGTTCCATTTAACCTGTCACAACTCTGGGATTGACAACTGCTTCAGGCTGGTTCATTGCATAGAACCTCGCCGTTGCCTGCGGTTGACCTTGTGCTCGGTTATTGGGTGTCGATGATCCATCTTGTGACGCTTGTCCTCGTCCTCAAGTGCCACTAGAAAATTGTCTCCTCTGAGAGCCTTGCTGACTCTGCTTCAGAGGTTGAGTCACCACTATATTCCCAACTGGACAATCCTTCATCAAATGCCCCATCTTCCCGCATTTGAAACAACTTTTATTCTCCCACCGTGGCCTGGATGGTCCTATTACTGACATTGAAGCTGAACTTTGGGATCTAGTTGGAGCAAAACTACGGCCCCTACCCCTACTTGACGTCCATTGAGTCTGGGGATTAAATCTTGGTGGTGGTGGTGCAGAAAACCTTGGCTTTTTGAAACCCTCGGACCTCTGTCCCTGGTATTGGGTAAACACCTTCTTATTGCCGGTTTGTCGCTTTTCAATCACATACCTCTCTATCCTCCTTACAGACTCTACAAAAGTGGCAAACCTTTCCCTATTCTCCAGAGCAGACGCGGGAGTAGTCAAATCAGTGTTCAATCTGTTCTTAAAATGCATGGTTCTCTCCTCATCATTAGCTGCCATATGTGGACAAAACCACAAAAGCTCCATAAACTTAGCCTCATACTCGCTAATGTTCATCTGACCCTGCCTGATCCTCTCAAATTGAGAGATCTTATCATCTAGAAATGTCTTAGGGAAGTATCTAATGACGAATTATCGCCGAAATTCTTCCCATCCGATTACTACACCTGGCCTCTTGCCTTCTTTAATAGTCCACCAGTGGTCAACACTCCCCTTGAGGAGGTATACAACATGTCTCACCTTCTCAACTTCAGGAATGTCAAGGATCCTGAAAGCCTTCTCCAGCTCTGTCAGCCATAAGTATGCATCTGCTGGGTCAGCTGTACCAGCATAATCTATAGCTCCAACCCGACGAAGTCTCTCAAAGGTCTTGCCGACTCCATGTCCATCATGATGGGTTGGTGCCCTCAGTGCAGGTGGTGGCATTCTATCTACCATGTGCGTCATGGTCGTCAGGAATTGCCCAAATAGAGCATGAAGGGTTGGGTTTTCTATTACAACTGGGTCAATCTGGGGATGTTCAGGTATCAGCTCCTCTCTGGGCTGGTCCCTTACACCCCCTCCTGGTGCAGCAACGCTGCTCTCAGTAGTGTGTTCATCATGTGATCCAGACATCTTCAAGTTCTTCTTCTCCTATATGAGCAGAAGACACTATCAGATAAACTGGAAGACACTAGAACAGACTCAACAACCTTAATCCTATGTCTTTGTAGACTCAATGAACCTAGAGCTCTGATACCACTAAATCGTGGTGTACGAATCGTAATTAACCAAATCAACTAAGCAGAAGCGTATTATTCACAGCGGATTACTGAAAATCACTAAAAATTTAAAACTTTTTCTAAGAGATCCAATCTAGGGAAAACTCTTTCATAAAAGACCAAAATACTTCAATTGCATATTGGTTCACAAGTACATGTCTTGTACCATGTCATCTCAAATTACATTAACAGTTGCTTTGTTGAACTATACATAAGCAACATAAAAACTTTAAGGCATTACGCCAAAATCTCAGATCGTTTCTTTAAAACCAACTACCGACTCTGAGGACCTGAGAGTACAGAGATGACACATAGGACTATATCTATATATATACAAGACTTCACAGCCATTGTCTCCACCTGAGGTGTCACTACCGTTCTCTTCTACTGCTATTATTACTATCCTTCACCTACTGAAGGATTCCTTCCTCCTCGTCTGTGTCCACCTAAAAAGTTGGATCTCATGGGGGTGAGACAATTGTAAATTGTCCCAGCGAGAGATATAACTCTCCGCCAAGAACATTATTATGGTGAAATAAACAATTAGTATAAGACTGAGTAAAGGAATTATATGTTGAGCATCAGCCAGATTAAATACTAATCAAATTTGGTTAATAGAGCTTTTTAGCTATATCTTGACTAAACAACATAATACTTTATTCAATAAGGAATATGAAGAACATGCATAAAAACTATCCATCTAAGATCTGTTTAAGCAATGTACATCAATCAATGATTCTCATATGTCAACCTTAAACAAATATGCTACACGGATGATTACATTTTACAATCAATCTTAAGCCCTGAGGAGATGAAGGTATACCGTTCATTCTCCAACCGACCATTGCGAAGTCGAAATCGGTACCATATAAGATCAATGGAAGAGCTGGACTCCATGACCTCATCTCCTCCCAGTCAGTGTGGGCTCAATATGTAGGACATCTCGTGTCTCTTCTACATATAGCTTTCCAGGGTATACTAGCACTTCGCTATAGAGTTACAGCGGTGGCTGCACTCTCTTCGCAAATCGGGAGATTTCATGTTTATCTCACCTCGATTCTAGCATTAACATTATCGAGAGATTCATGATACATCCATCCCGGCATATATAATGAAAGATTGAGAGATTTAATGTTCATCTACCATCAAACCCACATTAGGGCGTAAGGTATTTGCGCCCATTACCCCTACATACTCAACAGTATGCACTCCAGGATATCCCTTGGAAAAACCTGTTTCACCATCACCAAACTTCTGACGATGATGGATCTATGGTCAGGGCTCTGCATGATAAGATTTCACTTGATTAATTAAGTACATTACCATATTCTTTTTAGCATCAATCAGGTTTCCAAACATAATTTAATATAACCATTGCTATAAAGAATATGGAATGCTTTCATCAAATACTATTCAAATCTTTAATAAAGTATTGGGATCTCAATCCCTCATTTTATCAGATGCAGTCTCATTTTTCAACCACTTATCATCATAATTATGGAATATGGCATTCAACCCTTAGTTCATCATAGAACACTTGTTACCACTTATTAGGTAACTAATACCTTCAGGTCATCTGACCAAGGTGATCATGAGACTTTGTTACACAAACATCTTATATGGCTTACCCAGCCTATTTCAACTCTTATTACTTTTTACTGAACAACAAAGCATGGCATGGCTCACAAGGCCCATTAACATTCTCAATAATAAAACATCATAGCTCATACCTGGCTATGCTCATCATCTCATGATACATGCATGGTTAGTACTTATGATAACAGTTATATCAATTACATATCATCACCGTGCAATATAACACCATTAATCCCTTATTAGGGTTAGGGTTTCCCTTTTCATGTCATTTAGGGATATTCATCCCATTGCCCAGAATTAAGGTTATGATTAATCATCATACTGCCTAAAATTAGGGTTTTATATAATATGACCCAAAATTAGGGTTCCACATGCCTTCACCCTGTATTAGGATTAGGGTTTACTATTCACATCAAATTAGGTTTTATCATATCCTTTTACCCAAATTAGGGTTAGGATGTACTATTTATCTCAATTTAGGGTTTGTCATCAAATTACCCTAAATTAGGTTTACTCCATTACCCTGGATTGAGGATTCACTTAGCATTAGCCTTAGTTAGATTTACATCTACAATTGTCCCAAAATTTGGGTTACACCATGTATTGCCCTAATTTAGGTTTAAGACTCACTAATCTTCTTAATTAGGATTTCATGATCTCATCATCCTGGATCAATCCCTAATTACATATTTTACTCATAATAAAGGAATTGAAGCTTGTATTCGCATATAAACACTACTCTCTCTCATCCTCTCTAGGATGTTGAGTACCTCAAAGTTGACTTAATTAGGTCAATTCAATTTCTTTATTTCAATACACTCAATGTTAAGATCTCTCTTTCATAATCTCCAAAGATTAACCCTTTCGAGGGTACTAATTATCCTATCTCATTAAGGTTACAACTAATGTAATCACCCTTGATTTACATCATTAAGAGTCACATAATTGCTTGAATTTTAATCCACTTGGGTGTTCAAAAGGTTTTAAGTTAATTATTCTCCAAACGGTTTTGGTCACCTAGATCCCAAACGATCTTGACCATCTATACCCCAAACGGTCTTGATAGATTGACCCTCAAATGGTCTAAGACCATTTAGACCTTCAAACGGTCTAGTTAATTAAGTTCAAACGGTTTGAAACCATTTAGAAAAGTTGGTACTTGAAACCGTTTAGTGCAAAGATACTTGAAATCGTTTGAGCCTCAATTGGTTTGAGATCATTTGGTCCCAAACGGTCTTGAGACCGTTTGGTCCAAACCTCCTCAAAACCGATTGGACCAAAAATGGTCTCAACCACTCAAATTGATTTAGAGTTTCCAAGATTAATTCCATCATCAATTGAATCCATGTAACCATTCATCAATTAAACTTATGTACCATACCTCAATTAAACTAATAAATCATCCTTCAATTGATTCAACTTTCAATTGATCATCAATTAGGGTTTTGAAATCGAGGAACCATCAATGATTAACATTGTGGAACTAATTCCATTGAAATTAATGAATCATCATCAAATTATGATATGACCTGACCTCAAACAGTCTTGAGGTCTTTTGGATGACCTCCAAACAGTCTTGAGACCGTTTTCCCCATCCATCATTAAAATTTGTGAAATTCAGTTAGGGTTTTAGATCATTGGATTGATCATCAATTTAGCTATTGATTGCATTTCAATTTGATATCTCTGGATCTTCAATTACCCAACCATACTCAACCCTAGACCTCCAAATGGTCTTGGTTGACCTCTAAACGGTCTTGAGACCGTTTGGGTTAATCAACCCAAAATTTTAAATTGACCAATTGAAATTTCAGCACTTAACCCGATTAGGGTTTGATAATTGATCAACCTTCAACTGAACTTTAGAATCAATCAATTAGATTTAATGGGTCATCAACCATCAACACTAGCATATAACCTACAAATGATCAACTGTGGTCAACCCTTCCAAACAGTTTGAAACTGTTTAGTTTCTAACGGTTTGGTGAAACTGTTTGATTTCAAACGATTTTGTTGAAACCGATTGAACAATTGTTGAAACTGATTGGAATAGAATTTCTTTGGGAAAAGTGCCCAAGATGATGTCATAATAATCTACCTTCGTTCATGTAGTTTATATTGCTACTGATTTCATAGCATTATCAATTACAACAAGCAATTGATCAAGAAGAAGAAGGAATCAATATAATTGCAAGATTGATAATTGAATAACAATGTAATGGGTTCAAGTTATATAACCCGCCTTCAATGAAGCTTTCAAAGCTCCAACTTCACGTCCCTAAAGGTGGAAGAAGATTTCTCACTTTACAAGGTTCGTTCTTCAAGCTTTTGAGTGAAACGGATTGGCTAGAAAGGAAGATTGATGGAAGAAAAGAAGAAATCCATCATTTATTTTCGATTTCCACCATGAAAGCATGGTTGAAGGTGATCAAGAAGCTTACCTACAGGTTGTAACTCGTCCTCCTGCTGATCCTTAGTCCTCTTGAGCTCGTCCAAGGCAAGCAAGAAAGAAAATATGAAAAAAGATCCTTGGTGGAAAAGAGAGTATATATAAAGGAATTCCTAGGAGAGAGAAAGTTGAAAGAAAATCCTTCAACTCTCTAAACCGTGCCACATACTCCCCTATTTTCCTTGTGCACGAAGGCACCTTCCCTTGCCTTTAATTCCCTTTCATTATCCTCAATTTAAAAGAAAAGCAAAATAAGCACCTTAATCATATTATACTAATATCCCATTTTTAGTGGACATTACTTTTCATTAACTTAATGTGAGTGGGATCTCCACTCACTTAAGATATTTTCATGCCTTTTCAAGGCACAAGCTCGTCCAACCTTTTGCAAAATCATCCCTCACATTTTGGTTGAAGGGATCTTCAATTAATATATTTATTTTTGCATTAAATCGAAGTAAAGTTCTATTTATGCTTAAATCTTGATTATTTTAATATCAAGATTCTCTCTCCTCCAAAGTGATTCAATTGAGGTGCCCCTCTAATTTTATTGCCTCTAAATGATGCCAAGAATAATTAGGGACCCTCTAGCAGTGAAATTTTGCAAATTGAACCCTAGGTTTTGGGTAAATTGCACATTACACCAAAACTAGGTTTTAATGCACAAACATTGCTCAACAAGCTATTTCTTGTTATTCGGGCTTGTAGGAGCCATACCACTACATCATACTCATTCCTATGATGCTTCAACATCTGAGGAACATTTTATCATGTACAATTTGCAAGTTAACCCCTCAACTTGGGTAATTTGCACTTTAGTCCAAAACTAACAAAACATTGTTTCAACATTATTCAAAAAGGACTGAAATTGAAATATAAGTTCCTCTTGAGCCTTAATTACTTTTCAGAAGATAAGAGCAAGAATATAATCAACCCCATTAAGCAAAACATCTAGGTTTAACACAAAACCTAGGTCAGGGATGTTACAAGCATCATAAGCAAGTCTAGTAACATAGCATAGCTAACAACATGAGCATGTATATTGGTTCAATATATCAACATTATAAGAAGAGCTAACAACATTAGCACAACTATTTGGATAAGCATGATCAGTAGTATATGCATCTCTAGCTACAAAGGCATGGCTAGCATGCTAAACATAACTAACAACATGAGATAGCTAGCATCATGATTATAATCAACAGTAGCAATATCGTTATCAACATAAGCATGGCTACCGTATGTATGCATCTACAATCTAAGTATACCCACAACATAAGTATATTTACTATCTCTTAATTGCATTAAGCCTCATCTTTATGTAAAGATAACAAACAAGGGTTATCATCCAATGTGAAACATCATGTATAACCCTACACAAATATGCTACACAGCTGTATTACAACTTTTATTATGCACTGGGGAATTTGAATCATACCATTCAAATTCCAACTGACCCCTGTGAAGGGCTATTTGATTCCGTACAAGATCTAGGAGTGCCCTAGGAGTGCCAGTATCCTAAGATCTCTTCCCCTCGGCCAGTATGAGTAAAAAGGTAATGACATATCAGTCAAAGATGCCACCACAGTGACATATAGTCAAGCTGATAACCACTAGTCTGACCTTGGTATAGGTCACGACACTAGAAACCAGGGTATTCAAACCCAATCACTGAGGTACAACTGCAGTTGTCCTCTAATCACATCATGTTATAATCACTGAGACACGACCACATCTGTTCTCAATCACCTCAGATGTATGAGGCATGACCATAGACAACCTCCACAATCTGCATTGTGGATGATAAGGATATATCCTCAACCTGCCACCCCCACATACTCAACAGTATGTGCTCTGAGTTTCCCTTAGGAATACTCATTTCACCATCCAGCAAGTTCTGACACTGAAGATGGCTCTACGGCACAGGGCACTACATGATTAGAGTTGCACTTGATTAGTTATGCCAATTGGGTGAATTAAGGCTGCATCAAACAAGTGGACATACAAACCCTAATTCACTACTAGAAAGAATATAAATATCAAAACTTTGAAAAGATATAAAATGTGTGAAACATAATTTCTCATCTCATCATCACATGGTACTATTCACTTTCCATTCTTGAGACCACACTAGTCATCATACTATCACAAGATAAAAATCTTTTTCACAATATCACAGGGTATCAACCCTTATCAACATAAGAGGATTACACCTCATTCAAGGCTCAACCATGCCCAAAGGTCATTAAGACCATCATATTATTCCCTGCAAGATCATCATTATCTTTGCATGCCTTATAACAAGGCTCAATAGCATTACTTACATATAACACACTGGATCAACACAACATTGCATTAATGAGCTTGGAGATATTCATAATCAATCATGGAAGGGTTATATTAACATTAAGAACATTCCTTTATTACATCAACATGCAAGGAATATAGATATGATTAACACTCATCATATTCATAATGCACATGTTTAGCATAAGAAAGTATCAACCATGTGGCTATGATAACCAACAATTAACATATTAAGGATATGATCATATTAAGGAGGTAATTCTACCATCACTCCATCATATAAGAATGTTAAACATGAATACTCATCTTTATCTATTTGCATTAGATTTAGGTTCAACAAGATATTTCATATTAATGTTACTCATCATCACTTATACCCAAATCCTAACTCGCGGCATCCCCATTGGATCATGGATGCATAAGGTGAAGCATCACTATCACATTCCCTACTTTTCTCAAGTATGAACCCACACATAAATCAAGATGTAACCATCAGGTTATAGCATACTAGGGTTTCAACAATAATAGAGTACTCCATGATTGTATTAGTCATTCAAAGACTATTCATACCCAATTACCATTATTTAGTTATATTAAAGCTAGGTATAACATGCTATACCTAATTAGGGTTACATATCAACACAATATGGTTATCATCCCTTCTATTCATATGAGTGAATAGGTAATACTAACTTATTAAGGGTATCCCTCCATTTGTTCCATCATCATTCAACCCATATTACCATACCATAATGTCACCCAGAACCATTAGATGTTTAAAAGGTAAGCCTATTGGTTGTTTACATAAGTAAAAACCTTGGATAAACCACCTACGAAGTCCTTGATTTGTGCTCTAGAAAGAGTCACCATCTAACCCTAGACATCCCTTGATAATCGATACAAAAAGTTCCATTGAGAGTAGGGTAAAACCCACAATCGACTATTCAGTTAAAACAAGCCATCCATTGTCAACAATTAAGCTCCTTAAGTTGATCATATAAAGGAAACCATATAAATCACATTATTAGGACCAACATATTACATTAGCCATCATTCCACCTAAATGGAGGAATAAACAGTAGATCTTGACCATTGGGTCAAGTTCACATGTTAAAACCATCAATTACAGTATAGGTCTGACAATTGCATCAAGTGACCCAAGAAACTATTGGTCTAAGGCTTAATTGATGCTAAAACTATATGATTAACTCACTATAGATTGTAGAGACCTAATCCACCATCATTAGTGATCATTAAATCACTATAGTTTGTTAGATCAACAATATATTCATTAATCAACATCAAATATTAAGTTGATGTCATCATTGATTGATATCATGAGTAGTGTACTTAATGATTGATCATTATACTTTTAATTGATCCAAAACCTGACCTAAGGGGTGACCATAGGTTGTCACCATCATCTGAAACCTTTGATCACAACCATGAGTTGTTATGAAGACAACACCATAGGGTTGTTCCAATGGTACCATCGTCGGGTCATGGTTTATAGAAGAAATCAGCTTTAAACACTAAAATTGACCATTGTTTAATAGGTGCTTAGCACCATAGGTTGTCAAAACAACCTGATCCTAGTCATATTATACCTTAGTAATAACATACACATGATCACATGTTTATATATAACTGAAATCAGAACAGGGAACATTATAAAAATCAAAATCCAAGTCAAGCTTAGCTTTTTAGTGCATGGATCATCATTTTCAAGCAAGAACATGATCTAGAAAGCTTATGGTAAGCAATAAACGTGGAGCAAGTTATAAAACTTGCCTCCAATAAGAAGATGAAACCCCACACTGAAGAAATCTCGAGCAGGTAGGGTAGAAAATCCAAGAATAAGCTATGAATTTGTCCATTTAGCATCTTTCTTCATCAAATGAGCAAATCTGAGGTCCAAGGTGACCGAATTTCAACCAAAAATTCATCCATGGCCTATTTCCGGGCATCGACAGGTCTTCTTCTACCTTGGAACAGCCTGGATGCGGACCTGTTTCACATGTAGGTTGGATAGGGGACTCGATTGGTTGTTGATTTCGGCTGGGAGGTGGCAGGTTCATGCTTAGGCACCAAGGCCGAGTTGAAGGCGCCATTTTGGAGGTGTTGCTCACACCGGCTGCTCTTGGTTCGGACCTGCTACAAGCAGATGGTGCCTATCTCATGCATAGTTTAGAGAAAAGCCTTGGCTGGGTGCTGAATCGAGGCTAGGGCTATGAAAGTTTGCTCTAGATCCACGACCGAGCTCGATGCCGCCTTAACCTTAGTGTTTGCTGCGCCCAAGGCCCCTGGCCACTGCCTCACACAGCTGCTATGCGGCGCTGCTGCTGGGGCGCCGCCCTATAGGTGGGCACCGCTAGGGCAAGGCAGAGGAAGGATGGAGGAAGAAGAAGGGAAGAGGAAGGGTGGACAGAGGCAGAGCTTGCTGGCTTGAAGATGAGGAGCTCCAAAATCGCCCTCTAGCTCTCCCTCTGCTACGGCCGTTCAGCCTAGTTTGGGCGCCGCCTAGGAGGTTCTGTAAATGATAGAGAAGAAAGGATAAGGAAGAAAGGGAAAAAGGAAAATAATTAATAGCCAATTATATGGGAAAATTGCAAAATCAGCCCAAATAAAAGAAAACGTCATAACTTTTGCCTCGTAGGTCCAATTCGATTGATTTCTTTTAAAAACTTTCAAGCATAAAATCCTCTACAACCTCAAGATAAGAAATCATGCTAATAAGACTATAACACTGGATCAAAGCACCAATTGCATCTTGTGTACTTAATTCAACTTAATTAACTTATTAATGTTGTGATTATAATACTTACTAGTTAATTTTAGTGTGGGTCATAACAATCTCCCTCCCTTAAAAGAATTTTGTCCCAAAATTCCTAAAAGAGAAAAGGAAACTTGTTACGCATCTCTGACTCAATCTCCCACGTGGCTTCCTCTAGGTTATATTAGGGTTCTAAGCATTAAATTATGGTAATTAAGCTTGTTCAACTCATTAAGCAAGTTTAGGGGCCTTACAACTATAAACCCCTAACATGGATTTCACCCCTGAACTCCAAGGTAAACAAAGATGGGTACTTCCTTTGCACCTCATCCTATTACCTTCACATGCTTACTTTCATATCATGGTAATGTCACATCATTCATACATATCTCATCTTGGGTCAGCACAAAAATGCCCACATAAGAAGACATATCATGATCCCATTAATAAATTTAATCAACCCCATCTCACTCTTATTCAACTTGTTCTCATAACAGTTACTTCTTCGGCAACCCTAAGGTTTTTGAATAAATATTGATCATATTTTTGACCATATTTGAAATACTTTGACATGTCATCATTCAAAGATTTCTACAACTTGTAAGACATTACTTGAACACTCTCTTCCTCCTATTCATAAATTCTATTGGTACATTGGTTAGTCTAAAGGACATAACTCTAAACTCATCATGGTCATGTGGATTATGTCATCCAATCTAACTCTTATGCATTGATATTTTATCATAGGTTTATCTTAAAGGAACATGGTATCACATATTTATTAACCAACAAACCATCTATCCTAGATAGTGGTCTTTCCCAGCTATCACTGAACCATACACAACATTATAGAATCACTTTTGTTTTTTTCCTTACAATCAACATTTATAGGATAGAGAGGAATACTTGCAATGTTCATTTAATAAACATCTCCAACCTTCACATACTTCCCATACTATTGACACATCTTGGATACTAGGATTCATTACCTTGGTATCCACCTCATGCGCTATAAGGAACTCACATCCTTATATCATCTACTTTTACCAACATAACAAATATCAAGACATATAAGAGGAGTCTTCCTAATTATTGGAAGGCTCAGAAGGAGAATCATAACAAACTTTATGATCGTGGAACCATAGTCCAAACAAAAGGTTGTTTGGACTATGGTTCCACGATCATAAAGTTTGTTATGATTCTCCTTCTGAGCCTTCCAATAATTAGGAAGACTCCTCTTATATGTCTTGATATTTGTTATGTTGGTAAAAGTAGATGATATAAGGATGTGAGTTCCTTATAGCGCATGAGGTGGATACCAAGGTAATGAATCCTAGTATCCAAGATGTGTCAATAGTATGGGAAGTATGTGAAGGTTGGAGATGTTTATTAAATGAACATTCCAAGTATTCCTCTCTTGTAGATAGAGAGAGAGAGAGTTGATGATGATCCTTTAAATGTTGTTAGGAAGGAAAAACAAAAGTGATTCTATAATGTTGTGTATGGTTTAGTGATAGCTGGACAAGACCACTATCAAGGATAGAAGGTTTATTGGTCAATAGATATGTGATACCATGTTCCTTTAAGATAAACCTATGATCAAATATCAATGCATAAGATTTACATTGGATGACATAATCCACATGACCATGATGAGTTTAGAGTTATGTCCTTTAGACTAACCAATGTACCAATAGAATTTATGAATAGGAGGAACAGAGTGTTCAAGTAATGTATTACAAGTTGTAGCAATCTTTGAATGATGACATGTCAAAGTATTTCAAATATGGTAAAAAATATGATCAATATTTCTTTTAAAAAACTTAGAGTTGTTGAAGCAGCAATAGCTATGAGACAAGTTGAACAAGAGTGAGATGTGGTTGATTAAATTTCTTTATGGGATCATGATATGTCTTCTAAGTAGGTTGCGTAAATCCTAGCAAGGTGAGGATAGTGTTGTTGTTTCACCCCTAACAAGGTTGACTAGGAATAATGTTTCCTTGTATGGAAGGACAACTTCCAACGTCAACATTTCTTTTGATGATGAAAAAGAACTGATAAGAGTTCTAGTGTCAATGTATAAAAAAAGGATGGATACATTACCTTTTTTATGCTTCAAGGAATGGTATGGGACACATGTCATGATTGGTAAAAGGCTATCAAATATGACTTTTTAGTAATGTGTTGATACAATAGATATAATTTTAGGATGATAGCTAGAATTTAAAGTTGAACATTACTATTAGATTTGTACAGGTGGCACAACAAGTTTCTATGTTCCATATTTGCAAATGTCTTCTTATGTGGGGGGTTTTCTACTGACCCAAGATGAGATATGTATGAATGATGTACATCACCATGATATGCAAGTAACCATGTGAAGGTAATAGGATGAGGTGCAGAGGAAGTACCCATCTTTGTTATCTTGGATTTCAGTGGCGAAATCTCTATTAGGGGTTTATAGTTATAAGGCCCCTAAACTTTCTTATTGAGTTGAACAAGCTTAATTATCATAATTTAATACTTAGAACCATAATATAACCTTGTCATATGCTTTGAAATCATAAGACAAGCTTAAGTTTCAAATTTGGTCCAATTTGGACACTGTTTGAGCAAGTTATGCAATTTTATACACATTTTGGACTTTTCTACAGTTTACCCAATTGAGAAGGTAGTGGATTCCGTGCTTGAAAAGTTGCAAAATAAATCAGTTAATTTGGGCCTTCGAGGCAAAAGTTATGAGGTTTGCAAGATTCCTGGGTTGAATCTGCAATTTATCCAAATTTTAGCTTTATATTTCCTTTTTCTTTCCTTTCTTCCTTATCTGCTTCTGCGAGCACCGCTTGAGCGGTACTGTTGCTGCGTGATCTGCAGTAGAGGAGGGGCGCGAAGTGATTTTGGGGCAATTTGTCTTGAGCCCTAGCTCTGACCAGCAACGTCACCTTCTTCCCTTCTTCTTCTTCTTCTTCCTTTCCTTCCTCTCTTCCTCGCCCCCTACCACCTGCAGCCCCCAACCTGCATAGCGGCCAACCAACCAGTAGCTGCAGCTGCTGCGGTGGTGGTTAGAGGCCCCAAGGGTGCACAAAATAGCAAGCTAGGGTTAGCATGGAGCTCGGCCAAGAAGCTTGAGCAGGAATCCACAGCTATAACTGTGTCTAGCATTAAACACAACCATCATCTTCAACCTGTTCATGAAGGTAGAAGGAGCTGCTTGTAGCAGGTCTGAACCAGGACCATTCTGGGCGAGGAGCAGCACCAAATCGGTGTCTTTGAGTTCGTCTGAGGTTCCTAAGCACAAATCTATAGCCGTTAGCCCTCGATTCAGCCCCTTGCCAAGGTTTCTTCTTCAACATGTTTGTGCGTGATAGCTGTTGTGTGCAGCAGGTTCAATTTGGGCTTATTCCGAGGTTGAAGACAACCCCCTGGACGCAATTCTAGTCGAATCCGGACTTTTCAAACCCCAGATTTGCTCATTTGATGAAGAAAGGTGCTAGATGGATGAATTCATAGCTTACTCTTGGATTTTCTACCCTACCTGCTCGAGATTTCTTCTGTGTGGGGTTTCATCTTCTCATTAGAGGAAAATTTTATAACTTGCTCCATGTTTATTGCTTACCATAAGCTTTCTAGATCATGTTCTTGCTTGAAAATGATGATCCATGCACTAAAAAGCTATGCTTGACTTGGATTTCAATTTTTATAATGTTCCCTGTTCTAAATTCAGTTATATATGAACCTGTGATCATGTGTATGTTATTACTAAGGTATGATATGACTTGGATCATGTTGTTTTGACAACCTATGGTGCTAAGAACCTATCAAACAATGGTCAATTTTAGGGTTTAAAACTGATTTCTTCTATAAATCATGACCCGATGATGGTACCATTGCAACAACCCTATGGTGTTGTCTTCATAACAACCGATGGTCGTGATTAAGGGTGTCAAATGACGGTGACAACCTATGGTCACCCCCTTAGGTCCAGTTTTGGATCAATTAGAAGTTTAATGATCAACCATTAAGTACCTTACTGATGCTATCAATCAATGTTGACATTAGCTTAATATTTGATGTTGACTAATGAATATAGTGTTGATCTAACAACCTATGGTGATTTCATGATCACTAATGATGGTGGATTAGGTCTCTACAACCTATTTTGAGTTATGCATTGTAGTTGTATCATCAATTAAGCCTTATACCAATGGTTTCTTGGGTCACTTGATGCAATGGTCGGACCTATATTGTAATTGATGGATTTAGCATATGAACTTGACCAGATCTAATGTTTATTCCTCCAATAAATTGAAATGATAGATAATGTAATATATTGGTCCTAATAATGTGATTTAAATGGTTTCCTTTATATAATCAACTTAAGGATCTTACTTGTTGACAATGGATGGCTTGTTCTAAATAAATAGTGGATTGTGGGTTTTACCCTACTTCCAATGGAACTTTTTGTGTTGTTAATCAAAGAATGCCTAGGGTTAGATGGTGACTCTTTATAAAGAACAAATCAAGGACTTCGTAGGTGGTTTATCCAAGGTGTTTACTTATATAAACAACTAATAGTCTTACCTTTTAAACAACCAATGGTTCTGGGTGACATTGTGGTATGGCGATATGGGTTGAATGATGATGGATCAAATGGAGGGTTACCCTTAATAAGTTAGTCTTACCTATTCACTCATATGAATATAAGGGATGATAACCATATTGTGTTGATATGTAACCCTAATTAGGTATAGCTTGTTGTACCTAGCTTTAATATAACTAAATGATGGTAATTGGGTATGAATAGTCCTTGAATGACTAATACAATCATGGAGTACTCTATTATTGTTGAAACCCTAGTATGCTATAACCTAATGGTTACACCTTGATTTATGTGTGGGTTCATACTTGAGAATAGTATGGAATGTGATGGTGATGCTTCACCTTATGCATCCATGATCCAATGGGGATGTCGTGAGTTAGGGTTTGGGTATGAGTGTTGATTAGTAACATTGATATAAATTATCATGTTGAACCTAACTCTAATGCAATTAGATAAAGATGAGTATTCATGTTTAACATTCTTATATGATGGAATGATGGTAGAATAACCTCCTTACTATGATCATAACCTTGATATGTTAATTGGTGGTTATTATAGCCACATGGTTGATACTTTCTTATGCTAAACATGTGCATAATGAATATGATGAGAGTTAATCATATCTAGATTCCTTGCATGTTGATGTAATAAAGGAATGTTCTTAATGTTAATATAACCCTGCTATGATTATTTATGAATATCTCCTCGCTCATTAATGAAATATTGTGTTGATATGGTGTATTATATGTAAGTAATGTTGTTGAGCCTTGTTATAAGGCATGAAAAGATAATGATGATCTTGTAGGGAATAATAATATAATGGTCTTAATGACCTTTGGGCATGATTGAGACCTAAATGAGGTGTAATCCTCTTGTTGATAAGGGTTGATTCCCTACGATATTGTGAAAAGGATTTATATCTTGTGATAGTATGATCGTCTTAATGACCTTTGGGCATGGTTGAGCCCTGAATGGGGTGTATTCCTCTTATGTTGATAAGGGTTGATACCCTGTGATATTGTGAAAAGGATTTATATCTTGTGATAATATGATGGTTAGTGTAGTCTCATCAATGGTAAGTGAATAGTACCATGTGATGATGAGATGAGAAATTATGTTTCATACATTTTATATATTTTCAAGTTTTGATATTTATATGCTTGCTAGAAGTGAATTAGGGTTTGTATGTCCACTTATTTGATGCAGCCTTAATTCACCCAATTGGCATAACTAATCAAGTGCAACTCTAATCATGTAGTTCCCTATGCCGTAGAGCCATCTTCAGTGTCAGAACTTGCTGGATGGTGACACGAGTATTCCTAAGGGAAACTCAGAGCGCATACTGTTGAGTATGCAGGGGTGGCAGGTTGATGATATATCCTTATCATCCACAATGCAGATTGTGGAGGTTGGCTATGGTCATGCCTAATACATCTGAAGTGATTGAGAACGGCTGCGATCATGTCTCGGTGATTACAACATGATGTGATTAGAGGACAACTGCGGTTGTACCTCAGTGATTGAGTTTGAATACTTTCTAGTGCCGTGACCTGTACCAAGGTCGGACTAGTGGTTTTCAGCTTGACTATATGTCACTGTGGTGGCATCTTTGACTGATATGTCACTACCTTTTTATTCATACTGACCGAGGGGAAGAGATCTTAGGTTACCGACACTCCTAGATCTTGTACGGAACCGAATAGCCCTTCGCAGGGGCCGGTTGGACTTTGAATGGTACGATTCAAATTCCCAGGCCGTAATAAAAGATGTAATACAACCGTGTAACATATTTGTTTAGGGTTATACACAACGTTTCACATTGGATGATAACCCTTGTTTGTTCTCTTTACATAAAGATGATGCTTAGTGCAATTAAGAGATAGTAGATATACTTATGTTGTGGATATGCTTAAGATTGTAGATGCATACATACAATAGCCATGATTATGTTGATAACTATACTGCTACTACTGATTATAATCATGATGCTAGATATCTCATGTTGTTAGTTATGTTTAGCATGCTAGCCATGCCTTTGTAACTAGAGATGCATATACTGCTAATCATGCTTATCCTGGTAGTTGTGCTTAAGTTGTTAGCTCTTCTTATAATGTTGATATGTTCAACCAATTAGACATGCTCATGTTGTTAGCTATTCTATGTTACTAGACTTGCTCATGATGCTAGAACTGCATATGCTACTGAATTGCTTATATTGTCAACAAGATAAAGGATGATAGTCTGGCTAATGATGATAGTTATTATCTGCTCCTTTATGAATTTTGTTAATCATCAGTACTGTTGATCTTATTTGTTATATCTGATTAAACTGCTTAACTATTTAATCACTTAAAAATGTTGTAATCAATAAACGTTGTTGGAGGTTATATCTCTTGCTGGGACATGGGTCTCACCCTTTTGGTTCACCATATTTTTTTAGGTAATCGAAAGTGACGAAAATAAACATGTGGCAGCAAAGAGGAGCTATAGTAATGGACATTTGATAAAGTTGATTAGATGTCTAGTGTGTTCTAGACTCGTCCCTATACTCTCAGGTCCGGACAGGAAAAGTTTGTATATGGTGTTTCAAATGAATTGAGATTTTGTTAGCATGTTAATGCTTATTTGTGTGACATATACGAATATTGTTCTTCTGTGTATATATGTTGTGACTAAGGTAATAAAACATTTGTATCAAATTCTTAGCATAGTATGGATAGAAGAGATGTTGGTCTTTCATGCAAATATTTTTGAGTGAGTGTTGACGTTGAAATCGGTTTTAATTTACCTATATTTTTGGGTATGTGATTAATTAGTGATTGATTGTGTTTTATGTTTTAAGTAATTTCGTTTAGTGTTATATAAATAAATAAATAAATAAATAAATAAATAAATATATATACATATATATATATAAACATGTTTCAATAAAAATATATTTCTTTCTTCTTTCCCAAATCACGTGCTTAGCACGTGTCATTTGCTAGTATATTATGAAGTCCAAGAAAAATCAGGCTGAAGCAAAGGGAACCGAACTTCCGGTATCTATACTACATAAAAAAATCTGCGGAAGGGACTGGATGTAATTTTGTCCATTATTTTTTAAAATTACAGATTGGTGCCTGTGAGTACACACATATTTTTGTCGTTAATTTTTTAAACTATATATTATATTAGGATACACATCTATACTATATAGGAAAGTCCGTAGAAGGGGCAAGATGCAATTTTCTCCATTATTTTTTGAAATTATATATAAGTCCCTGTGTGTGTACACCGTACTTTTATTTACATTTTTTAAATTATATATTATATTTGGAGACACATCTATACTATGTAAGAAAGCATGTGGAGGGGGTTTGATGCAATTTTCTCCATTATTTTTAAAATTACATATTGATCCCTGTATGTGTAATCTACACTTTTGTCTTTAATTTTTTCAAATTATATATTATATTAGGAGATACATCCATACTATGTATGGAGGCCCGCTGAAAAGACTAGATGCAATTTTCTCTATGATTTTTTAAATTACATATTGATCCCTATGTGTGTATATCATACTTTTGTCTTTAATTTTTTAAATTATATATTATATTAGGAGACACATCTATATTATATAAGAAAACCTGTGTAGAAGGTTGGATGTAATTTTCTCTATTATTTTTTTGAAACTACATATTGATCCATGTGATATGACAAGTCGTATTAATTATGTATTATGCATATATTTTTTATTTTTTTAAGTTTAATTGATTGTAGTGTACTAAGATACCCCGTGTACAGCACGGGTTTTGCCTAATTTTCATGATAAGTTACATTGAATTGAACCAGTCAGACCCAAAGTAAAACCAGATTACTCAAATCCTATTATCCCTCTTTAATCCAAACAACTTCAGACTTATCCTATTCGGACATGAGCTTTTGTGTGCTAGACTTCCGGTCCCATCCTACGGGCGCTCCAGAACGGCCGATTCCGCTGCTGCCAGAAGGCCCAGAACGCTGCCTTCACCGGGACGCGGCGACAGGTTTTGACCCAGCCTCCGACAACAACCGCTGCCGCTTCATCACCAGCTTATCCGGATCCTCAACAAGTATCTTCTATAGCCAGGCCGGCCTCAAACGAGAGGTCACTCTCAGGCGGGTCGGAATCTGATATCGCCGCAGCCTCAAGCTCTTCCACCGGCGGGCCCAACGAGGCCGTGGCAGCATCCATCCCAAGGAGTATCGAAAGTCGCCCTTTCTGGGAGAGGAAAAAGCAGGGGCGGGAAATACAGTTGCCGAGAGCCGTTGGCACTGCGAGTCGGAGAACCGCCGCTGCCCGAGCGAAGACGAAGTTCGGTGCGGAAGTTGCGATACCCAGGAAGCGTCCGACGCGTTCGCGTTGTGTAATCGTAGTTTGGGTGGGTGCTCTTGTCGTGCTAGCTAATTCTGTCCTTCAAATTCTGTGTCAAGTTGCTCGATCACATTCATTCTGAGCTGCAAAGAGAACACTGAGATGGCAGGAAAGCCAGAGCTCCAAACTGTGAGGAAATGTTCAATGGCTGCATCAATTCTTCTCAAACCACCCCTGGTAATCACCGCCAAATCCGAGATGCGGGCATGGTCACGGTCCCAGAGATTGGCCGGCAATACTATCGCCCTTGTTCCTACGATGGGCTACCTTCACCACGGTCACCTATCACTCATCCAGGAAGCCAAACGCCAAGCCGACGTGGTTGTTGTCTCCATATACGTGAACCCAGGCCAGTTCGCCCCAACGGAAGATCTCTCAGTATACCCCCGAGACGTCCCGGGAGACCTCCGGAAGCTGGCTGAGGTTGGCTGCGTCGATGTAGCCTTTTGTCCAGAAACGTTGTACCACAGTAGTGGGGGTGGGACTGCTGGTGCTAATGGAAGTGGGAGTGCCGGTGCCACGTCATGTGTGGAAGAGGGATCAGGAGGGCACGAGACCTGGATTAGAGTGGAGAGACTGGAGCAGGGCATGTGCGGGAGGAGCAGGCCTATATTCTTTAGGGGAGTGGCTACCATTGTGACCAAGCTGTTTCACATTGTGGAGCCTGATCTGGCCGTGTTTGGGAAGAAGGATTATCAGCAGTGGCGTATCATCTGCCGAATGGTAATGGTGAAGTTGTTTTCTTGTTTATCTTTTTTCTTTAAATGCTTGCGGCTCCTTATTGTTCCTGTTTATAATCAAGACATTAGAAATCAAGATACACCAAGTATTGCCGGGGAGGACTAGCTCGGGCGGTGCGGCTCGTAAGCTCCTTGCGAGGGGGCACGGGTTCGACTCCCAGCTATCCTCCGAAGTGAATAGTCCCGTATCGTCGGCCGGCCAACGATGCGACTACTTGGTGGGCTGCCCTTACGGGCGGGGTCCACCCGGGGTTTTATGCTGCCTGCGGGGGTCACAAAGTGACGCTCGTATGGGAGTGGTTCCCTCGTCACCAAAAAAAAAAAAGATACACCAAGTATTGAGACAGTTCTTTCTATTAAACAAGACAAATATCAATTCCCAAAGTAGCACATATAGAGTTTTTTTTAATTGCAGAAGACGGTTTCTGAAAGGAAACAAGTAACACACATGCCCATAAATGCTCCAAGCAATGATATATAAGACCAGAACATTGTACTTCACCTCTCAATTCCTTCATTCTTTTCCGCAATCTGACATGTATTGATGTGCTTGATATGTCGCTGGTATGTGCCAATGCATTGGGACATAGGCGGTATAAAGGCCAATATCTCACAACCAATAGTTCATAGCCCACAAATAAAAGTCATATCCTTATATGTCAAATAGCTAAAAGTTCCAGTGCTGTCTTGCTGACCACGTCTCCAGCAGTTGTTAAGTTGGTCTTAAGTGGCACCAAAGGAACACTGATCTGATTAATGGGCCTTTGATTATCATCTCCATTTCATATGCATTTTTATATCTTTTCTGAAAAGAAATTAGTTGAAATCAGAAAAGAGTACATAATCACTGTGGTATCATCTATGATATTTTGATTAGTATTCATCAACAATATGTATTCTGTGTTATATTATGTACGGTAGACAAATTAATACTTCTCAGACATCAGATTCACTCTATTAAAAGAAACAGCTTTTACATATAGTTTCTATAAATACTAATTTTCAAAGCCAATGCATAGTCTATTGCCCAATTACTGATTACGATCCCTCTAAGGCTCTAACTGCATGCATTTATTCAATCCTCAACCTTTTGACAGGGTACATTGACCTAAAGTATCATCATACATATGGATTCAAAGCCGATGTGAACCATGAATTGGTTATTTTGCAAGGCTCTCGGCAGTGACTTATTCATGAAACGTTCGCCTTCTTGGATTAGCAAATGTCTCTAATTAGGTGTTTCTGCAGTTCAATTATCCTTCTTTGGAGTACTTGACATGTTGATATCTCTTAGGATTACTTACATCTCATTTTTCCTATTCATTGTTCACTGCAGACCAATCTAGAATTTTATTAAATATTGCAACAGATTTCGGTCTTTATACTTTGATGTTTAGCTAGTTTCTGTTCTGATACAAACTGTTTGCAGGTCCGAGATCTTGATTTCAACATTAATATAATTGGTTCAGAAATAATGCGTGACGCTGATGGTCTTGCTACCAGCTCGCGTAATGTATTCCTCTCTCCTGAAGAACGTGAAAAGGTAACATTGCCAGAAGTATATTGTATAATGCATGCTCTTTTAGTATCATGTATAATGTATTAGGACTATTTTATTATAATGTATGCTCTTTGATTGATGGAGTATGTTCAATAACATTGCCAGACAACTATGCAAACAGATTGCACATTTGACATTTCTAGGACATTCTATTCACATCAGTTTTGAACTTCCAGATAATTTTCAGTATGGGTACACTCATTAATAAAAAAAAAGGAATTACCAAATCTCTGTAACACAATGGATACCACAATAATAGAATAAAAGAGGTAACTTCTATTCAGTAGAATTTGATGGACAGTGGATGTCTTGTAGATAAACTTCATTGCTTGTTGTGATTACCCAGCAAAAACTCTTATTGGAGGATTCTGCATGAGCAATCTACTATGTCAACCTTTCAAACAATACTTGAACTGGAAGCCTCGGTTTGTTTCTATTTGGGACATTGAAGGCAATGCAAGACTGCTCCTTTGAAGTTTCTTTAATGTTCAACGAAATCTCTCTCTAGCTTGAAACAAAAGAAGGATGAGTTTGTTTCCGACTTCTTCATTTGCTGGACAAACAGAAAACTGTATGCACTTAGCTCAATCCTGTGAAGTCTTGTCAGATTAACTTTTATGAGGAATTTGGTAGGAGATCTCACGAACGTGTATGGCATATTAAGCTCCAAAACTTACGGTTCCTTCAGCATTAAGTGATCCTTGTCCAATTTTTTTCTCTTTCTCGACTTCACCCGAGTTCAAGGAAGAAAAAGAAAATTATGTTAGAAAAGTATCTAATTCCAGTAATCACGGAAATAGAAGAAGGCTCCACCTAAGGGTTCGTAAAATAGATAAATAGAGTAGTGCACCTACTGATTCTAGAAAGAGTGGCGAATCCATAGCAACTCACATGCTGCTAGGGCCATAGCTCTATACTTTGGTTCTGCACTGGACCTTGCTACAACAGTTTGCTTCTTAATCTTCCAAGACAAGATTTTTTCCCCACAAACACACATTAACAAATAATAGACTACCAATCGATACTAGATTCAGTCCAATCAACATATGAGAACTTACGCCTGCAGATGTTCATGATTTTGAGATAGAAGTCTTTGTTGGCTTTTTGGATATGCCACTCTCTTTTAGACGATGCAAACATTTCCCATTTGTATCTCTAACATGTGCATTTAGTATTTCAGGTGATCTAGGAACTTAGACAAGATTCAACTGTAAAGAATATGCAATATTATATCTATTTGGATGCTTGTAGGTCAAGTTGTACCATGTATATGTGTTTGTACAAGTACATTTTGTACAACTTGATAGAAATGATGGAAGAACAAGTGATGAACGGCCCAATCTTATCGTAAACCCTATTCCATACTTATATCAAGTCTTTAGGGTAGTTAGGTGTCATTAGAAAATCTTTTGATATGTTCTCTAAAAATATAGTAGTGCATTTGCAGGGATAGTTTCGATCATAGTGCATTTACAGGGATATTTTCAGTCGAAATCTTTCTCGACCGAAATACATTCGGTCGAACTACTTATCGACCAAGATATAACCGTTGCAAACTTCGGCAAAAGTCTGCCTCTCGGTCAAACTACACTTCAACCGAGATGGAGCTCGGTCGAAGTACAGTTCGGTCGAGAATGTTCTCCAGACAAAGTATGTAGTGGTCTACTAGCCGTTGTAAACTTGACTTTTGACATTCTAACGGCTAGTTTTAGCATTTCCCTCATCCTAAACACTCCAAACAGTGTGCCTAACTATTCCTAAGTGTTTCCTATATATAGGAGTGCGTTACAGACACCTAGTATACACACTTGAACAATCGACTACATGATATCCTACTCCTAGCTAATATTACATTGTTATCTTTCGCTAACCTCAAGCTAGTCTAAGACTTAGCTTAATAGCTGTGCCTTACTGCACTAAATATAGCCTTGCCCAATCCTTATGAATCGTAATCATCACTTGTTCATAGAGAGCTACAAATTGTATATCTTGTGGAAGTAGTAATTTCTTCTTGCTCTCTTGTTCTCTTTAGTTGTTCTTGTTGCTTCCAATTACTTCTTGCAAAAAGGTTGTAGCCTATAGGAAAGCTTCTTGGAGCTACTTCTTGCGAGGAGGTTGCGACCAAGGCGGGAGGCTGATTGTGATTTACTCCATTGTGCAAGTTCTCCTTGAGCTAGAAAAGGAGGGTTGTCTTGAGCCAGAAAAGACATTAGTAATATTATTGTATTTGAATCGGTATAGAAAAGGTAATAAAATACAAGGTTGAGAAATCTTAAGTTGGAAACAACTTGGTAGTGGACTGACGTCTTTTGACGAAACCATTCTACATCTTGTGTTTCGTGTGGTTGCTTTCATTGTCCAATTACTTGTTATATATATATCTGCTGCATTGTCTTTTAGAAAAGCAAGTTGTAATTAACCATCCTTTGTGTTTGAAATTGCATAAGTTCATTATTATCTCTGTTTACCCCCTTCTAGAGCACAACAGTTCCTTGCCAAGAGACTTCATGAGATACCTCAGAGTGCGCATAATGCGATAGTTGATGAAATCTATTATTAAGCATAGACAACCTCCTTATGTAGGATAGGAGTCCCTCATTACATAGTTCACCAATATGGGATAAAAGACAAGACACTAAAGAGAGCACACAATAAATGATAAGAATAAATATATTAATACTTCCCCTCAAGATAGAGCATGGATATCGTGCATGCCCACTTGTCCACTATAGATTGAAATCTTGTCTTTGGTAGTGATTTTGTAAAGATCTCGACGAGCTGATCCTCAGTTTTGATGTATCGAGTGGCTATGCGCTTGGCTAAAATGGACTACATGACGAAGTGACAGTCCACCTCAATATATTTAGTACGCTCATGAAAAGTTGGATTACTTGCAATGAAGGTAGCTGCTTTATTGTCGCAGTACATAGGAATAGGTGCATAATCATAGACTCCAAATTCCTTTAATAGTCATTGAACCCACAACAACTCACAAGTGATATGTGCCATGGCACAATACTCAACTTCAACACTGAGTCTATCCATGACAGTCTGCTTTTTGCTTCTCCAAGTGACAAGGTTACCAACTACAAAGGTGTAATAACCTGAAGTAGATTTACGATCAGCCTTGTTGCTAGCATAGTCTGAGTAAGAAAAACCAAAGATCTTGCAGTGCCTATTGTTCTTATATAGACGACCTTTTCCAGGTGAGCTTTTTAAGTATTTAACAATGACACACAATATCCCAATGTCATTTTCGAGGCTTATCAAGATACCTATTGACAAGTCCAACAACGGAAGTGATATCTGCTCGTGTAACCGCCAGATAAATGAGTTTGCCACAAGTCTTCTGAATACTTGTTGATAAGGTAAGAAGGAGAATAATTATCATCCCAATTGGTATTGCGTCTAGAGGAGTGCTAACAGGCTTGGCACGCAATATGCCAGTCTCTTGTAGAAGATGAAGTACTTACTTGAGTTGAGATAGACAGACTCAAGAAGAATGAGATACTTCAATTCCCTGAAAATAACATAGTTTTCCTAGATCTTTAGTAATGAAGTGTCTTTGTAAATATTCCTAGGTATCCTAGATACCTTGATGGTCACTCCTAGAAAAGATGATATCATCAACATACACTATCAAAATAATAAGGCCCTTGGTAGTTTTTTTTTTAAACAAAGACAAAATGATCAGAATGCGAGCGTTGTCTGAAGTCAAATTTGGCAAGAATTTGACCTAATTTATCAAACCATGCTCTTAGACTCTATTTCAGTCCATAAATAGCTGTCTTAAGATGACAGGTTTTAGCACACTTCCCCTGAGCAATAAATCTTGGAGGTTTCTCCATATATACTTCCTCATGTAGGTCACCATAAAAAAAGCATTTTTAACATCCAATTGGAACAAGGGACATTTCTTATTAAAACAACAAAAATACAAATCTGAACAAAATTTGGTCGTGCACAACATGCGAGAAAGTCTCAAAGCAATCCATACTATAAGTTTGAGTGTATCCCTTACCAACAAGACGGGCCTTAAGGTGTTCGACTGTGCCATCTAGTTGATACTTCACAGTGAAGATCCAGTGGCAACCTATTGGTAAAAAATGAGCAGGGGTATCTACTAAGTCCCAAGTCCATTATGTAGAGCTTCCATCTCCACTTCCATGGCATGACGCCAAGCAGGATGTGTGAGGGCCTCAACCACATTTTTAGGAACACATATAGATGAAAGAGCAGCAATAAAGTTTACAAAACTTGAACCAAGATTAGCATCATAACAATAATTGCTGATAGGATGGAAAGTACAAGAGTGCACCCCTTTTCTTATGCTGATTGGAGTATCCAAGTCAGAATATACCTGAGCAGTTGATGTAGGACAAGCCCCACCTTTACGCACTTATGAGCGTAGGCATCGTCGTGTCATTAGTTAGGCTTTATTGGCATGTTTTATTTTATTATGTCTTTTCTCTTCTTATGGGTTTTTGTAAAGTCATATGGTTTTAGTCCCACATTGGCTATCGTGTGTTTAGTCTTTCTTTTAGAAGCCTATATAAAGGCTCTATGGGCATCCATGTAGAGACACAGTTGATGAATGAGAATTATCTTTTTTAGTCATTGCCTAGTTTATTTTAAGTTAGCCATAGTTTTACATTAAGTGGTATTAGAGCCTAACCCTAAAAGCATTAGGGTTAGGTCTTGCCCAGCCGTCGCCCTCCATCCTCCAGCCGTCATCCTCCACCTTCACCAAACCCGCCGCCACCGCCGCTGCTACCAAACCCTGCCCGCTACCCTCTCCGTCTGCTGCCGCCGCCTACACCCCGTTGTGCTCACAATGACTCAGATTGGCAATTAGCCACTCACTTTGTGCACCGTCTACACCCTGATATTAAGCGAGAAATGCAATTGCAACAATATGACTCCTTAGACGATGCTTTTCACCGTACCCAAAAGGTCGAGAGTTACCTACAACCTGCTCCTCGTGGGCCTTCCTTTTCTCGTTTCGACCAACGTACTAGATCAACCACTAATCCTGTCACCCCCTCATCTCGTTCGGCCTATCCCCTGCCCCAACCATCTCCCAAGGGTTCTTCAACCCCTTCAACTAGTAAAGGCAAGGAGATAATGTCCACCCCAATCCGACCTCCTCCAGGAGGCCATGAATGCTTTCATTGTCATAGCACGACTCACTTAGCTGCCCAATGCCCTCGTCGTGCTCTTTTTGTGTCCTCTGATTCTCCCGATACCACCTCAGAGGATGACATTGAGTATGAAGAGGGTAGCAGGCAGGGTTTGGTAGCAGCGGCGGTGGCGGTGGGTTTGGTGAAGGTGGAGGATGACGGCTGGAGGATGGAGGGTGACGGCTGGGCAAGACTTAAACCTAATGCTTTTAGGGTTAGGCTCTGATACCACTTAATGTAAAACTATGGCTAACTTAAAATAAACTAGGCAATGACTAAAAAAGATAATTCTCATTCATCAACTGTGTCTCTACATGGATGCCCATAGAGCCTTTATATAGGCTTCTAAAAGAAAGACTAAACACATGATAGCCAATGTGGGAATAAAACCACATGACTTTACAAAAACCCATAAGAAGAGAAAAGACATAATAAAATAAAACATGCCAATAAAGCCTAACTAATGACACGACGACGCCTACGTTCATAAGTGCGTAAAGGTGGGGCCTGTCCTACATCACAAAGGAACAACAGATTGTACAACAACATGAAGAGGCAAGAGCTCCTCTACAACGACCTGTTTCTTTAAAGCACTATCATCAAAGGACGTGTCTTCAAATAAGGTGACATCCGTAGACACAAAGAAGCGACGTAAAGTAGGCCAAAAACACTTATACCCCTTTTGCACACTAGAGTAATCTAATAAGACACATGTGGTGGGCTTGGGACCCAACTTGTCCACTCTTGGACCAAGGCTGTGGACAAAGCAAACACACCCAAACACCTTGAGTGGAACATGGTACAATGGCTTCATAGGATATATAATTTGAACTGGCATGCAGTACTGAAAGGTAGATGAGGGCATGCGAGTAATGAGATAACTAGCAGTAAGAAAATTATCACCCCGAAGGTCCCTATTTACATGAATGTGAAGAAGAAGAGTGTGGGCAGTTTCAACAATATGGCTAATCCTTCTTTCAGCCACTCTGTTCTGTTGTGGTGTATGTGGGCAAGATGACTGATCGATGATGCCATTTCTGGTGGAAAAAGGAGTGAAGTCATGCTAAAGTATACTCTAGATCATCAGATTAAAGGGTACACACTTTCTTCTTAAAATGAGTTTCCACTTCCACACAAAGATTTTAATGTAGATCAGAGTTCATATCTCTCTTTCATCAAGTAAATCCATGTAGCACGCGAGTAATCATCTACAAAGCTAACAAAAAAACTTATAGCGAAGCTTGGAAGTAACACGAGTTACACGACTTAGTCCCCAATTGTCTAAATGGATTAACTTAAAAGTAGACTTTGTTCTTTGACTCTCTTTGGACCTAAAGACGGACGCTGTATGTTTCCTGACATGACTTACACAACAAACTTTCCAAGTTGGACAGACCTGGAACCAAGATCTTGAGCTTATCTAAAGATGTATGACCAAGACGACTACAAACCACTAAAGGAGAAACTGCACGACATGTTGTAAGAGACCTTTGCAAGTAGTAGAGACTGAGCAGTTCATATACTTCGCCAATCGTCTTCCCCGTCTTCAAGTCATGTATAAGACAAGTATATGGTAAGAATGTAACGGAGGCTTGAAGAGAACAAGCTAATTTGCTAATTAATAATAAATAAAAAAGAAAGTGAGGAATGAAAAAGGCAGATGGAAGGGATATTTGTGGAGTTGGTGACACCATCCTAGTTCCCTTAATGGAGGCAATAGAGCCATCTGTAAGGATGGCACTGGGTAGGTTAGGCTTATGGGCAGAGGTGGCGAACATCTCTAATGCCCCCGTGATGTGATTGGTTGCACTTATATCGAGAACCCAATCAGACTTCAGACGTTGCTGCCTTGGAGCATGAGAGATGCATGCTGAAGTATCATCTCTCGATGTAAGAGAGGCAACTAAAGACGTAGATTGTTGTAAAGCTCAAATGCGCATCAACAATGAATACTCCTCTTCAGATGGTATCACCTGATAAGATACTTCTTTCTTCTTTGACATGATTCCAAATCAGAATCTGACTATTTGCACATATTGTAATGGCTGGAGAAAGACGGATGCCACAATGTTTGACTTTAGTGGATGACAACTCCACTCAAGTCCAATGGAATTGCAAGACCACCTGTACTGATTGTCGTGAAGATGAGCAACAATTTGTACGATACGACGGAGTTGTGCTATAGTAGCAAAAGTTTGACTTTGGAAGCAAGAATGATCTAGAACATGACCAAATATGACTTTGGACGGCAGTGATGAACTGGAATAAACGAAATAGATATACTTCACACAATAGTAGCAGACCAATATAGATGTGCTACAGTACTCCGCTGATGACAAAAGGGATACAAAGACCCGCTGCTCCCTCCTTATTTTCCTTATGCCCTTGAGCTTCTAGTCAATGAAGTTAAGGTAGGGGCACCCCCTTTAGACCAGATTTAAGGGGGGAAACAGCCCCTCGTGCTGTTTTTGTTGAAGTCAAAAATAGCTGTGATAAAAGGCTATTGTAGCAGCTTAATGCAATGCTGATATGCGGAAGAAATGGAGGCATAGCAGCTAGCAACAAGCACCGCATGGCAGCTAGGACAAGTAGGAAGGATGTCCCAAAAGGGCAAGACCCAATTCCAACTGAAGAGAGAGAGCAGAATCCACTACCGTAGCCGTCTACAGTATGTATTAGTATATATATTTTACTGTGTTGTGCTGTTTCTTACTTAGTGTATTTTTGGCTTTTGTCTTTGTAGCCTCTTGTACTTTTATCCCATATTGCCTAGCTCTGCTCTATGTCTCACTCTCTTGTCTTATAAAAGAGAGGGTCATGTACTTGTTTTATTCACTCAATAAGAAATAACCTTTACCATATTCTAGATGGTATCAGAGCCTCCCGATCCTCCCTAAACCCCTCCTTCCTTAACCCTAGCCGCCACCCCCCCTTTTTTTTTTCCTTTTCCTTCTTTGCTGCCGCCGCCGGTCCCCTCTTCCCCTGCTACTGCCGCCCACCTCCTCCACCCCTCCAACCCACCAGCCCCTCTCCCCGCTATCCCTACTCCCCCAAAAATCGCCGCCACCATCCCCACCTCTACCACTAGCCCGTCGCCTCCTCCTGCCTCCCTTTCTGCCGCCGCCGCCACCCATTTCCTCACCTGCCGTCCTCTTCTCCACAGCCCACCACCACCTTCCTAACTCTCCGTCACCACCACCTTTTTCATCCCTTATTCCTATCCCATCCCGTTGACCACCCCATCCACCCATCCTCTTCCCGTTGGTCTCCGGACAACTTTAGACACTTTCCAGTTCTGGCATGTTGAAGACGTAAACTCAGTTCTGCTCTCTGACTGCCTACGCCTTATGGTGGAGTAATTTTTTCTCCATGTTGGCGTAGATTCTTTTATATTCCTTGCTGCCCCTACGTTGGTTCCTGAGATCCGATGCTTGGATCTCCTATCTTCTACCTATAGATCTGCCCATGTATTGGGCTTCTGCTGCTGTCTGCCTCTGTTGACTGCTACGTTAACCTTCTGCTTGCTACTGTTGTCTGCGCCCTTGCACGCTGCCTGCTTTCGTTATGGCGACCTCAGACGTTCCCCGCAACTTGTGCGTCACCACTGTCAAACTGGATGGCTCCAACTATTACTTATGGGCAACCTCCTTTGAACTCTACATCAAGGCTCAAGGACGCTTCTCGCATCTGTCTACTAAAGGTCCAACGATTCCTGCTACATATGCTGATGACAAGACGAAACAGACCTATGATCTTTGGTCTAAAGAAGATTATGACGTCATGACCTGGCTGGTCAATAGTACAGAGCCCAAAATCAGCCAATCTTTACTCCGCCTGAAGACGGTCAAGGAGATGTGGGATCAACTTTCCCACGTGTATTCTCACCAGCAGAATCTGAAAAGGGTGTTCGAGATCTTCAAACACTTGGCCAAACTGGAGTACTCAGCTACTGATTCTGTGGAGGACTACTATAATCAATGCTCTGCGCTCTGGGATGAGTTTGAGGTCTATCACCCCCTATCATCAGATATTACTGAGATCCAGCGCCAACGCAATGAGTTACAGTTAGTCCAGTTTCTTGATGGCATGCCGTCATCTTTTGTGGGGGTAGTCGATCAAATCCTTTCTAGTGATCCTCTTCCTACCCTCCGCGATGTTCTAAAGCGTGTGTAACGCCTTCCCTCTGTCTCTCAAGCACTTTCTGATACTTCTGACGGGGCAGCCCTTGCTATTAGGACTGGTGACTCCTTCCGTAGGCGCAGTCGCGGTCGAGGACGCGGTCGTGGACGATCCTCTACTGGTCCAGGATGGGGGTCCTCCTCTACTGCTGATGCTACTGAACAACACTATTGCACCTTCTGCAAACAGGCTAATCATAATGAAGACCGTTGCTGGATCAAACATGGGAAACCTGCGTGGGCAAATCAAGTCACATCTGAGCATCCTGACACTACTGCCTTCTCTTCTGCTCCACCATCTGCCGATTGGATCAGATCGGAATTTGAGAAACTGCTTCAAGCACGTTTGGCCTCATCTATGGAGACTTCCACTGATGGTAGTACTGCTCTCCTAACCCAGTCTGGTAAAAACACTTGGGTGATCGACTCTGGTGCGACCTCCCACATTATTGGCAATCCTACCTTGTTTTCCACTTTGCATAAAACTACTGCTATTCCTCTTTTTACTCTAGCTGATGGTTCACAAACACCTCTATCTGGTTTTGGCAATATCTGTACTTCTGGCCGCCTACCTTTGCGCTCTGCATTATATGTTCCTAAATTTTCAATTAATTTATTATCTGTCAGTCGGACTGTTAAGAGCCTGCACTGTTCTGTAACATTTGACCAGGATGGCGTTATCTTTCAGGATCTGCGTACGAGGACGAAGATTGGTTCGGGCCATGAGGGACCAGACAACTTATACTACCTGGATGTACCGAGGACTGCTACGCTTCTGACTTCTTCTGTGACGGGCATCCAATGACACTATCGGTTGGGACATCTGTCGGCGGCCAAATTAAAGCACATTCTACCTGATATTTTTGATTATGTTTTTCATTGTGAAACTTGCCAGTTAGGCAAACAAACTAGGTCTATTTTTTCAAAAAAAATAATGTATTGGCTCAAAACTGCTTTTTGATATAGTGCATGCTGATATTGGGGGTCCATGTTCTGTTCCTAGTGTCTCTGGTTTTCGGTATTTTATGAGCTTTATTGATGATTTCTCTAGAACCACCTGGATATTCCTGTTAAAAGATCGGTCTAACATTCTTGATACTACTACTGCCTTTTTTTCTGAAATAAGTACCCAGTTTAGTAAACCTATAAAAATCTTTCGCACTAACAATGCCCTTGAATTCATGCAAGCCTCAGTCAGTTCTTTTTGTCGCAAACTGGGTACTATTCATCAAACCTCATGCGCTTATACCCCGCAATAGAATGGAGTTGCCGAACGCAAAAATCGGCATCTTCTTGAAGTTGCTCGTACTCTTCTGTTTCACTACCATGTTCCCCACTATTTTTGGCCCGAAGCTATTTCTACTGCATGCTATCTTATCAATCGCATGCCATCTTCTGTTCTTGGCAATCAAGTTCCATATCAAATTTTATATCCTGATTCTCCATTGTTTTCTGTCCCCCCTCAGAGTTTTGGAAGCACCTGCTTTGTTAAAAATCTGCAACCTGGATTAATTAAACTTGATCCTCGAGCCATCAAGTGTGTCTTCTTAGGGTACTCTAGGACTCAAAAAGGGTACCGCTGCTATGACCCTGTTGGAAAGAAGTGGTTGGTCTCAGCTGATGTCGTCTTCTTTGAACATATGCCGTTTTATTCTTCTGCTAGTTCTGCCGTAACATCAGATTTATTTGCGGATACACCTTTACTGCTGATTGATGCTTCTGATTCATCGGATACCACTCCCGTTGCTACTCCTCCACTGAAGGTTTATCAAAGAAGACCGAAGGCTCCAACTCCCTCCATGGTCCATCCAGATCCTTCATCCTCGATGGCAGATCCACCTCCATCCCAGGTATTTTCTAACTTAGATATACCTATCAGCTTACGCAAAGGTACTCAGACTTGTACACAACACCCCATTGGGAATTTCTGTACCACTGATCACTTGGGGACTAATTTTGCAAATTTCACATATGTTCTTTCTGCGGTATCTATTCCTAAGAATGCTTCTCAGGCTCTTAAGCATCCAGCTTGGCGTCAGGCCATGGAATCTGAAATGCAGGCTCTTACTGAACGCAAAACTTGGCAGTTAGTTGATCCTCCTACTGGTTGTTCTCCGGTTGGCTGTCGATGGGTCTTTACGATCAACTATCAGCCCGATGGGACTATTGAACGTCTCAAAGCTCGTCTTGTTGTCAAAGGCTATACCCAGACATATGGCGTGGATTACTTTGCGACCTTCTCACCTGTTGCCCGTCTAAACTTGTTTCGTGTACTTATTTCTGTGGTGGTTAATTCTGACTGGCCTTTATTTCAGCTCGATGCCAAGAATGCTTTTCTATATGGTAATCTACATGAGGAGGTATACATGGAACAACCTCCTCGTTTTGTGCTTCAGGGGGAGTCCTCAAAAGTTTGTTGTCTGCGCAAAGCAATTTACGTACTGAAGCAAAGCCCCCCTGCCTGGTTTGATAAGCTGAGCTCTATTCTTCAAAAATTTTCGTTTCGTCGTTCTCAGTCTGATCATTTTGTATTTATCAAACACACCTCCTTTGGGCTTGTTATCTTGATTGTTGATGTTGATGACATCATATTATCTGGGAGTGACCTTGTAGGTATTCAGGCTACTAAACGCTACTTGGAAACTCATTTTGTCACTAAAGATTTAGGTACACTGCAATACTTTCTTGGGATTGAAGTGTCTCGGTCAACTTCTGGTCTGTGCTTATCTCAGGGCAAATATGTTCTGGATCTTCTATCTGAAACATGTCTTCTTGGAGCCAAGCCTGCCAGTACCCCGTTGAATCCGAACACTAATTGGGATGACGAGACATCTCCTCCTTATCCTGATCATCATCAGTATCGTCGCATGGTCGGGAAGCTCATTTACCTTATTGTCACTCGAGCTTATATCACATCTGCAGTTGGACTTGTTAGCAGGTATCTCGATAAGCCAAGACAATGTCATTGGGATGCTGTCTGCCATATTTTAAAATATCTAAGAAGTTCTCCTGGGAAAGGTCTTCTGTATAAGAAACATGGCCACTGTAACCTTGTTGGGTATTCTGACTCTGACTACGCTGGGAGCAAAATAGAGCGCCGATCTACTTCTGGTTACTGCACGTTTGTAGGTGGTAACTTGGTTACCTGCCGCAACAAGAAACAAACAATTGTTGCTCGTTCTAGTGCTGAAGCAGAATATCGAGCCATGGCTCATACTACCTGTGAACTCTTCTGGGTTCGTGGCCTTCTGAAAGATTTTGGTATCTCTCATTCCAATTCTATTCCTATGTACTGTGACAACAAGGTTGCTATCTTTATTGCGAGTAATCCTACTTTTCATGAACATACTAAGCATATCGAAGTTGACTGTCATTTTATACGAGAAGCTGTCTTATCTGGTCAAATATCTACACCTTATACACATACTTCCGATCAAGTTGCAAATATCTTCACCAAGATTCTTCCGAAGACTCAATTCACTGCTCTGATTGACAAGCTGGGCATGATTGATATCTATGCTCCAGCTTGAGGGGGAATATTAGTATATATATTTTACTGTGTTGTGTTGTTTCTTACTTAGTGTATTTTTGGCTTTTGTCTTTGTAGCCTCTTGTACTTTTATCCCATATTGCCTAGCTCTGCTCTATGTCTCACTCTCTTGTCTTATAAAAGAGAGGGTCATGTACTTGTTTTATTCACTCAATAAGAAATAACCTTCACCATATTCTAGAGTATGGTACTGTAGTATGAACGGAACAGTCCAAGTTGCTGCAGTTCCTGATGATCATAGACCTCAATATGGCGATGACCACTCACTAAGACTTCCTTGAAGAGATTGACGGTTTCCCTAGGGTTTTCCATCGCTCCGATACCGTATAGAGAAGAAAATGATAGAGGGAAACCCACAACCCAATCTCACAGTTGGGGTACTTGTAGTATATACAATAAACTTTACACATAGGTACCTTTTCTTACAAGTAGGTCCCTATACATACATATTAACATGAATGAATCACGATAGTATAACAAACAAGCGTTACCAGGATGAAGCAATGTAGTATAATTAGGAGGATGCTACCTGGATGAAGCATGGTAGGAAAGAAGGGAGAACCACTATCACATGAATGGCACATTATGATTGGAGAAGAATAGTAAAGCCCCTGAAATCATAAGCCCTCACCCATGCATTTAGGGAGTTGCATGGGGAGTAAGAAACCGGAGATGAGAAATGCTTGCTGAAGGAAGTTCTGGTTAGAGAATAGGTGGGAAGAAAGGGCCTGTGACGTTCCAATTGTGGATATGGGAACAACAGATACAGAGCAACCCTGTACTAGCCTTGTCGCAGCTTGCCAGATTCTACTACACCCTTTTAGAACGACAACACCGGGTAGAGGGGCCATGACCATTAGAGTTGTCCTGCTAGAGAGGGCTAGTCCTTTCGTTGATTGTTGCTAGTGAGCCAGTGGTTTGCCAGCTGTTGCTAGTGTGCCGGAGATTGTTGTGGGTCCGAATGATGGTGGTTGCTAGCCCTACGACCACTGAAAATGCCATTGGCGGTACCTGTTGCGTGGGCGGCCGGTTGCTAGTAGTGTGCCAACAGCAGTGCCGGGTCCAATGATTGGTGCTGCTAGCCCATCGACGACTGGAGATGCTGGCGGCGCTGCCTGCTATGGGTGCAGCCAGTGCCGGTGCCTGTTGCAGGCTGGCTGACAGCCGCAGGGGAGTTTGGAGCAAGCTAAGGTCTGGGAAAAAAGAAATTAAAAGAAAGGAGAGAAGGAGACTGACGATGCCCAAGGAAGAGGAGGAAGGAAGGTAACAACCAAATGGGGGAATTGGGTTTTAACGTGCTCTCCTACCATGTTATCAACAATAGTTAGGTTAACCTCATTAAGTTAGAAAAGATAAACAAGGCAGAGTGTGTGGCATAGTATATGGCATGTATATGTTAAGAAAGAGAGGTTAAATACAGAGAGGTCCATTACGCCCATTTAGTGTATGGCTCTATTCTAACACGTTTGAACAACATGCTTTTTTGTTTTCATCGAGGAATATGTCATTGCATACAGAATTGAACACTTATTACCACTTCAACTGGCAATGTCCTCAGGATGTATGGCTTTTAACAATAGACATTATCAAATCATCACCAACATAGATTGCGAATCTCGTAGACAATTTCAATGAGGAATTTATCAGCAGACTGCTGTGATATGTAGATTTAGATATGCATAATTTATAAATATAGAAATTATGTGCGAGAATCAATGAATTCTTGTGTCATACTTTGTATCTATTTATGAGAATATACCCCCATGGATATATCCAACTTTGTTAGATATGAAAATCTGCTATCTGAACTTTTACTAAATTGATATGGTCACAAGATTCAAAACTCACAAATGGCTACAGACTACAGTTCAACTGTATTCAGTTGCATCCCTGTTACTAGGTGTTTCAGGTTACATTATTAGTGCACTTAAGTTCTTTACATACCTGTTACTAGGTGTTTCCAGGGTACATTATTTGTACACTTGATTCTTAAAGATGCAAAGTTGAAGGGGAATGATAATGTTTTGAATTTTACTAAAGTGAATTGATTGATATCCATTTCTTTCATTATACCTTGCTTCTTAAAAAAAGTCGTGCTTTTGGAAGATGCCTTGCTTTCAGTGCATCATTGATGCAATTTCTTTCCCCAAGACCAAGTTCATTATCCTACCTTCTTTCCGCGGTACAAAGTTTCATATTTCTGCTATCTCTCCTGTGACGATTTTTTCCCTAGCTTTCATGTCAAACAAGTAGCAAGGAACAGGATCTCAACCTGGCTTGCAATCTTATGTATGTTTGTGCTGTAAGTGTAAATGATCTCTTAATTCTATTTCTCTATTTTCTGCAGGCACTATCCATCAGCCGATCTCTCTTGATGGCTAGATCAGCTGCTCAAAATGGGGAGATTTCATGTAGCCAATTAATAACCATGGTTACCAGTTCCATTGCTGAGGCAGGAGGAAATCTTGACTATGCTGAGGTAATTATAAATCTTTATATATAATCCTACTTTTGGGGAAATGCAGACACAGTAGCATAGCAAGTTGAGGTCTCCTAAGGTTTGACTTGTTTGCATGACAAGTTAGTTATATGCTGATGTTTTTGGAATCCATTATATGGTGAAAAGATGGAAAACACTGATATACCAATAGACCTTTATATATCTAACTGTAAGCTATATTTTTTGACTATTGACATAAACGGTAATGTGGAGGGGAATAATTTTTGGGTTGATCAAGGGAAGTGACATAGAATGATGTATTGTGGAAGGAGTGATTATTTTATTTTGTTATGGTAGGTAATTAGTCAAAATGATTTTTAAAGCCAAATTAAACGAGAAATTAGTGTTAATATGAAATTTATTTGAAATTGAAAAGATAACTACTGTTGGGAGTTTTGTTAAGCCTATTTGTGAAGGGTAAAACCAAGAGCTTTGTCCAAGCAATGGACATGATTGTGAAGTAAGTTAACGGTTTATGAGCAAACTTCATTCATATGAAGATATTTTCCCCTCAGACTCCTACTTCTGTTCTATTTCAATTGGCATTGGGGCGGTCATTTTGACTCAGTTTGTTTTTTGACTATTATCCTCAAAAGTATGTTGCTCATTTTCTGTAAAAAAATGAATCATGCAACAATACTTAAATCTTCTTCAGCAACCAACATACGTTATACCACAAATTATAACACAAGATTACCATCCACATCCCCTTCTCCTTGTAGCAGGTGGTTGATGCCTCAAAGTCACATGCATCATGTTAGTAATGTTTTAGAACAGTCGTCAGTCGATCAACATGTTTCCCGCCTTCAACGAGGCCACCACACACTGATTGCACTATGTGATATTCCTCTACTGATCTCGGCTTCTTTATAGTTACTCATCCTTTCCTGTCATGACCCTTGACCAAGTGCATACCTGTGCCTCATAGTTTCTCATATTGCCCTTTATTATATCCTCATTGTGGAGTGTCGTTCCTTTGTGCCAATTGAATAACAATTGTATTAGTAGAACACCTTGTGCGTGAGAATGAGGTAGGCCTTGGGTGGAAGTAGTGAAGGAAATATGTTTCCTCCGTTTTTTCTGTTCACTTTGTTGGACTCACGTAGTGGAGACATAGTAGCATGATTGTAGTATATATTTAACACATGTGAACTCTTGTGGCATACTTGAAATATATGTACAAGGAAAATATTATAATTGCTCATATACACCACTCCAAGAAGTTGCACTGCTTTCTCCTACGACAATCTCCGGATGGTATTAGGGCATGTGGCTTAACTCCGGATGGTATTAGGGCATGTGGCTTAACTTTTACCGGCATTCTACAACTCATTCTTCCCCAATCAATCTCAACAAGAACACGGATGTTATCTCCATTTTTCATCTTGCACTTCGTGGTCTCTAGATTAAGAAACCATGTTCTACACGGTATTTGACACCGTGATCTACAATGTATCATATACTCTGAATTAGAGCTGGGCCTACTGGCCGTGTATGATCATGGTTCTTCTAATTACGTATTATGGTATTGGTTTTCTTGGGTTGAGCTGCATCGCCAAGAATGACTTGCAAAAAATATGATACTGTATGCAAGGCAGTGTGATCTAGAGCAACAGTCTGTGATACACCATTAATACATTTTGACCTACATATACACTGTTCTGTGGTAGTACCCCTTGCATGTTTCTTGATCCTTCTCTCACGAGTCACGACCATGTGATTTTTAGGACCAGTATGGCACAGTGGTGATTACCTCCAGCAATTGCAGTCAAAATGAGTCTACCTTTCAGACGTACCACCTTGATTTTATGTGAGCAATGTCCAGATCATATTCTTTTCTTTACTCATTCCAATAAAATGGATAAGTGTGGACTTGAATCACATTGACAATGTCCATGCATGTATTTTGAAAAGTCTTGATCATGCTTCCAGATCAGGTTGTGAGCTGATTGTTGCATCTCAATGTGTATGAGTTTTTTCCAGACATGTTACGTCAACCCTTTTCCTGTCACAATTTTGCAGTTGAAAACACGTCCTTTTATTGCTAGGTTTTCTTACTTACATCTGTGGTTTGGGGCCTTTATTTTTGTGGAAAATAAGATTGTTGTAATTGAATTGAATGAAATGAGATGAATACAAGATTGGACGCCCTATCCTTTATATAGGAGAGGGGAAACTCTAAAGACTTGGGACGCAAGTCATCTAAATGGGCTGCGACACAAAAGCCCAATAATTAATTAACCTATTAATTAAATAGGCTAATATATAATCTCTAACACTCCCCCTCAAGCTGGATCATGGGTGAAACACATGTCCAAGCTTGGAGTTACATGACTTGATAAAAAAAATGATAAATCAAAGATAGAAGATAAATATCACTCCCCAAACAGAAATTGATACCCCCCCCCCCCAAACAATACTCCCCCGAAATCATATGCTGGCAACGCCTCTCTTCTTAACTTGTATTCTGCAGGCTGGAAATCCTCGAGCTTTGAAGGTCTTTTGGAGTACATTTGGAATGAAGAACATTTGAAATGGAACCTAAATACTGCAACTGTAATTCACCACTTTGAAGCAGATGATCAAAAAAATCACGACGCCAACTTCATTGGAATACGTACTTAACGCGACATGAACGCGGACACACAATGTCGATGTAGTAGTAGCGGAATCTTCAAATTGTTTGGGAAGACGTGCATAACGTGGCACGAACATGAACGGACGATATGCTGGTGATACGATGCAGGTACCATAACTCTGTCGCATGAACCTTAGGGGCTTGACAGGAAAGGAGATATCATCCATCAAGGAAAGTCCCCAGAAGATTAGCGGAAGGCGATGCTAATACAATAGATGCAGCTCGAAAAAGACGTGATAAAAATAGCTCGGTGAAGATAAAACTGGATGAATCAACCTTGCAGGTGTAGATTTGGTAGGCTTGAAACTGCTGAGCTTCTGATGTCTGGAGAAGCACCCATCTCTCTCAAGAATGCAACAAGAGTGATAATGCTGTCTGAAAGTGGAGAATAGGTGTGCTGAACAAAGCTCCATGAAGATAACCTGGAATATGTAGCTTGAATACATATATCATCTCTTCTCATACTCTCTCTCTCATACATACTCCCACATGCTCTCTCTCTCTTCTCATCTCTTCCTCTCCTCTCTATCCCCCCCTCCCCGCACACCAAATACGACGATATTGAGTGTTTGGTGTGGAGAAATGGATATGACCCCCACATGTGGAAAAAGGGATACATACATGATGGGTAGGTGGGAAAGAATTGGTGGATTTGAGAGGAATTTGTGATATGGAGATGTGTAATATGTGGTGAATGAAACCAATAACCGGAGAGAGACATGCTAAATGGGTCAATGTAAGATCCGAGTAGGAAAATTAAATGGAGCTAATCCCGACCCAAAACGGTGGTTTGGGGGGGGGGCGGAGTCCCTGAAAAAAATCGATTAAGCTTAAAATGGATCCGATTAGCTAAAGACAAATCCATTAAGGATCTGAATACCAACATGCATATTGTATATGGGGGGCAGCTGAAAAATATTGGGGTTGTTTGGTAGCAGTGGACAATGATGGGTGACCACGCTTTAGCCAAGGATAGGCGAAGGCGTTGGGGCAACAACGGCGAGATGGAAAGCAGCATTGAAGCAACGACCGGGGGCATGGATGACAGCAACGGTGGCTGAAGAGTGTGATCGTCGGCTGGGGATACGGTTGCTGGATAACGAGGCAGCAACACAACAACTAACAAACACGGAAAAAGATGATGACTGCTAAGCGGTAGTGGCCGGATAATGGCAGTGATGGTGGCGGTTGTTGCTCTTAGGATTAGTGGCGGCGATGGCTGTTGTTGCCAATGGTGATGGCATTTGTTACGACTGGCAGCGGCGACACTGATAGATGCTGCTGGTGAGGACCGACGGTGGCGTGAGGTCAGCTGCTAGCCGATGGATGTGGTGTGGCTGCTAGGATCCAATAGCGCTGAGGATAGGCGACTTTGCTGTTGGTCGGCGACACTTGCGCGGGAAGCGACAACAATGTTGTTTGTTGTCGACGATGGCGGCTGCGTGATACGGTGGAGGCGTTGATGGATGTTACTGGCGGCGATTGTCGCTGCTAATTGGCAGCAACTCCAGGGATTGGCGGCAACGACAGGTTTGCTGTTCTGGCCGACGACTACTTGTTGTTGGCCGATTGCTGTTTGCTGTTGCTAGCGGGGGCTGGTGAAGGTGGCCGATAAATCAGTCGTCGGGATGAACAACGACGGAAAACGAAAAGAATGAATTAATGTGAAAGTCGGAGAGAAGCCATGGAGATCGGGATGTGCCTAGCGGGCAGTCGGCCTAAGCGATGGGGACGGCGACAGCCACCCACAGGCCGCAGGCGGGGGTTCTCCCCTTCGGTTGCTCTCTAGAAGAGACGAGTGACGACAACTAAGATTGTTCTCGGCAGCTAGGAGAGAAGAGGGAAGCGACAACGCTAGGGTTCTCTCAGGAGCGAACTTGTTCTTATACCATGTGGAAAATAAAATTGCTGTAATTGAATTGAATGCAATGAGATAAATACAAGATTGGATGCCCTATCCTTTATATAGGAGAGGGGAAACTCTAAAGACTTGGGACACAAGTCATCTAAACAGGCTAAGACACAAAAGCCCAATAACTAATTAACCTATTAACTAAATAGACTAATATATAATCTCTAACCATTTTTTTTTTTGCTTTACATGGCTGCATTTAACATATCAGTTTAACAGTGCTGAAATCACATATCAATCTAGCAGTGCTGAAGTCACGACCAACTAGATCACCAGTCCCAAATGCCAGGTGTAGGGTTTATAGTTATAGGATAATAAAAGGATTTGTATTAAGCGAGTAGAAAGGAGTGCAATACATTCTCTTATATAGGATAAGAGAGGAGATACAAAACAAAGATGAGCAATATAAGACAAAACAACACAAGTAATATGTAAGTGAAGCACATGCAAGGCACATGCCACTAAGTGAAATATAAGCATATTTGTATACTCCCCCTCAAGCTGGAGCGTAGATGTCAAACATGCCCAGCTTGTCCACTAGAATCTTGAAGCGAGCCTTTGGAAGAATCTTGGTGAAGATGTTTGCTACTTGTTGCTCAGTGCTGAGATATGGAGTAAAATGCGGCCAGAAAGAACAAACTCCCGAACAAAGTGACAGTCGACCTCTATATGGTTTGTCCTTTCATGAAATGTCGGGTTGCTTGCAATAAAGATAAGACGCCTTGTTGTCACAGAACATTAGTATAGGAGTGGAGTTGGATATGTTAAATTCTTTGAGAAGGCTTTGGACCCATAGAAGTTCACATGTAGTGTGAGCCATGGCTCTATATTCTACCTCTGCACTTGACTTGGCTACCACAATATGCTTTTTGCTACGCCAGGTAACTAGGTTGCCACCCACAAAGGTGCAATAACCAGATGTAGATTTACAATCACATCGACTCCCTGCATAGTCGGAATGTGAAAAATCCGAGAGATTGCAATGTCCATGCTTCTTTTATAATAGACCTTTTCCTGGAGAGCTTTTAAGATATCTTAGAATGTGACAGACAGTGCCTCAATGACCTTGCCGAGGTTTGTCAAGATACGTGCTATGAATCCAACTGAAACAGTACGATTAGCTCTTGTAACAGTTAGTCAAATAAGCTTTCTAACCAGTCGTCTGAATTGGTGGTGATCAACATAAGGTGGAGAGGTTTCATCGTCCCAGTCAGTGTTTGGATCTAGAGGGGTGTTGGCTGGTTACAGCCAAGCATACCAGTTTCCTGCAGGAGATCAAGAACATATTTTTGCTGGGAAAGACACAATCCTACAGATGATCTAGATACTTCAATGCCTAAAAAATATCTTAGTTTTCCGAGATTCTTGGTGAGGTTTTTGTAAGTAAATTTTAGTAGCTTGAATTCCCAAAGTATCACTGCCATATAAGATAATGTAATCGACATAGACGATAAGAATGACTAGCCCAACCACAATTTTCCTGATAAACACAGAATGATCTGAATGGGAATGACGAAAGACAAAATTTATTAAAATCTGACTAAGCTTGTCGAACCAGGCACGAGGACTTTGTTTTAGGCCGTAGATGGCTTTTCGCATTTGACAAACTCGCGAGGAAGACTCCCACTGAGCAACGAATCCCGGTGGTTGCTCCATGTAAACTTCTTTCTGCAAGTCTCCATACAGAAAGACATTCTTGACATCTAACTGAAACAGAGGCCAATCTTTGTTTACAACAACAGAAGTAAGAACTCGAACATGATTTAGTCTTGCTATAGGAGAGAACATTTCAAATTAGTCCACACCGTAAGTTTGTGTGTAACACTTTGCTACTAGTCGAGCTTTCAGTTGCTCAATCGTGCCATCTGGTTGGTATTTAATAGTGAAGATCCAGCGACAACCAACAGTAGTGCAGACAGCAGGACGATTGACAAGATCCCATGTCTAGCGATTAGAAAGTGCCTGCATTTTAGCTTGCATAGCTTGTCTCCATGCAGGAATTTGAAGTGCCTCTGTAGAAGATTTTGGAATGGACACAACAGGAAGTGCTGTAGTAAAGCAAGCAAAGCTGGTACCCAGATTAGTAGAGGAAGAAAAATTGCTAATCAAATGTTTAATATAGGAGCGAACACCTTTCCGAAGACTAATAGGAAGGTGTAAGTCATAGTGTACCTGCAGTCGTGCTGTGATCATTCGCCCAAGGAGGAGTTGGTTGTGGTGGGTCCATGGAGAGAACTGGTAGCTTGGGTCTTCTCTTATAGACTTGTAGCGGTCGTTCTTCAGTTGTGAGTTCAGAAGGTGGATCAATATCCACAATGTCGGGTAAAGGAGTTGGAGCCAAAATATCACAGGATTACGATGCCCCTTTATCAGAAAAAAATGGCATGTGTTCAAAGAAGACGACATCTGCACTAACATGCCATTGTCGCTGGATGGGATCGTAACATCGATACCCTTTTTGGGTTCTGGAGTACCCCAGGAAGATACATTTGGTGGAGCGTGGATCAAGTTTTGTCATCTCGGGACTAAGGTTCTTAACAAAGCAAATGCACCCAAAGATGCATGGTGGGACCGTAAAAAGTGGTGCATCAGGAAAGAGTATGCCATAAGGAGTCTGGTTTTCCAAAACAGAAGATGGCATACGATTAATAAGGTATCACGCCGTAGAAACTGCCTCGGGCCAAAAACGGTGAGGAACGTGATAATGAAGAAGAATAGTGCGAGTAGCCTCCAAAAGATGTCGGTTTTTTCGTTCGGCAATTCCATTTTGCTGTGGGGTGTAGGGGCAAGAGGTTTGATGGACTGTGCCATGGGATGAACAAAAGTAAGTGACAAATTTTTGCATGAATTCGAGAGCATTGTCAGTCCGAAAGATTTTAATGGTTTTATTGAATTGAGTTTGAATCTCAAGAAAATGCAGTAATGGTATCAAGAACAGTGTTGCGATCCTTAGTAAAAATAGGCATGTGGCTCTAGAAAAATCATTTATGAAAGTCATACGATATTTCACTTCAGAATGACTAGCATCTGAACAGGGTCCCCATATATCCACATGAACAATATAAAAAATGCTTTTGGAACCAATTTCTTTTTTAGCAGGAAAAGTAGATCGAGTTTACTTGCAATATTGGCATGATTCATATAAAAAGGTTTGATCTACTAAAGCATGAAATAAATTTTTCAATTTAGCAGCTGAAGGGTGGCCGAGGCAGTAGTGCCACTAAATCCCAGTCATAGAAGTCGATAACATGGCAGTTGCAGATGTCGGTCCATCCAAATAGTAGAGTCCATCCGGTCCCTCATGGCCCGAACCAATCCTCATCTTTGTGCGTAGATCCTAAAAGACACGTCCCGAAGGGTCAAATGTAATGGAGAAATGAAGGCTCTTACAGTCTTACTAACAAATAGTAGATTAACAGGAAATTTTGGAACATATAAGACATATTTCATATGCATATTTGTAGATAACTGAACTGTCATAGTGCCATGGACAGCTGTCTTAGAGACATCAACGACTGTAACCGGGGGCAAATGAGTTAATTTGGTTAAGTTAGAAAATAAATCAGAGTTACCGGCCATATGGACCAAAGCACCAGAATCAATACACCACTTGTTTTTACCAGTAAATGGTGCAAGAAGCATAGCAGAAGGACCGTTCTCCGAAGTAGACGACAGGTTGGACATACGTTCTTGGAAGAGTTTCTCGAACTTGGATGGAATGTAGGGAGAGGAGGGTTGTGCAGGGGTGTTATCAATAGCAGACTCGCCACCTGTATCTGAAGTAACTTGATTAGCCCTAGCTGGCTTTCCATGTTTGATCCAGCATTCATATTTGTTATGATTATCTCGGCCGTAGAAATTGCAGAAGCGCGAGGCAGCAGACTGACCGCGTCCTTGTGCAGAAGAGGAAGTGCGACCCGAGGTAGTGGGATGACGGCTACCACGGCCACGACCGTGACTACTATCAACAGATCTGACAACAAGGGCAAGATGCTCAACAACAGGAACATAAGTAACAGATGGCAAACGTTGAACACGTTTAAGCACATCCCCCAGTGTGGGCAGAGGATCACTTGAGAGAATCTGGTCAAGAACTCTAGAAAAAGAGGCAGGAAGTGCGGCAAGAAACTGAACAAGTTGAAGCTCATTGCGCAGTCGTTGAGCTTCTTTGATATCAGCAGATAAGGGATGGTAGATCTCGTACTCATTCCAGAGAGCAGAGCACTGATTGTAGAAGTCTTCAATAGACGCTTTAGGCGCAAATTCCTTCTTGTCCAGGTTCTTAAAAATCTCAAATACTTTTTCAGGATTTTGTTGATGGGAGTAGACGTGGGAAAGTTGATCCCACATGGCCTTCGCATCATGAAGGAAGAGAAGGGACTGATTGATCTGTGGTTCGGTGCTGTTGACAATCCACGACATAATGGCGAAGTCATCTTTGCTCCGTTGGGCATAAGCTTGCTTAAGCTTTTCATCTGCCGAGGCATCAAGAACACGTTGAGGGTCGGTGGTGATATGAGAATAGCGACCTTGCGCTTTCACATATAGAATAAATGATGCCGACCAAAGGTGATAGTTGGAGCTATCAAGCTTCACAGTGGTGACACACATGGAACAGGGAGGCTCAGTGTATGCCATAATAGCAATAGACGAAGCAGACAACAACAATAGAAAGTAGAAGGCAGCAGATGTCTGACCGCAACACAAATCTAGAACAGACGACAAAAAAAAAAATAGATATGAGACGAACCGCAGCGGGGCAGAGAAGAATAGCAGTAGATCTAATGCATCAGATCCAGAGACCCCACATCACCGCCGGGCAGGAAAGATATGGAAAAAGAGCTACACCACCATAGGTAGAGAACTACTACACCATGGGGCGTAGGCAGAAGAGGGATGGAATCGGATTAGACTTTCAACTTGTTATCTTGAAGGGCTTGCCGGAGATGGGGGGAGAGGCAAGGTGGAGGAAGAAGAAAAAGGTAGGAAACATCAATCGGTGGAGGGAATGATGCGGGAAGGGTTAAGGAAGGTGATGGGTGGGGGCGGCGGGTTAGGGTAAGATGGGGGGGGGGTAGTGGCAGCGGCAAGTGGGTAGGGGGGTGGCAGCGGGTAGGGGTAGGGTTGGGGTGGCGGCGGCTTGGGGAGTGGTGGTGGGTTAGGGTTAGGGTGATGGTGAGGGAGGGTAGTGGTGGAGGCGACGACGGTTGTGAGCAAGTAGGGGGGTGGGCTGGTGGCGGTAAGGGGTAGGAGGGGGGGTTGGTGGTGGGTAGAGGGTTAGGGATGAGGAAGAGGAGGAGACAATGGGTGGGCGGCGTGAAGGTGGAAGAGGAAAGGAGGGGGGTGGGCTGCGGGTAGGCTAGGTTAGGGGAGGTATTAGGATTGGGTGGGATCATGGGGGATCTCGATGCTCTGATACCATATAGGACAATAAGAGGATTTGTATTAAGTGAGTAGAAAGGAGTACAATACATTCTCTTCTATAGGATAAGAGAGGAGACACAAAATAGAGATGAGCAATATGGGACAAAACAACACAAGTAATATGTAAGTGAAGCACATGCAAGGCACATGTCACTTGAGGAAATATAAGCATATCTCTATAATAGTGAATACATGTAATATTCTCCATTGCAGCGGTAAAATTGATGGTTCATTGTTGCTTTTTCAACTCAATAAAAAATCATGATGACCATCAATCAGTCAGCCATCGCCACTGGATTAGTACATGCAACGAAAAACATTTAATCCTTTTTGGGATGGGGGACTAAAAAGAGGCCGCGTCTTCCTCTATATGGGTACCTTTGTCCACACCTTTTCTGGATGTAGGGGCTAACATTAAGGAAGCCCATTAGCAATTCAAACAGCCACTCAAGATGTAAATGTCAAAATGTTTTTCTTTGATAGTTGAACTGGTGAGTTTCCCTTTTCGGAAGCTTACTAGCCACCAATTGAGTTGGCACTGAAGGACTCTTCTTGTCTCCCTATTCTTCCAAGCCCATCTCTTCTACTAAGAGTGATGCATCCTCCATGATGTGTATGAGAATCACACCTTTAACTAGGATTAATTGATAGTGTTGTTCTTTCACTGTAATCCCAACCTCCCAGGATTGGTCTCTCTCTTTCCCTAAACTACGATTGACAAGGGCTCAAGGCTCTGATAGTGAAGGAAGCTTCCTTTAAGCAATCACTATTCACCTGCTCAAACTATGATCAGAGACTAGCTAAGAATTTGAGAATGAGCATCCATAATTATTAAGATTGATAGGCGTCCTGTAAAGCTGGGGGGCATGCAACAATTAGTATTTTTTATATTGTTTTTTCTATATATTTTCACTTAGTTACATATATTTTTGGATATATGTTGCTAAGTTTTTTTTCAAACCTATTTATGTAAATTATGTAGACATATCTTTGACAATGTTTAGACTACTTTGAAGAGTTGTGGAATTTATATTTGATTTGACTTGACATAATCAAACATATATCAACCCTAAACTAACATATGTACCCCCTATATTTTTGAATATATTTTACTAAGTTTTTTTTTCAAACTCGTATTTATGTAAACTATCAGAACTTATGTTTGACAGTGTTTAGACTACTTTGGGGACTTGCGAAATTTACATCTGATTTGACTTGACATAATCAAACATATATTAACCCTAAAGGGACTAAACTAACATCGGTACTTCCTCAACACACACACCATAGAAGAAAGCCATAGAAGGACCTAAGAGCGTAGGCTTCCACCCTTACTGTGCGCTTGAATGGGATCCTTCATGACTGTTATGAATTTCATGGAATTTCATCTGATCTGTTTATTGTTGCATCTTCTGAATATCATGTGATTGATATTGTAGAGTGGTTGTCTTCACATCTCTTCAAAGTGTGGTCTGACAAACTTAATGCCTTTTTCGGAAATACAATATATAATCATACATATGAGTTGAATCACTCACATACATAGTTGGAGATGGCCATATATCAACAAAAGATAAAAATTTATCAATATTGGATTCCATGAAATTCCATAGCATCCCAAAAAACTGATTGTTGTCTCTTTGCCACGTAGCTTGTTTAGTAGGATTTTAAGTAGGCACACAGTCATACTTGCTTAAGGTAGACCTCAAATGGTGCCCTTTGAGAACAATAAATGTTTCCTTGAGCTCTCCAATGGTGATATTACACACTAGACTAGGACAAAATGAAATTTTTTGAGGGTACAACTTTTTTCTTAGTAAAAAGAGTAACCTAAAGTAAAATTTGTTAAAGCTTCACATATTTTAACCATACCTTATTTGCATAGGTGAACAAAATGGACGGTGAGGGGTGCGTGGGGTGACAATGGGCGAACTAGGTTGGGTGGCCCTTGGCCAAAGGGGAAAATGCCAACATGAGCGCTGGACATTGGCGGGAAGGTAGAATCATCACATGTTAGATAGCTTCCGTCAAATCTCCAAGAAAGTTAACAGGTAACAACTTTTCACGCCAAAATCTCTATTTCTGCATGGATGATATTGGGCTTAGACTCATCTTTAGCGGGATGAGGAATCATGGAGTCGAGATGACATGGCGGTTAACCCGGCGGAGGAGATGGAACTGGATACTGCTTCCACCCCAAAAGGACAAAATGTAGCTTTTACAAGGCCTGGTGGTGCAGCGCAGTCTCTCACTCAAACTGAGGACAATACCAATGTACCCTTGTTCAAGGACGCCATATTAGGGACTTTAGTGCAGAAGAAGGGAGATAATGCTTAAATGGAGGAGACATCATAGGAGTTGAGCCCAAATAGTGTGGGTCTGTTCATGCGCCATGGCTATCCAGAGATCTTAATCGACCCAGAGGTAGAGGATATGCTGGCTAAATCGTGGAAATACTCCATCATAACCAAGCTGGTTGGCAATGATACAGGCAATATGACTAAACAGGAAGATAAAAAACTGCTTGTGAACTTGTAGGAAGAAAAAAAAATACAAACTGGACCTGTTCTACTATTTGGTCCAATTCAACTGCAAAACTGACTTTGAAAGAGCCCTTATAGGGCATGTTTGTTTTATTGGATCCAGCTGGATTGGATTGGATTTTATGATCCAGCTGAGTAAAAAATTATGTTTGCTTTGCGGGAGGGTAAAAATCTGCCAACTCCTGCACTTTAGTACATGCAGCAGATGCTGGATAAATGATTCCATTTCAAATGTGCCGGATGCCGTCCTCCCGCTTGTGCAGTCTTCTAACTCCTCACCTGCAGTGCCTTTTTCTCTCTATCTCAAAACCGCCAACACTATCCACACGAGATGCCCGCGTTGATCGCCAGTGACACGTCCGAATTTTCAGCGTGAAGAGAACTTCCCCACGTGGTCTTGTTTCCTTCAACCATTTGCTTTGCTACTTTTCCGGAAAAATTCCGTCGATCGGAATACAGAAGAACCAAACCTAAACTACTATTTTACAGTATTTTTTAAAACCTGCAGTTCCTTATTACTGGGATTAACCAACTGCAGGATTTACGTTAATCCAGGTGAATCCTGAAAACCATACGTACCCATAGAGAAATTGTGGTCATTAGCTGGCTGCCGCTTGTTTGTGTGGCCTCGGAGCATGACTAGAGGTATACCATAATCACATGGATTAGAACCATCAATCTTCCCTTACATCTATACTTCAACATGATTTTTTATGCAATCCAGAGTTTAGTAGGTCGGCTAGTAAAGGTGAACAACTACACTACATCAAAGATAAGAAGCAAATTTGCAAGGCTTGTAGTTGAAATAGATAGCACTATCCTGTGAATCTTATCACTGGATTAAAGTATAAGGTTGAATATGACTATACATGCTAGGAAGAAATAGAGGGAGAAAGGGGAGCAACTACCGTGTAGCAAGAAGGTTGGGGGTAACAACAAATATGAAATGCTTATTGAGGAAGAGGTTATTGAAGTCCAAGAAGAGACATAAGAACATGGTGCGGCGAAAGCTGATGCCAGCGTAAAAGAAGACGACAAAAACAGAATTGAGAAAGCTGATCACATTCTGAATGACATAAAAATGAACCTATAACATCGACTGAGGGGAACACAAATGGAAAGAAACCAGTCATCAGAAAGATTAGCAATGAAGGAAACACACATGACATACTACAATTTAATCAGGATGCAACAAACTGGTAGAAGGTAGAGATCAGATGATAGTGATCAACAAGATATGGAGAATAAGGCAGACATGATGCCAAACATTCCACGGAGAAGAGTGCCAAAGTGTATTTAAGAGTGGAAAATTCAGGCAGCTGAAGAGCGAAAAGCAACTGGGCAAGGATGAAGCCGACCCCATAAAACTTCCGCAGAAGTGCAAAGACATCACTAGCCAGATGTGTATTTAAGAGTGGAAAATTCAGGCAGCTGAAGAGCGAAAAGCAACTGGGCAAGGATGAAGCCGACCCCATAAAACTTCCGCAGAAGTGCAAAGACATCACTAGCCAGATTCTAGCTCAACTGGAAGCTTGCAAAAGTATTACCACCCAGAACTGTTCTCATAGATGAATATTTTATGCTGGAATATTAAAGGCATTGGCAACAATATACAATCAATGCCCTTACAAACATAATGTTCAAATCCAAACCCAAAATAGTAGTAATTCTGAAGCCCAGAATTAGTGGAGCTAAGGCTTTCAAAAATCTAAGTCCGTAGGATTCTCTAACTCTCATCGAGTCTAGGCCCCGAGATTTTCAAGAGGGATATGGATTCTCTGGAGTGAAGAAAGCCTAGATATCGAAATCTTATCCAGTGACAAAAAATGTTACATTGCAAAATAGAAGGAACCTTGTATACCTTTGTCTATGTCAACCCCAATCCAATTTCCAAGTGATACCTATGGCATCATGTTAAATTCCTTGGATAAATTGTTGATTCTCCATGGATATTTATCTGGAACGGAAACATCGTAACACACTCGTCAGACAAGAGGAAGTCAGCATTTCAATGTGGTGGAGACAAACCTAGAAAATGATGCCCTAATGGAAGCAGGATTCATTGACAGGGGAGCTCTTGGTGTTGAATTCACATTCATGAGAGACGTACTCCATGAAAGAATTGACAAGACCTATGCCAATGACAAATTCTGACTTAACTTTGATACAATATAGGTTGAGAATCTACATGTATACACTCATGTCATATCCCTTTGATACAGAAATCTAACAAAAGGAAGCATTCGGCCCCAAGTTTAAAGACCAAGGTAGCATGGCAACTGCAACCCAATTTTAAAAAAGTCTTCACACAATCCTGGGATAACAATCTAGACTACTGTAATCTACGAAGCACGGATACGGGTACGGTACGGGCACGATACGTGGATACGACAATTTTTGAAAATATAGGATACGGGTACAACATGGATATGACAATTTTTTAATGTTTATTTTAAAATCTAAACAAAAAATACCAATATATTTTAGAAAATAGATTAAGACACTCCAATTTCATTCTCAAATCAAAATGTATCAGGGGGAGTCTAGATTTGGGGTGTCACACCGTTTTGGGATTTTGAGGGATCACATGAGTGGGGTGCTCCCTTGGATGCTAAATGGGCTGGTCGTATCCGGGCTGCATTGAGGTGGTATCCCGCTAATATAAACATTGGATAGAGCTTAAGAAGTATTTGGTACGTATTAGAGTTTCTAGGGAGTATTGGTATTAGATATGTATTCGGTATTGGTAGAACACCTAGTTTGGAGAATCAATGCTTCAATGGGGGGACAAAAGGCTGGGGATGCAATATTTGCCTTTAACAGAGATGAAATAGATATTGTCTAGATAGAAATCCAGAATAAACCACAATGGATATAGTCACCAAAACAAGAGGCACGTTAACCAAAATTACTAAACTGAAGCCTTTCAGAGAATGTGGAGGACATTAACGTGCATAAAACTTGCACCTCAGCAAGGGAAAGCATCACAAGTACCATGTAAAGGTGAATCAATTGGTTTGCAATAAAGAACAAGTAAAAAATCCATTATTAGACATGGAAATTTGTTTAAAAAGAGAAATCCCCCCAAAAAAGAGGAGGTAGAAACAATAAAGAGGAGGAAGATGGCATTTAGCAAGGGGAATGGTGAATAACCTGGAACTGACTTTGAGGGAGCAGCTCTGATAGCCTTGCTGCCATACTTGTCAGCAAGGCGGCTAGTCGGTCACCTTGATAGCTTGGGCGACCAGGCCGACTAGTTGGCCGCCCAGGCGTAGGTTTTTTTCTTCATATATATATATACACTTATATACAACACATTATATAAGAAAAAAATTAATGTAAACACATATCTAAGGAAGTTATAATTCATATATGTTACATATTGTCATAAACACAACTAACAATGATCAATAAGAAGTTAAGAACTGAATGCCTAATCCCATGTTTGTTAAATAATAACCTAGATTCGGTAAATAATGTCATTATACACCTCAAAATTTTTGAATGAGGACTATTCAATGTATTCAAATTAAACAAATATGATTAGATAGAGAAAAGTTTATTAAATTTAGACTTTTAGTGCTTGTTGAACTGTTGTAACTAAATGAAAAGTTATTAATTGAACTAGTTAGTGTGAATGAAATTGAAGTTTACATCAAATCATTGCTAAAGGCACACAAACATTAGAGATAGTGGTAGGGGGAATTAGAACAGCAAAAAAAACCTTATCATTCTTGGCTTCAGCCTAACTAAGCGGCTGCCCAACCTTGGTTTGGGCCGACTAGCCAAACAGTCGGCCTGGGCTGACGCCAAATTGAGGTTCAAATCTAGGCGACGGGCAAGTCGGACCCCCCTCCAGTGACCAGCCGACTAGTCGGCCGACTCAACAAGTATGCTTGCTGCTAGTTGCTACTTAGTAAAGAGGGTTGAGACAGGAGCTGGCGTTAAGTGGTTGTTAATATATTTCATATAGTCAGCTATTTATTCTATTTTGTAATTTATATATCCTGCTGGACCTCTATGTAAATTCTCCAGCCTCTCTTATTAATAAAAAGGGGAGAAGGTTCATTGCCTCTCCTAACGCTGCATTGCACACAGCATTGCGGCACCTCTGTTAACATGGTATCAGAGCAGGTGTTTTGACCCTACCCTAACTTAGCCGGCGTTAGCAGCCGCCAGCAGCCACCAACGCCGGCAGCCATCGGCCAGCGCCGTAGGGCAGCCAACAGCCGCCAGCCAGCAGCAGCCACAACGGGTGCCGTCGACACCAACAGCCGCCACAGGCCCGTCGCGCCGCCGGCCCAGGGAAGGACAGCCGCCGCCGGCCCAAGGCGGGCGCAGCAGTTGCCGCTCGGTTTAGGCGCAATAGCCGCATCCCCTCTCTCTCCGGATCGTCGGGTCCTTCGGTTGATCGAACGGATTTCTAAATCCCAAACCGAAGGGTCCGTCGTTACATAGGAAATTCCCAATCACATCTCCTCCATGTGTGATTAGGGAACTTCCGTTGGAGGCTGTGGATGCGTCAGATTCGCATCTAATTCTTTGCCATGACGCGTATCTCTCTGTCACTCAAATCTTCTTGTGACACGTATCAATCCGCCACTCTTCTTCTCGTTAAATCATGGAGGACACCAAGGCATCTACCATCTATAGTGAGATGTCACCTATCCCCTCCATCAAGCTGAACGGGAAGAATTATCTCTTATGGTTGAATGTTGTCCATACAGTGTTGGAGTCACACGACAAGGTGAGACACGTTGATTCTGATCCTCCTACATCTACTGACAAAGGCTTTGCTGAATGGAAGCGTCATAATAGTCTGGTGAAGACATGGCTGTGGGGGAGCATGGAACCTGGGATTGCCTCGAGGTTCATGTTCTACACTACTGTCAAAGAAATCTGGGATGCAGTAAAGAAACAATATTCTCAAGAGAAGAATGCGCTTTGTCAGTTCATGATATATGACCGCCTCTTTGCAGAACGACATGGAGACAAACCTTTAGAAGAATACTTTGGAGTGATCCAAGGTATTGCACAAGAGCTGAGCTTCTATCATCCAGTGACTGTCTAGGAACAAGTCAGAGACAGAGATGACTTGATTACAACAAAATTTTTATCGGGTCTGAGTTCTTCGTGCAGTTCAGCCCGCAACGTCATCCTAGCTTCTGACAAACTTCCTAGCTTAGAAGAGGCTTACTCAAGGATTTTACAGGCAAATTTTGAACATGTTGATCCTACAACAGTCTCATCTCCTGGAGATTCCCATGTTTATGTAGCTGCTGCAGTGAGAGGAGGACGGACAGGTATGGGCCGAGGATGTGGCACTCACCCTAAGTGCACTTTCTGTGACAAACTTGGACACATAGTTGAGAAGTACTGGAAGAAGCATGGTAGACCTGCTGCACCACCTGTGGGAGCAACAAACTATGCTACCACTACTGAGCCTCCTGCTTTGAGTTGTGGTTCTTCTGGCATCACACTTAACAAGGAGGAATATGATAGATTTATTGTGGCTACCCAACATCTGAGTTTGCGGTCATCGTCTTCAGCCAACTTGGCGTCCACTACTGGTAATCAGGCTACCTCTTTATTGGCTGCTGGTTCTACTTCATCATGGGTCGTTGACTCTAGAGCGTCACAACATATGACTGGTATGGGGAGACTACTTCATTCCGTTGACTCACATATTCTTCACAGATCTGTAACAATAGTAGATGGTTTAGTGAGGAGAGTGTTAGCCAATGGATCTGTTTCTCTGACTCCTAAAATTGATCTTAAATCCGTACATTATGTGCCTGCATTTCCCTTTAATCTTCTCTCTGTTGCTAAATTAATTAATACTATGAAATGTACGGTAACTTTTGGACCTTGTTTTGTATTACATGATCTCAAGCATATGAAGACGATTGGTGGGGGGGCCTAGGAAAGGTGATCTCTACCTCTTCCACGGTGACAGTCTGCCTCACCAAGTGTTTGCTCCTGCTCCAGCTGTCCTATTGAGTGGTTCTCCCTTACTGTGGCACTACAGATATGGACATCCTTCGTTAGAGAGCCTGAGGAAGTTAGAACCAGAGTTGTCTCAAGTGCCGTCTCTAGAGTGTCAGTCATGTCAACTGGGGAAACATCATAGAATGTCTTATCCCAGCCGTGTCAATAAACGGGCGTCTTGTCCTTTTTGAGTTGGTCCAAAGTGATGTTTGGGGTCTGTAAAAGACCATAGCTATAATGGTTTTCATTATTTTATTTCCTTTGTGGATGATTTTTCGCGTATGACATGGATTTATTTGTTGAAAAGTCGAGAGTCTGTGCTATCCATTGTCAAGCATTTTCATCAAGAAATAAAAGTTCAATTTGATAGCAATATTAAAGTTTTTCAATCTGATAATACCTTGGAGTATGTTGAAAATGCTATGGCTGATTT